>JAVKSA010000060.1:112500-470000 GCA_031876335.1 Hipposideros larvatus
GGGTTAGTGTTAGGGTTTAGGGTTTAGGTTTAGTGTTAGGGTTAGGGTTAGGGTTAGGGTTTAGTGTTTAAGGTTAGGGTTAGCGTTAGGGTTAGGGTTTAGGGTTTAGGGTTAGGGTTAGTGTTAGGGTTTCGGGTTTAGTGTTAGGGTTAAGGTTATGGTTAGGGTTAGGAACACGATTCGGGTTTGAGACATGGTTAGGTTTAGTGTTAGGGTTATAGTTAAGTTTAGGTTTTGGCTGATGGTTAAGGTTAGGTTTTGGGACAGGGTTAGTTACAGGGTGAGGGTTAGAGTTAAAGATAGAGAGACGGTAAGTGTCAGAGTTAGGTTTAGCGACAGTGTTAGTGTTAGGGTTAGGGTTAGGTTAGGTTTAGGATTAGGGTTAGGTGTAGGTTTTAGGGATAGGGTTAGGGTTAGGGTTACGGTTTAGGTTTAGGGTTAGGGTTAAGGTTAGGGTTTAGGGTTTAGTGTTAGGGTTAGGGTTAGAGTTAGGGTTTAGGCTTTAGGGTTAGGGTTAGTGTTAGGATTTAGGGTTTAGGGTTAGGGTTAGGGTTAGGGTTAGGGTTAGGGTTTAGTGTTTATGGTTAGGGTTAGCGTTAGGGTTAGGTTTTGGGTTTAGTGTTTAGGTTTAGGGTTAGGGTTAGTGTTAGGGTTAGGGTTAGGGTTAGGGTTAGGGACAGGATTAGGGTTTGGGACATGGTTAGGTTTACTGTTAGGGTTATATTAAGTTTAGGTTTTGTCTGATGCTTAAGTTTAGGTTTAGGGACAGGGTTAGTGACAGGGTGAGGGTTAGAGTTAAGGTTGGAGAGACGGTAAGGGTCAGAGTTAGGTTTAGCGACAGTGTTAGGGTTAGGGATCAGGTTAGGTTAGGGTTTAGGGTTAGGGTTAGGGTTAGGGTTAGGAATAGGGGAGGGTTAGTGTTTACATTTTAGGGTTAGGGTTTAGGGATAGGGTTAGGGTTAGGGTTAGGGTTAGAGTTAGGGTTAGGGTTAGGGTTAGGTTTTAGGGATAGGGTTAGGGTTAGGGTTATGGTTTAGGTTTAGGGTTAGGGTTAAGGTTAGGGTTTAGGGTTTAGGGTTAGGGTTAGGGTTAGAGATAGGGTTTAGGCTTTAGGGTTAGGGTTAGTGTTAGGCCTTAGGGTTTGGGTTTAGTGTTTAGGTTTAGGGTTAGGGTTAGTGTTAGGGTTAGGGTTAGGGTTAGGGTTAGGGTTAGGGACAGGATTAGGCTTTGGGACATGGTTAGGTTTACTGTTAGGGTAATATTAAGTTTAGGTTTTGTCTGATGCTTAAGTTTAGGTTTAGGGACAGGGTTAGTGACAGGGTGAGGGTTAGAGTTAAGGTTGGAGGGACGGTAAGGGTCAGAGTTAGGTTTAGCGACAGTGTTAGTGTTAGGGATCAGGTTAGGTTAGGGTTTAGGGTTAGGGTTAGGGTTAGGGTTAGGAATAGGGGAGGGTTAGTGTTTACATTTTAGGGTTAGTGTTTAGGGATAGGGTTAGGGTTAGGGTTAGGGTTAGAGTTAGGGTTAGGGTTAGGGTTAGGGTTAGGTTTTAGGGATAGGGTTAGGGGTAGGGTTACGGTTTAGGTTTAGGGTTAGGGTTAAGGTTAGGGTTTAGGGTTTAGGGTTAGGGTTAGGGTTAGAGTTAGGGTTTAGGCTTTAGGGTTAGGGTTATTGTTAGGGTTTAGGGTTTAGGGTTAGGGTTAGGGTTAGGGTTAGGGTTAGGGTTTAGTGTTTATGGTTAGGGTTCTCGTTAGGGTTAGGGTTTGGGTTTAGGGTTTAGGTTTAGGGTTAGGGTTAGTGTTAGGGTTTCGGGTTTAGTGTTAGGGTTAAGGTTAGGGTTAGGGTTAGGTACACGTTTCGGGTTTGAGACATGGTTAGGTTTAGTGTTAGGGTTATAGTTAAGTTTAGGTTTTGGCTGATGGTTAAGGTTACGTTTAGGGACAGGGTTAGTTACAGGGTGAGGGTTAGAGTTAAAGATAGAGAGACGGTAAGGGTCAGAGTTAGGTTTAGCGACAGTGTTAGGGTTAGGGTTAGGTTAGGGTTAGGGTTAGAGTTAGGGTTTAGGGTTAGGGTTAGGGTTAGGATACGGTTTAGATTTAGGGTTAGGGTTAAGGTTAGGGTTTAGGGTTTAGGGTTAGGGTTAGGGTTAGAGTTAGGGTTTAGGCTTTAGGGTTAGGGTTAGTGTTAGGGTTTAGGGTTTAGGGTTAGGGTTAGGGTTAGGGTTAGGTTTAGGACTTAGTGTTTATGGTTAGGGTTAGCGTTATGGTTAGGGTTTGGGTTTAGGATTTAGGTTTAGGGTTAGGGTTAGTGTTAGGGTTTCGGGTTTAGTGTTAGGGTTAAGGTTAGGGTTAGGGTTAGGTAAACGTTTCGGGTTTGAGACATGGTTAGGTTTAGTGTTAGGGTTATAGTTAAGTTTAGGTTTTGGCTGATGGTTAAGGTTAGGTTTAGGGACAGGGTTAGTTAGAAGGTGAGGGTTAGAGTTAAGGTTAGAGAGACGGTAAGGGTCAGAGTTAGGTTTAGCGACAGTGTTAGGGTTAGGGATCAGGTTAGGTTAGGGTTTAGGGTTAGGGTTAGGGTTAGGGTTAGGAATAGGGGAGGGGAGGGGTTTACATTTTAGGGTTAGGGTTTAGGGATAGGGTTAGGGTTAGTGTTAGGGTTAGTGTTAGTGTTAAGGTTAGGGTTAGGGTTAGGTTTTAGGGATAGGGTTAGGGTTAGGGTTACGGTTTAGGTTTAGGGTTAGGATTAAGGTTAGGGTTTAGGGTTTAGGGTTAGGGTTAGGGTTAGAGTTAGGGTTTAGGCTTTAGGGTTAGGGTTAGTGTTAGGGTTTAGTGTTTAGGGTTAGGGTTAGGGTTAGGGTTAGGGTTAGGGTTAGGGTTTAGTGTTTATGGTTAGGGTTAGCGTTAGGGTTAGGGTTTGGGTTTAGGATTTAGGTTTAGGGTTAGGGTTAGTGTTAGGGTTTCGGGTTTAGTGTTAGGGTTAGGGTTAGGGTTAGGGTTAGGGTTAGGTACACGATTCGGTTTGAGACATGTTTAGGTTTAGTGTTAGGGTTATAGTTAAGTTTAGGTTTTGGCTGATGGTTAAGGTTAGGTTTAGGGACAGGGTTAGTTACAGGGTGAGGGTTAGAGTTAAAGATAGAGAGACGGTAAGGTTCAGAGTTAGGTTTAGCGACAGTGTTAGGGTTAGGGTTAGGTTTAGGTTAGGGTTAGGGTTAGGGTTAGGTTTAGTGTTAGGGTTTAGGGTTAGGGTTAGGGTTTTGGGATAGAGTTAGGGTTAGGGTTTAGGGTTGGGGTTAGGGTTCGGGTTAGTGTTTAGGGTTTCGGGTTAGGGTTAGGGTTTGGGTTAGCATTAGGGTTAAGTTTAGGTTCAGTATTAAGTTTAGGGTTAGGGTTAGGGTTAGGGTTAGGGTTAGGGTTAGGGTTTCAGGTTTAGGGTTAGTGTTAGGTTAGGGTTAAGGTTAGGGTTATGGACAAGATTCGGTTTTGGGACATGTTAAGTTTAGTTTTAGGTTATAGTTAAATTTAGGTTTTGGCTGATGTTTAAGGATAAGTTTAGGGACAGGGTTAGTGACAGGGTGAGGGCTAGAGTTAAGGTTAGAGAGACAGTAAGGATCAGAGTTAGGTTTAGCGACAGTGTTAGGGTTAGGGTTAGGGTTAGGGTTTAGGGTTAGGGTTAGGGTTTAGGATTAGGGTTAGGGTTAGCGTTAGCGTTAGGCATAGGTTTAGGGTTAGTGTTTAGGGTTTAGGGTTAGGGTTAGGTACAGGATTAGGGTTTGAGACATGGTTAGGTTTTGTGTTAGGGTTAGGGTTAGGGTTAGATTTAGTGTTTAGGGGTAGGTTTAGGGTTAGGGTTAGGGTTACGGTTAGGGTTAGGGTTAGGTTTTAGGGATAAGGTTAGTGATAGGGTTAGGGTTTAGGGTTAGGGTTAGGGTTAAGGTTAGGGTTTAGGGTTTAGAGTTAGGGTTAGGGTTAGGGTTAGCATTAGGTTTAGGTTTAGGGACAGGATTAGGGTTTGGGACATGGTTACGTTTAGAGTTAGGGTTATATTAAGTTTAGGTTTTGTCTGATGCTTAAGTTTAGGTTTAGGGACAGGGTTAGTGACAGGGTGAAGGTTAGAGTTAAGGTTGGAGAGACGGTAAGGGTCAGAGTTAGGTTTAGCGACAGTGTTAGGGTTAGGGTTAATATTAGAGGCAGTGTTAGGGTTAAGGTTAGCGTTAGGGGTAGGGTTCGTGTTAGGATTAGGGTTAGGTACAGAGTTGGGAATAGTGTTAGGGTCCCATTTAGAGTTAGGTCTAGGGATATATTTAGATTTTGCTTTTGGGTTAGGAAAAGGGTTAGCTACAGGGGCAGGGATAGGTTAGGGACACAGTGAGTGTTAGAGTCAGGATTAGGTTTAGGGTTAGTGTTAGGTTTTGGGTTAGGTTTAGGGTTATGGTTAGGGTTTAGGTATAAAGTTAGGGTTAGGTTTAGGGTTTAGGGTTTAGGGTTTAGTGTTTAGGGTTAGGGTTAGCGTTAGGTTTAGGGTTAGGTTTATGGTTAGGGTATAGGGTTAGGATTAGGATTAGGGTTAGGGACAGGATTAGGGTTTGGGACATGGTTAGGTTTAGTGTTAGGGTTATAGTTAAGTTTAGATTTTGTCTGATGCTTAAGTTTAGATTTAGGGACAGGGTTACTGACAGGGTGAGGGTTAGAGTTAAGGGTGGAGAGATGGTAAGGGTCAGACTTAGGTTTAGCGACAGTGTTAGGGTTAGGGTTAATATTAGAGTCAGAGTTAAGGTAAGATTAGCGTTATGGTTACAAGCAGATTAGGTTGAGTGATACTGTTAGTATTAGTGACAGGCTTAGTGTTAGGGTTAGGGTTAGGGTTAGGGACAGTGTTAGGGTTAGGTTTGGAGTTGAGTTTAGTTTTAGGTTTCAATTTAGGGCTGGGGTTAGTGTTAGAGTTAGGGTGGCCTCGGATTAGGGAAGGGATAGGGTCAGGCACAGGGATTGGGATATGTTTATGGTTAGGGTTAGGGTTATAAACAAGTTTAAAGTTAGAGTCAGGGTTAGAGACAGGTATGGTTAGGGTTAGGGTCAAGGTACAGGTAAGATTTAGTTTAAGATTAGGACTTTGGGAAGTTTTTGTATGAGGAAGAATTTCACAGAGAAGACACCAGTCTCTGATCTCACTTCCTGGTCATAAATCTTAAAAGAACTTGGAACCCTGGTAACCAGGCAACCACATCATAATGCAGCCCTTTCCCAGCTCACTGTGATGGAGATGGTGGAAATAGTACCATGTTTCCATGATGCGGCCTAGTGGCCTCAGGAACTGGCCTCAGGAAAGCCGAAATGGTGAAACTTCACCCATGTTTTAGACTCTGATTTAGGTCTCACACAACATTCTTCTGGCCGTTGTTTCAGAGGTCAATAATATAACACAGTAAGGCCAAGGGCAGACCAGGCCAGGTTAGACAACCACGCTGATCTCACACTGACTGTCGTCCGACCTCTCATTCCTCGTGTGTGTGTGTGTGTGTGTGTGTGTGTGTGTGTTTATGTGAGTGTTGGTGGGGAGGGGGAGGATGGTAGAGGGTTTGCTCAGTCTTCTTTTTCAAGGTCCCTCAGTTGTAAGAATAGACTGTTTCTTAGAGAATTTTCTTCTTTCTGGAGGTAGGCCTCTATTGCTCTGAAATTGCTTCTTAGGACTGCTTTCGCTGTGTGCATACATTTGGGAACATTGTGTTTTCACTTACTTTAGCCTCAAGGTATTTTTTCATTTCTTCCTTGATGACATTGCTGACCCATTGAGTATCATGTTGCTTAGATCCCATGCTTTTGTGTGTTTTCCCATTATTTTCTTGCAATTGATTTCTAGGTAGATACCAGAGAAGATGCTTGGTACCATTTCAGTCTTCTTGTATCTATGGAGATATGTTTGAGGGTCTAACATGTGACCTATTGTGGAAAATGTCCCGTGTGCCCTTGAAAGGAGTGTATATTGTTCGGATAAGGGGTGAGATGGTCTACAAATATCAATTTAAGTCCTTTAATTCCATTGTTTCTTGGTTGATTTTCTGTCTGGATGATGTATTTGCATGTCATCATCCCTTACTATGACTCACAATGTCTTCATTTATGACTCACCATGTTTGCTTTCAGTGTTAGTTGGTCCTACATGTGCCATGTATATGATTAGAAGAGTCCCATCCTCTTGTTGGATTGATGGTTTTATCAATATGACATGTACTTTTTGTCACTTGTTATAGCTTTTGTTTTAAAGTCTATGTTATCTGAGTATTGTTTCCCCAGCTTTTTATTTCCCCATTTCCATTGGTAAAACGTATCTTTTTCCATCCCTTCACTTTCAGTCTCTGTGTGTCTTTCGATATGGAGTGAGTGTTGTGGGAAGCATATGTATTATTTTTTTAGTTTCTTTTATCCATTCTGCGACGCCAGGTTTTATTCTAGGTAACACAACTTTCAATCATTATTTTGATGATGAAATGCTCAATGAGAGGACTTGTTGCATGGTCCTGATAACATGAGAGGCCACCAGGTGCTAAGGCTGCCTTGGAAGTAAGATGGGACACTGTCAGGGCATGAAGTTCCACAGGCCATTCTGCTGGTTGGAAGGAAAACGGCCCCCATTTCCATTTGAGCAGGTCACATGCAATGTGTGACCCTGCCTGACAGACAGTAGGACCTGAAGTTTGAAAGTCAGCATACCCCAGTGTCTCCAGACTCCCTAGGCAATGGGAAAGGTATTTACGATGGTCTAGTAAACAAGGCCACAGGACCCTAGCCTCAACTGGTAGGAAAAAAAGACCCCACCTGAATGCAAATTATGGTTCCCAGACACACTGTTGGAGAGGAGGTAATCCGGCCGCCACCTGGCTTTAGTGGAACAATGCGGCCCTAGCCCTTTCTGTCTGAGAAAGGAGAAACTGCTTGAGTGAGTTGTCAGGAAGCCAGAACATCCTGACAGAGGGTGGAGACCTTGGCCACCCACCAGCAGCGTGCAAATCACAAGTTTCCCTGCCAAAGGAGGGAGACGGATGCCCCACAGCTCGTGCAAGTGGGGCAACATGGACACCAGGCCCTAATGGCAAACGGATGGTGACTTGCCACCTTCCCCCTCACTGCCAGACTGTGAGTGGCACTTGAGACTCCTGGCCCTTCTTGCAGAGGGAGTGAACCCAGGACCCTCTTTGTTGTGCACAACACCTCAAACCGGTGGCTTTCTTGGAAGAGGAAGTATCCCGCCCATGAAAGCTATGGTCACAAGGGCCTCCTGATAGAAAAGTTTACCCAGGCCTTCAGCTCTCCCAGCAGCTCGCCAGGGACCCAAGACCCTCGTGGATGAGGAATGGTCCACCATGCCTACCAGACATACAAGGGCAAGAAGACTCCAGTTCATTTAGGGTGACCAAGTTGACCCATTCCCCACCTAATGCAGAAGTGAAGGGAGACCAAAACCAGCCCCTATGAGTGAATCAATGAACCTCTGTGCCCCCGCAATAGCACAACACCTACAACCTCTTCTGGTACAAATAAACCTGGCCTAGGTCTCGCCACAGGAGAGGGGGCTCCAACTACCCCTGACACATCAAATCCTCTGAACAACTGAGCCAGGAGCCAATAAAAGAAGGCCACTGAAGGGGCAACAGAGAGAGACACACAGTGAGCGAGAGAGACCAAAGACAAAATGACAGAAGGAGACACAGGGAGAAGAAATGGGAGGGGGAGCATAGCATCCAAGACCCAGACCTTGAAAGCCATGGGATGGCCGCTCACCCTGGGAAACACACTGAGACTGTCACACCGAGGCTGTGTTGAGGTGGAATCTTACACATTGGAGTGTGGTCGTGCCGGGGACTGAGGTTCTGTGAGGAGGCGGTGCCCTGTCGGTGGCAATCACGGTGGTGACTAAGTGCATGCTGCCAGGGTCCCAGCAGTGCTATGGTGCTCCGAGCCTCACCCAGATTTCCACCTTGGGGCGACAAGTTGTAGTAGCAGGTACTCTCTCTGCGTGGGTCACGTGCCACTCAGCTTTTCCCATAGAGGTCTTCTGTCCTGCAGTCAGAGGCCTCACACGACTCACAGGGGTGTTGGTGTTTTTCTCCATAGTTGAGTCTGCTGTTTTGGTCCGGCTCTTTTCCCCTGTGTGATGGGAATCCTAGGTAGGATGGAGGATTACCGTGCATTGGGGAAGATTGCGAACGAGGGGCACAGCAGCGAAGACAGGGGCCTTCGTTATGGTGGGTCATGTGATACATCCCTTGGTCCTGGGTGGAGCGACACAACAGAGTGGGTGACTCAATGCACACTTGCAGGGAGACAGACGGTTTTCCTTGAGTCCTTGGACTGTGGTGCCAAGGACGTGCATTGCCCTGACTGGAGAAAGCCGCTGTGAAGTGATGCAGCGAAGGTGGAGACATGCGTAGTGGAAAGCCCTGGTCCAGGGCATTGCGGATGTCGGTGATTGCCCCAAATGGCTGGGAGCTGCTAGCTTGTGGGCAGGAGCAGGGAGAGAGCTGAAGGAGCACCAGCCAGCGGGCGTCGACATGTGGTTGGGGTTGTGAGGCTGTAGGGCAGGGCGGCGAGTTCGCCGATAGCCTGGGGATCAGCAGCGGGTTGAGCGGCGGAAGAGCGGCAACAGGCAGGAGGTATTGCAATGGAGCCCATCGTGGGGTGGCGGCAACAGTAGGGGAAGGCAAAAGCCTGTAGGACGTGGTATTCCAACAGGTCCTCATGCAAGAACTAACCAGACCCGATCATGCTTACGTTCCGGGATCAGACGACATCATCTAATTCAGGGTGGGATTCCCATAGGCACAGGGACTTGACATTGTTTGCCCAAGGGGACCCCTTCCGGCCGGCCTGTTATGTGTGCGTCACCATGCTGGGTGCTCTCACTTAGCGTGTGTGCCAGAGAGCACTCTCCACCAACCTCATCATCCCATGCTGCACGTTTCGCCGTTTCCCCAACCGCTGATCCGGAAGCTGCTGCCGTGAGTAGTGGCCATTCCAGGCTTGCAGGGAGCCTTCTTCATTGGCCATGTCAGGGGCACCGCCGGCCACTGATGCTCCCCTGGTGGTCACACAGTACTGCTAGTGCTGGCCTGCAGGAACTCTCCAGGCCCTGGATGGCTTGCCTCCACACACACAACTGGCTAATCTGCAGTCCCTTGTTCGGGGCAACTGAGGCTTGGGGACTGTCAGAACCCTGGGATTCCAGGCATGGGCATATCGGCCCTGGCCCCGGGACTTGCACCAACAAGTGCCTTGTCACTGGCTCTGACCCGAACTGCTTGCCAGTGTGACCGGCCATAGTCTCGGGATGCCAAAAGCACCATCAGGGTTCATCGGGCCCACATCAATGCCACCCTTCTATACACTGCCGTCCACTTTTCCCACGCTATGAACAGGACCCCCACACTCACATGATATTTTCCTATACATCACCTCTCCAAACCCTTTGTGCTGAGCGTTATAATGACAGATGGCTAGAGAGAAAGCAAGACCGAGGCAGAGGGAGACAGACTGAATGAGAGAAGGACAAAGGGAAGAAATTGAAGAGATAGACATAGAAGGAGTGCGATATGAAGAGAGATGCACGACAGGTAGACAGTGCGAGAGACAAACAGATAAAGAAACACACACACCCACAGACACACACACTCAGACATGCACACACACCACACTGAAAGAGAGAACCAGAAGCATGAAGAGACCGAGTGTGAGACAGACACAGCATCGCATACAGAGACAGTGATCTAGGAATAGAAAACAAGTCACTGAGAGACACAGAGAGACAGAGAAAGAGAGAAAGAGGGAGCCGGCAGCGTCATAAACTTTCTATTACTCAGTCTGGAAATGACGCCCCAACATTTTCTTTTCTCTATTCCTTAGAAAAGGGTCCCAAACAATGCCAATTCTTAAAAGGCGGGGCTCACGCAGAGATGTGTGACATGGAAGCAGGCACACTGGGAGCCATGGAGGGGCCGCCCCACACGCAGGCCGAGATAGGTGCTTGGCCCCAAGTCTCAACATAATGGAGTCCCTCGAAAGTTCAGTGCCAGAGGGGACTGTGTTGGAAATGGATTTCATTACAGCCCTCTTGAGATAGAGGCAGGAAACCAATGTGCGTCCCTAGGTGCCAGATCAGACTCAGCCCGTAGGCTGTGTTCTGACCTCTGTTCAGCACATACGTCATCGGTCAGGTCTGCACCCGACAACATGTGACCACAGCCCAGGGTTTCTAGGCACTACACGTGTTCATAATGTGATGACATTTTGAGGTGGAGATGCTAGAACGACCTGTACTACGCACATGGGAAAACTGCGGAGGCCCTGACAGCACATGCTGCTCAGAGTCACATCACTATGAGGAGCGCAAGCCAGCTCTGAACCAAGCTCTGGGTCCTCAAAGCCATGGCCGCGGCTGCACACAGGTTGTCCTGAAACTGTGGCATGGTCAGTGTTAGTGTAACTGGGCGTGGCCTTGTTTTGTGAGGTAGGGTGAGCAATCCCTAACCCAGAGGGACTTTGGGGAGTTTTTGTATGTGGAAGAAGTTCACAGAGGAGACCCCAGTCTGTGATCTCACTTCCTGGTCATAAAGCTTAAAAGAACTTGGAACCCTGGTAACCAGGCAACCACATCATAATGAAGCCCTTTCCCAGCTCACTGTGATGGAGATGCTGGAAATAGTACCATGTTTCCATGCTGCGGCCAAGCGGCCTCAGGCACTGGCCTCAGGAAAGCCGAAATGTTGAAACTTTACCCATGTTTTAGACTCTGATTTAGGTCTCACACAACATTCTTCAGGCCATTGTTTCAGAGGTCAATAATATAACACAGGAAGGCCAAGGGCAGACAAGGCCAGGTTAGAGAATCACGCTGATCTCACACTGACTGTCGTCCACCCTCTCATTGTTTGTGTGTGTGTGTGTGTGCGTGCGTGTGTGTGTGTGTGCGTGTGTGTGTGTGTGTGTGTGTGTGTGTGTTTATGTGAGTGTTGGTGGAGAGGGGGAGGATGGTAGAGGGTTTGCTCAGTCTTCTTTTTCAAGGTACCTCAGTTGTAAGAATAGACTGTTTATTAGAGAATTTTCTTCTTTCTGGAGGTAGGCCTCTATTGCTCTGAAATTGCTTCTTAGGACTGCTTTCGCTGTGTGCATACATTTGGGAACATTGTGTTTTCACTTACTTTAGCCTCAAGGTATTTTTTCATTTCTTCCTTGATGACATTGCTGATCCATTGAGTAGCATGTTGCTTAGATCCCATGCCTCTGTGTGTTTTCCCATTATTTTCTTGCATTTGATTTCTAGTTAGATACCAGAGAAGATGCTTGGTACCATTTCAGTCTTCTTGTATCTATGGAGATATGTTTCACGGTCAAACATGTGACCTATTGTGGAAAATGTCCCGTGTGCCCTTGAAGGGAAAGTATATTGTTCGGATAAGGGGTGAGATGGTCTACAAATATCAATTTAAGTTCTTTAATTCCATCGTTTCTTGGTTGATTTTCTGTCTGGATGATGTACTTGCATGTCCTCATCCCCTACTATGACTCTCAATGTCTTCATTTATGACTCACCATGTTTGCTTTCAGTGTTAGTAAGTCCTACTTGTGCCATGTATATGATTAGAAGAGTCTAATCCTCTTGTTGGATTGATGGTTTTATCAATATGACATGTACTTTTTGTCACTTGTTATAGCTTTTGTTTTAAAGTCTATGTTATCTGAGTATTGTTCCCCAGCTTTTTATTTCCCCATTTCCATTGGTAAAACGTATCTTTTTCCATCCCTTCACTTTAAGTCTCTGTGTGTCTTTCGATATGGAGTGACATTTGTGGGAAGCATATGTATTATTTTTTTGGTGTCTTTTATCCATTCTGCGACACCAGTTTTTTTTCTAGGTGACGCAACTTTCAATTATTATTTTGATGATGAAACGCTCAATGAGAGGATTTGTTTCATGGTCCTGATAAAATGAGAGGCCAACAGGTGCTAAGGCTGCCTTGGAAGTAGGATGGGACACTGTCAGGGCATGAAGGTCTGCAGGCCATTCTGCTGGTTGGAAGGAACACGGCCCCCATTTCCATTTGAGCAGGTTGCATGCAATGTATGACCCTGCCTGACAGACAGTTGGACCTGAAGTTTGAAAGTCAGCATAGCCCGGTGTCCCCAGACTCTCTAGGCAATGGGAAACGTATTTATGATGGTCTAGTAAGCAAGGCCACAGGACCCTAGCCTCAACTGTTAGGAAAAAAAGACCCCACCTGAATGCAAATTATCGGTCCCAGACAAATTGTTGGAGAGGAGGTAAGCGGCCCGCCACCTAGATTGAGTGGAATAATGCGGCCCTAGCCCTTTCTGTGTGAGAAAGGAGAAACAGCTTGAGTGGGTTGTCAGGAACCCAGAACATCCTGACAGAGGGTGGAGACCTTGGCCACCCATCAGCAGTGTGCATATCACAAGTTTCCCTGCCAAAGGCGTGAGACCGATGCCCCAGAGCTCATGCAAGTGGGACAACATGGACACTAGGCACTACTGGCAAAAGGATGGTGATTTGCCACCCGCTCCCTAGGTGCCAGACAGTGAGTGGCACTTGAGACTCCTGGCCCTTGTTGCAGAGGGAGTGAACCCAGGACCCTGTTTGTTGTGCACAACGCCTCAAACCGGTGGCTTTCTTGGAAGACGAAGTATCCCGCCCATGAAAGCTATGGTTACAAGGGCCTCCTGATAGAAAAGTTTACCCAGGCCTTCAGCTTGCCCAGCAGCTCGCCAGGGACCCAAGACCCTCTTGGTTGAGGAATGGTCCACCATGCCTACCAGACATAAAAGGGAAAGAAGACCCTAGTTCATTTAGGGTGACCAAGTTGTCCCATTCTCCACCTAATGCAGAAGGGAAGGGAGACCTAAACCAGCCCCTATGAATGGATCAATGAGGCTCTGTGCCCCCGCAATAGCACAACACCTACAACCTCTTCTGGTACAAATAAACCTGGCCTAGGTCTCGCCACAGGAGAGGGGGTCTCCAACTTCCCCTGACACATCAAATCCTCTGAACAATTGAGGTAAGAGCAAATAAAAGAAGGCCACTGAAGGGGCAACAGAGTGAGACACACAGGGAGCGAGAGAGACCCGCAGACTAAATGACAGAAGGAGACACAGGGAGAAGGAATGGGAGGGGGAGCATAGCATCCAAGTCCCAGAGCTTGACAGCCATGGGATGGCCACTCACCCTAGGAAACACTCTGAGACAGTCACACCGAGGCTGTGTTGAGGTGGAATCTTACACATTGGAGTGTGGTCGTGCCGGGGACTGGTGTCCTGTGAGGAGACGGTGCCCTGTCGGTGGCAATCACGGTGGTGACTAAGTGCATGCCGCCAGGGTCCCAGCAGTGAGATGGTGCTCGGAGCCTCACCCAGATTTCTTCCTTGGGGCGACAAGTTGTAGTAGCAGGTACTCTCTGTGCGTGGGTCACTTGCCTCTGAGCTTTTCCCATAGAGGTCTTCTTTCCTGCAGTCAGAGGCCTCACACGACTCACAGGGGTGTTGGTGTTTTTCTCCATAGTTGAGTCTGCTGTTTTGGTCCGGCTCTTTTCCCCTGTGTGATGGGAGTCCTAGGTAGGATGGAGGATTACCGTGCATTGGGGGAGATTGCGAACGAGGGGCACAGCAGCAAAGACAGGGGCCTTCGTTAGGGTGGGTCATGTGATACATCCCTTGGTCCTTGGTCCAGCAACAGACAGCGTGGGTGACTCAATGCACACTTGCAGGGAGACAGACGGTTTTCCTTGAGTCCTTGGTCTGCGGTGCCAAGGACGTGCATTGCCCTGAGTGGAGAAAGCCGCCGTGAGGTGTATTGTGATCAGTAAGAATGGGGGATTGTGATCAGGAAACTAGGGGAATTGTGATCAGGAAGCCAGAGGAATTGTGATCAGGACGCAAAGGGCATTGTGATCAGTAGGCAAGGGGTATTGTGATCAGGTACCGTGATGTGTAAGACGGGGCATTCTGATAAGCAAACAGGGGGCAATGTGATCAGGAAGAAAGGGGCAGTGGGATCAGCAAGCAGGGAGAATTTTAATCACTAATCAGGGGGTATTGTGATCACAAACAAGGGTCATTATGATCAAGAGCAAGGGGCATTGTGATCACAAAGTATGGGGCATTTTGATCACTAAGAATGGGGATTGTGATGAGCAAGCAAGGGGAATTGTAATCATGAAGCAAAGGGCATTGTAATCATTAGGCAAGGGGTATTGTGATCAGGTAACAAGGAGTAGTTTGATGTGTAAACAGGGGGCAATGTGAAAAAGAAAAAAGGGGCATTTTGACCAGTTACCAGGGAGCATTGTATCACTAATTAGGTGGTATTGTGATCAATAACAGCGGTCATTATGATTAAGAACAAAGGGCATTGTAATCACAGAGCAATGGGCATTGTGATCAGTAACAGGGAGCATTGTGATCACTAAGGATGGGGGATAGTGATCAGGAAGTAAGGGGAATGGTGATCAAGAAGCAAAGGGCCTTGTGATCAGTAGGCAAGGAGTATTGTGATCAGGTACCTTGATGTGAAAAGACGGGGAATTCTGATAAGCAAGCAGGGGGCAATGTGATCAGGAAGAAAGTGTAATTGTGATCACTCGCAGGGAGCATTTTATTCACTAATCAGGGGGTATTGTGATCAGAAACAGGGTTCATTATGATCGATAAGAAGCGGCATTCTGACCAGTATACAAGGCGCATTGTGATCACAAAGCAGGGGTCATTGTGATCGCTAACTGGGGTATTGTGATCAGAAAAGATGGGGGATTGTGATCAGGAAGCAAGGGGAATTGTGATCAGGAAGCAAGAGGTATTGTGATCAGGAAGCAAAGGGCATTGTGATCAGTAGGAAAGGGGTATTATGATCGGTGAACAAGGGGCAATGTGATCACAAAGCAGTGGGCATTGTGATCAGTAATTGGGGCATTGTGATCACTAAGGATGGGGGAATGTGATCAGGAAGCAAAGGGCATTGTTATCAGTATGCAAGAGGTATTGTTTACAGTGAAAAAGGGGTACTGTGATGTGTAAATAGGGGGTATTCTGATAAGTAAGCAGGGGCATTTTGATCAAGAAGAAAGGGGCATTGTGATCAGTAATGGGGGTATGGTGATCAGGAAGAATGGGGAATTGTGATCAGGAAGCAAGGGGAATTGTGATCAGGACGCAAGAGTTATTGTGATCAGGAAGCAAAGGGCATTGTGAGCAGTAGGCAAGGGGTATTGTGATCAAAGTACAAGGGGTACTGTGATGTGTAAACAGGGGGCATTCTGATAAGAAAGCAGGGGCATTGTGATCAGGAGAAAAGGGGCATTTTGACCATTAAGCAGGGAGCATTGTAATTACTCTTCAGGGTGCATTGTGACCACAAACAAGGGTCATTATGATCAAGAGCAAGGGGCATTGTGATAACAAGCAGGGGGCATTGTAATCAGTAAAGATGTGGAATTGTGATCAGGAAGTAAGGGGATTTCTGATCAGGAAGCAAGGGGCATTGTGATCAGTAGGCAAGGGGTATTGTGATCATTGAACAACGGGTACTGTGATGTGTAAACAGGGTGCATTCTGAAAAGTAAGCAGGGGGCGTTGTGATCAGGAAGAAAGGGTCATTGTGATCAGTAAGCAGGGAGCATTGTAATCACTAATCAGGGGTATTGTGATCAGAAACAGGGGTCTTCATGATCAAGAGCAAGGGGCACTGTGATCACAATGCAGTGGGCATTGTGATCAGTAAAGATGGGAGATTGTGATCAGGAAGCAAGGGGAATTGTGATCAGGAAGCAAGAGGCATTGTGATCAGGAAGCAAAGGCATTGTGATCAGTAGGCAAGGGGTATTGTGATCAGTGAACAAGGGGTACTGTGATGTGTAAACAGGGGGCATTCTGAAAAGTAAGCAGTGGGCATTGTGATCAGTAAAAGGGGGCATTGTGATCAGGAACAAAGGGGCATTTTGACCAGTAAGCAGGGAGCATTATAATCACTAATTTGGGGGGATTGTGATAAAAAACAGGGGTCATTATGATTAAGAACAAGGGGCATTGTGATCACAAAGCAGGGGCATTGTGATCAGTAACAGGGGGCATAGTGATCCTTAAGGATGGGGGATTGTGATGAGGAAGCAAAGGGCATTGGCATCAGTAGGCAAGGGGTATTGTGATCGGTGAATAAGGGGTACTGTGGTCTGTAAACAAGGGATATTCTATAAAGTATGCAGGATGCATAGTGATCAGAAAAGGAGGCAATGTGATCAGGAACAAATGGGCATTTTGACCAGTAAGCAGGGAGCATTGTAATCACTAATCAGGGGGAATTGTGATCAGAAACAGGGGTCATGATGATCAAGTACAAGCGACATTGTGATCAGTAAAGACGGGGCATTTTGATCACAATGCAGGGGCATTGTTTTCATTAACGGGGGTATTGTGATCAGTAAGGATGGGGGATTGTGATCAGGAAATAAGGGGAATTGTGATCAGGAAGCAAGAGGTATTGTGATCACGAACCAAAGGGCATTGTGAGCAGTAAGCACGGAATATTGTAATCACTAAACATGAGGTATTGTGATCAGAAACAGGGGTCATTATGATCAAGAACAAGCGGCATTTTGATCAGTAAAGAAGGGGCATTGTGATCACAAAGCAGGGGGCATTGTGATCAGTAAAAGGGGGCAGTGTGATCCGGAACAAAGGGGCATTTTGACCAGTAAGCAGGGAGCATTGTAATCACTAATCAGAGGGTATCGTGACCACAAACAAGGGTCATTATTATCAAGAGCAAGGGGCATTGCGATCAGGAAGAATGGGGCATTGTGATCAGGAACCCAGGGAATTGTGATCAGGAAGCAAGATATATTGTGATCAGGAAGCAAAGGGCATTGTAATCATTACCAAGGGCTATCGTGATCAGTTTACAAGAGGTATGTGATGTGTAAACAGGGCGTATTCTGAAAATTAAACAGGGGGCACTGAGATCAGTATCGGGGGTATTGTGATCAGTAAGGATGGGGGATTGTGATCAGGAGGCAAGGGCAATTGTGATCAGGAAGCCACAGTTATTGTGATCAGGAAACAAAGGGCATTGTGATCAGTAGGCAAGGGGTATTTTGATCAGTGAACAATGCGTACTGTGATGTGTAAACAGGGAGCAATGTGATCAGGAAGAAAGGGCCATTGTGATCAGTAAGCAGGGAGCATTTTAATCACTCATCAGGGGGTATTGTTATCAGAAACAGTGGTCTTTATGATTAAGAACAAGGGGCATTGTGATCACAAAGCAGGGAGTATTGTGGTCAGTAACACGGGGCATTGTGATCACTAAAGATGGGGGATTGTGATCAGGAAGCAAGGGGAATTGTGATCAGGAAGCAAGAGGCATTGTGATCAGGAAGCAAAGGGCATTGTGAGAAGTAGGCAAGGGGTATTGTGATCAGCGAACAAGAAGTACTGTGATGTGTAACATGGGGCATTTTGAAAAGTAAGCAGGGGGCATTGTGGACAGTAAAAGGGGGCATTTTGATCAGGAAGAATGGGGCATTGTGATCAGTAAGCAAGGAGCATTCTAATCACAAATCAGGGGGTATTGTGATCAGAAACAAGGGGCATTATGCTCAAGAACAAGGGGCATTGTGATAAAAAAACAAGGGGCATTGTGATCACAATGCAGGGGGCATTGGGATCAGTAACGGGGTATTGTGATCAGTAAGAATGGGGGATTTTGATCAGGAAGTAAGGGGAATTGTGATCAGGAAGCAAAGAGCATTGTGAGCAGAAGGCAAGGGGTATTGTGATAATTGATCAAGGGTACTGTGATGTGTAAACAGGGGGCATTCTGATAAGTAAGCAGGGGCATTGTGATCAGGAAGAAAGCGGCATTGTGATCAGTAAGCACGGAATATTGTAATCACTATACAGGAGGTATTGTGATCAGAAACAGGGGTCATTATGATCAAGAACAAGCGGCAATGTGATCAGTAAAGAAGGGGTATTGTGATCACCAAGCAGGGGGCATTGTGATCAGGAAAAAAGGGGCATTTTGAGCAGAAGGCAGAGAGCATTGTAATCACTAATGAAGGGGTTTGTGATCACAACAAGTGTCATTATGATCAAGAGCAAGTGGCATTGTGATCACAAAGCAGGGGGCATTGTGATCAGTAAGGATGGGGAATTGTGAACAGGAAATAGCGGAATTGTGATCACGAAGCAAGAGGTATTGTGATCAGGAAGTAAAGGGCATTGTGATCAGTACGCAAGGGTATTGTGATCAACGAAGAAGGCGTACTGCATGTGTAAACAGGGGGCAATGTGATCAGGAGGAAAGGGACATTGTGAGTAGTAAGCAGGGAGCATTGTAATCATTCATCAGGGGTATTGTGATCAGAAACAGGGTTCATTATGATCAAGAACAAGCGGCATTGTGATCAGTAAAGAAGGGTCACTGTGATCACAAAGCAGGGGCATTGTGATCAGTAACAGGGGTATTGTGATCAGGAAGCAAGGGTAATTGTGATCAGGAAGCAATAGTTATTGTTTTCAGGAAGCAAAGGGCATTGTGATCAGTAGGCAAGGGGAATTTTGATCAGGAAGCTGAGGTAATGTGATCAGGAAGCTAAGGGCATTGTGATCACTTGGGAAGGGATATTGTGATCAGTCAACAAGGGGTACTGTGATGTGTAAACAGGGGGCATTCTGAAAAGTCACCAGGCGCATTGTGATCAGAAAGAAAGGGGCATTTTGACCAGTTACCAGGGAGCATTGTAATCACTAATTAGGTGGTATTTTGATCACAAACAGGGGTCATTATGATTAAGAACAAGGGGCATTGTAATCACAAAGCAAGGGGCATTGTGATCAGTAACAGGGGGTATTGTGAACAGTAAGGATGGGGGATTGTGATCAGGAAGTAAGGGGAATTGAGATCAGGAAGCAGGAGGTATTGTGCTCAGGAGCAAAAGGCATTGTGTTCAGTAGGCAAGGGGTATTGTGATGTGTAACCAGGGGACATTCTGAAAAGTAAGCAGGGGTCATTGTGATCATTAAAAGGGGGAATTTTGATCAGGAATAAAGGGGCATTTTGACCAGTAAGCAGGGAGCATTGTAATCACTAATTGGCTGGTATTGTGATCACAAACATGGGCCATTATGATTCAGAACAAGGGGCATTGTGATCACAAAGCAGGGGGCATTGTCATCAGTAACAGGGGGCATTGTGATCACTAAGGATGGGGGATTGTGATCAGGAAGCAAGGGGAATTTTGATCAGGAAGCAAAGGGCATTGTGACCAGTAGGCAAGGCGTATTGCGATCAGGGAACAAGGGGTAACATGATGTGTAAAGACGGGGCATTCTGATAAGCATGCAGGGGGCAATGTGATCAGGAAGAAAGGTGATTTGTGATCAGGAAGCAAGGGGAATTGTGATCAGGAAGCAAGAGTTATTGTGATCAGGATGCAAAGGGCATTGTGAGCAGTAGGCAAGGGGTATTGTGATCAGAGAACAAGGGGTACTGTGATATATAAACAGGGGGCATTCTGATAAGTAAGCAGGGGCATTGTGATCAGGAGAAAAAGGGCATTTTGACCATTAAGCAGGGAGGATTGTAATTACTATTCAGGGTGCATTGTGACCACAAACAAGGGTCATTATGATCAAGAGCAAGGGGCATTGTGATAACAAAGCAGGGGGCATTGTAATCAGTAAAGATCGGGAATTGTGATCAGGAAGTAAGGGGATTTGTGATCAGGAAGCAAGGGGCATTGTGATCAGTAGGCAACGGGTATTGTGATCAGTGAACAACGGGTACTGTGATGTGTAAACAGGGTGCATTCTGAAAAGTAAGCAGGGGGCGTTGTGATCAGGAAGAAAGGGTCATTGTGATCAGTAAGCAGGGAGCATTGTAATCACTAATCAGGGGTATTATGATCAGAAACAGGGGTCTTCATGATCAAGAGCAAGGGGCACTGTGATCACAATGCAGTGGGCATTGTGATCAGTAAAGATGGGAGATTGTGATCAGGAAGCAAGGGGAATTGTGATCAGGAAGCAAGAGGCATTGTGATCAGGAAGCAAAGGCATTGTGATCAGTAGCCAAGGGGTATTGTGATCAGTGAACAAGGGGTACTGTGATGTGTAAACAGGGGGCATTCTGAAAAGTAAGCAGTGGGCGTTGTGATCAGGAAAAAAGGGGCATTGTGATCAGTAACTGGGTTATTGTGGTCAATAAGAATGTGGAGTTGTGATCAGGAAACAAAGGACATTGTAATCAGTAGGCAAGGGGTATAGTGATAGGTGAACAAGGGGTACTGTGATGTGTAAACTGGGGGCATTCTGATAAGTAAGCAGGGGTCATTGTGATCAGGAAGAAAGGGGCATTGTGATCAGTATGCAGGGAGCATTGTAATCACTAATGAGGGGGTATTGTGATCACAAACAAGGGTCATTATGATCAAGAGCAAGGGGCTTTGTGATCACAAAGCAGGGGGTATTGTGCTCAGTTAGGATGTGGAATTGTGATCAGGAAGTAGAGGAATTGTGATCAGGAAGCAAGAGATATTGTGATCAGGAAGCAAAGGGCATTGTGATCAGTAGGCAAAGGGTTTTGTGATCGGTCAACAACGGGTACTGTGACGTGTAAACAGGGGATATTCTGAAAACTAAGCAGGCAGCATTGTGATCAGTAAAAGGGGGCACTGTGATCAGGAACAAACTGGCATTTTGACCAGTAAGCCGGGAGCATTGTAATCACTAATCAGGGGGTATTGTGATCAGAAACAGGGGTCATTATGATCAAGTACAAGCGACATTGTGATCAGTAAAGAAGGGTCACTGTGATCACAAAGCAGGGGGCATTGTGATCAGTAAAAGGGGGCAGTGTGATCCGGAACAAAGGGGCATTTTGACCAGTAAGCAGGGAGCATTGTAATCACTAATCAGAGGGTATCGTGACCACAAACAAGGGTCATTATTATCAAGAGCAAGGTGCATTGCGATCAGGAAGAATGGGGGATTGTGATCAGGAACCCATGGAATTGTGATCAGGAAGCAAGATATATTGTGATCAGGAAGCAAAGGGCATTGTGATCATTAGGCATGGGCTATCGTGATCAGTGAACAAGAGGTATGTGATGTGTAAACAGCGCGTATTCTGAAAATTAAACAGGGGGCACTGAGATCAGTATCGGGGGTATTGTGATCAGTAAGGATGGGGGATTGTGATCAGGACGCAAGGGCAATTGTGATCAGTAAGCCACAGTTATTGTGATCAGGAAACAAAGGGCATTGTGATCAGTAGGCAAGGGGTATTTTGATCAGTGAACAACGCGTACTGTGATGTGTAAACAGGGGGCAATGAGATCAGGAAGAAAGGGCCATTGTGATCAGTAAGCAGGGAGCATTTTAATCACTCATCAGGGGGTATTGTTATCAGAAACAGTGGTCATTATGATTAAGAACAAGGGGCATTGTGATCACAAAGCAGGGGGTATTGTGATCAGTAACACGGGGCATTGTGATCACTAAGGATGGGGGATTGTGATCAGGAAGCAAGGGGAATTGTGATCAGGAAGCAAGAGGCATTGTGATCAGGAAGCAAAGGGCATTGTGAGAAGTAGGCAAGGGGTATTGTGATCAGTGAACAAGGGGTACTGTGATGTGTAACAGGGGGCATTCTGAAAAGTAAGCAGGGGGCATTGTGGTCAGTAAAAGGGGGCATTTTGATCAGGTAGAATGGGGCATTGTGATCAGTAAGCAGGGAGCATTCTAATCACTAATCAGGGGGTATTGTGTTCAGAAACAAGGGGCATTATGTCAAGAACAAGGGGCATTGTGATAAAAAAACAAGGGGCATTGTGATCACAAAGCAGGGGTCACTGTGATCAGTAACGGGGTACTGTGATCAGTAAGAATGGGGAATTTTGATCAGGAAGTAAGGGGAATTGTGATCAGGAAGCAAGAGACATTGTGATTAGGAAGCAAAGAGCATTGTGAGCAGTAGGCAAGGGGTATTGTGATAATTGATCAAGGGTACTGTGATGTGTAAACAGGGGGCATTCTGATAAGTAAGCAGGGGCATTTTGATCAGGAAGAAAGCGGCATTGTGATCAGTAAGCACGGAATATTGTAATCACTATACAGGAGGTATTGTGATCAGAAACAGGGGTCATTATGATCAAGAACAAGCGGCAATGTGATCAGTAAAGAAGGGGTATTGTGATCACCAAGCAGGGGGCATTGTGATCAGGAAAAAAGGGGCATTTTGAGCAGAAAGCAGAGAGCATTGTAATCACTAATGAAGGGGTTTGTGATCACAACAAGTGTCATTATGATCAAGAGCAAGTGGCATTGTGATCACAAAGCAGGGGGCATTGTGATCAGTAAGGATGGGGAATTGTGAACAGGAAATAGCGGAATTGTGATCACGAAGCAAGAGGTATTGTGATCAGGAAGTAAAGGGCATTGTGATCAGTACGCAAGGGTATTGTGATCAACGAAGAAGGCGTACTGCATGTGTAAACAGGGGGCAATGTGATCAGGAGGAAAAGGACATTGTGAGTAGTAAGCAGGGAGCATTGTAATCATACATCAGGGGTATTGTGATCAGAAACAGGGTTCATTATGATCAAGAACAAGCGGCATTGTGATCAGTAAAGAAGGGTCACTGTGATCACAAAGCAGGGGCATTGTGATCAGTAACAGGGGTATTGTGATCAGGAAGCAAGGGTAATTGTGATCAGGAAGCAATAGTTATTGTTTTCAGGAAGCAAAGGGCATTGTGATCAGTAGGCAAGGGGAATTTTGATCAGGAAGCTGAGGTAATGTGATCAGGAAGCTAAGGGCATTGTGATCACTTGGGAAGGGATATTGTGATCAGTCAACAAGGGGTACTGTGATGTGTAAACAGGGGGCATTCTGAAAAGTCACCAGGCGCATTGTGATCAGAAAGAAAGGGGCATTTTGACCAGTTACCAGGGAGCATTGTAATCACTAATTAGGTGGTATTTTGATCACAAACAGGGGTCATTATGATTAAGAACAAGGGGCATTGTAATCACAAAGCAAGGGGCATTGTGATCAGTAACAGGGGGTATTGTGAACAGTAAGGATGGGGGATTGTGATCAGGAAGTAAGGGGAATTGAGATCAGGAAGCAGGAGGTATTGTGCTCAGGAGCAAAAGGCATTGTGTTCAGTAGGCAAGGGGTATTGTGATGTGTAACCAGGGGACATTCTGAAAAGTAAGCAGGGGTCATTGTGATCATTAAAAGGGGGAATTTTGATCAGGAATAAAGGGGCATTTTGACCAGTAAGCAGGGAGCATTGTAATCACTAATTGGGTGGTATTGTGATCACAAACATGGGCCATTATGATTCAGAACAAGGGGCATTGTGATCACAAAGCAGGGGGCATTGTCATCAGTAACAGGGGGCATTGTGATCACTAAGGATGGGGGATTGTGATCAGGAAGCAAGGGGAATTTTGATCAGGAAGCAAAGGGCATTGTGACCAGTAGGCAAGGCGTATTGCGATCAGGGAACAAGGGGTAACATGATGTGTAAAGACGGGGCATTCTGATAAGCATGCAGGGGGCAATGTGATCAGGAAGAAAGGTGATTTGTGATCAGGAAGCAAGGGGAATTGTGATCAGGAAGCAAGAGTTATTGTGATCAGGATGCAAAGGGCATTGTGAGCAGTAGGCAAGGGGTATTGTGATCAGAGAACAAGGGGTACTGTGATATATAAACAGGGGGCATTCTGATAAGTAAGCAGGGGCATTGTGATCAGGAGAAAAAGGGCATTTTGACCATTAAGCAGGGAGGATTGTAATTACTATTCAGGGTGCATTGTGACCAAAAACAAGGGTCATTATGATCAAGAGCAAGGGGCATTGTGATAACAAAGCAGGGGGCATTGTAATCAGTAAAGATGGGGAATTGTGATCAGGAAGTAAGGGGATTTGTGATCAGGAAGCAAGGGGCATTTTGATCAGTAGGCAACGGGTATTGTGATCAGTGAACAACGGGTACTGTGATGTGTAAACAGGGTGCATTCTGAAAAGTAAGCAGGGGGCGTTGTGATCAGGAAGAAAGGGTCATTGTGATCAGTAAGCAGGGAGCATTGTAATCACTAATCAGGGGTATTATGATCAGAAACAGGGGTCTTCATGATCAAGAGCAAGGGGCACTGTGATCACAATGCAGTGGGCATTGTGATCAGTAAAGATGGGAGATTGTGATCAGGAAGCAAGGGGAATTGTGATCAGGAAGCAAGAGGCATTGTGATCAGGAAGCAAAGGCATTGTGATCAGTAGCCAAGGGGTATTGTGATCAGTGAACAAGGGGTACTGTGATGTGTAAACAGGGGGCATTCTGAAAAGTAAGCAGTGGGCGTTGTGATCAGGAAAAAAGGGGCATTGTGATCAGTAACTGGGTTATTGTGGTCAATAAGAATGTGGAGTTGTGATCAGGAAACAAAGGACATTGTAATCAGTAGGCAAGGGGTATAGTGATAGGTGAACAAGGGGTACTGTGATGTGTAAACTGGGGGCATTCTGATAAGTAAGCAGGGGTCATTGTGATCAGGAAGAAAGGGGCATTGTGATCAGTATGCAGGGAGCATTGTAATCACTAATGAGGGGGTATTGTGATCACAAACAAGGGTCATTATGATCAAGAGCAAGGGGCTTTGTGATCACAAAGCAGGGGGTATTGTGCTCAGTTAGGATGTGGAATTGTGATCAGGAAGTAGAGGAATTGTGATCAGGAAGCAAGAGATATTGTGATCAGGAAGCAAAGGGCATTGTGATCAGTAGGCAAAGGGTTTTGTGATCGGTGAACAACGGGTACTGTGACGTGTAAACAGGGGATATTCTGAAAACTAAGCAGGCAGCATTGTGATCAGTAAAAGGGGGCACTGTGATCAGGAACAAACTGGCATTTTGACCAGTAAGCCGGGAGCATTGTAATCACTAATCAGGGGGTATTGTGATCAGAAACAGGGGTCATTATGATCAAGTACAAGCGACATTGTGATCAGTAAAGACGGGGCATTGTGATCACAATGCAGGGGCATTGTTATCATTAACGGGGGTACTGTGATCAGTAAGGATGGGGGATTGTGATCAGGAAATAAGGGGAATTGTGATCAGGAAGCAAGAGGCATTGTGATCAGGAACCAAAGGGCATTGTGAGCAGTAAGCACGGAATATTGTAATCACTAAACATGAGGTATTGTGATCAGAAACAGGGGTCATTATGATCAAGAACAAGCGGCATTGTGATCAGTAAAGAAGGGGAATTGTGATCACAAAGCAGGGGGCATTGTGATCAGTAAAAGGTGGCAGTGTGATCCGGAACAAAGGGGCATTTTGACCAGTAAGCAGGGAGCATTGTAATCACTAATCAGAGGGTATCGTGACCACAAACAAGGGTCATTTTTATCAAGAGCAAGGGGCATTGCGATCAGGAAGAATGGGGGATTGTGATCAGGAACCCATGGAATTGTGATCAGGAAGCAAGATATATTGTGATCAGGAAGCAAAGGGCATTGTGATCATTAGGCATGGGCTATCGTGATCAGTGAACAAGAGGTATGTGATGTGTAAACAGCGCGTATTCTGAAAATTAAACAGGGGGCACTGAGATCAGTATCGGGGGTATTGTGATCAGTAAGGATGGGGGATTGTGATCAGGACGCAAGGGCAATTGTGATCAGTAAGCCACAGTTATTGTGATCAGGAAACAAAGGGCATTGTGATCAGTAGGCAAGGGGTATTTTGATCAGTGAACAACGCGTACTGTGATGTGTAAACAGGGGGCAATGAGATCAGGAAGAAAGGGCCATTGTGATCAGTAAGCAGGGAGCATTTTAATCACTCATCAGGGGGTATTGTTATCAGAAACAGTGGTCATTATGATTAAGAACAAGGGGCATTGTGATCACAAAGCAGGGGGTATTGTGATCAGTAACACGGGGCATTGTGATCACTAAGGATGGGGGATTGTGATCAGGAAGCAAGGGGAATTGTGATCAGGAAGCAAGAGGCATTGTGATCAGGAAGCAAAGGGCATTGTGAGAAGTAGGCAAGGGATATTGTGATCAGTGAACAAGGGGTACTGTGATGTGTAACAGGGGGCATTCTGAAAAGTAAGCAAGGGGCATTGTGGTCAGTAAAAGGGGGCATTTTGATCAGGTAGAATGGGGCATTGTGATCAGTAAGCAGGGAGCATTCTAATCACTAATCAGGGGGTATTGTGTTCAGAAACAAGGGGCATTATGTCAAGAACAAGGGGCATTGTGATAAAAAAACAAGGGGCATTGTGATCACAAAGCAGGGGTCACTGTGATCAGTAACGGGGTACTGTGATCAGTAAGAATGGGGAATTTTGATCAGGAAGTAAGGGGAATTGTGATCAGGAAGCAAGAGACATTGTGATTAGGAAGCAAAGAGCATTGTGAGCAGTAGGCAAGGGGTATTGTGATAATTGATCAAGGGTACTGTGATGTGTAAACAGGGGGCATTCTGATAAGTAAGCAGGGGCATTTTGATCAGGAAGAAAGCGGCATTGTGATCAGTAAGCACGGAATATTGTAATCACTATACAGGAGGTATTGTGATCAGAAACAGGGGTCATTATGATCAAGAACAAGCGGCAATGTGATCAGTAAAGAAGGGGTATTGTGATCACAAAGCAGGGGGCATTGTGATCAGGAAAAAAGGGGCATTTTGAGCAGAAAGCAGGGAGCATTGTAATCAGTAATGAAGGGGTTTGTGATCACAACAAGTGTCATTATGATCAAGAGCAAGTGGCATTGTCATCACAAAGCAGGGGGCATTGTGATCAGTAAGGATGGGGAATTGTGAACAGGAAATAGCGGAATTGTGATCACGAAGCAAGAGGTATTGTGATCAGGAAGTAAAGGGCATTGTGATCAATACGCAAGGGTATTGTGATCAAAGAAGAACGCGTACTGCATGTGTAAACAGGGGGCTATGTGATCAGGAAGAAAGGGACATTGTGAGTAGTAAGCAGGGAGCATTGTAATCATTCATCAGGGGGTATTGTGATCAGAAACAGGGTTCATTATGATCAAGAACAAGCGGCATTGTGATCAGTAAAGAAGGGTCACTGTGATCACAAAGCAGGGGCATTGTGATCAGTAACAGGGGTATTGTGATCAGGAAGCAAGGGTAATTGTGATCAGGAAGCAATAGTTATTGTTTTCAGGAAGCAAAGGGCATTGTGATCAGTAGGCAAGGGGAATTTTGATCAGTAAGCTGAGGTAATGTGATCAGGAAGCTAAGGGCATTGTGATCACTTGGGAAGGGATATTGTGATCAGTCAACAAGGGGTACTGTGATGTGTAAACAGGGGGCATTCTGAAAAGTCACCAGGCGCATTGTGATCAGAAAGAAAGGGCATTTTGACCAGTTACCAGGGAGCATTGTAATCACTAATTAGGTGGTATTTTGATCACAAACAGAGGTCATTATGATTAAGTCAAGGGTCATTGTAATCACAAAGCAAGGGGTATTGTGATCAGTAACAGTGGGTGTTGTGAACAGTAAGGATGGGGGATTGTGATCAGGAAGTAAGGGGAATTGAGATCAAGAAGCAGGAGGTATTGTGCTCAGGAGCAAAAGGCATTGTGTTCAGTAGGCAAGGGGTATTGTGATGTGTAAACAGGGGACATTCTGAAAAGTAAGCAGGGGTCATTGTGATCATTAAAAGGGGGAATTATGATCAGGAATAAAGGGGCATTTTGACCAGTAAGCACGGAGCATTGTAATCACTAATTGGGTGGTATTGTGATCACAAACATGGGCCATTATGATTCAGAACAAGGGGCATTGTGATCACAAAGCAGGGGGCATTGTCATCAGTAACAGGGGGCATTGTGATCACTAAGGATGGGGGATTGTGATCAGGAAGCAAGGGGAATTTTGATCAGGAAGCAAAGGGCATTGTGACCAGTAGGCAAGGCGTATTGCGATCAGGGAACAAGGGGTAACGTGATGTGTAAAGATGGGGCATTCTGATAAGCATGCAGGGGGCAATGTGATCAGGAAGAAAGGTGAATTGTGATCAGGAAGCAAGGGGAATTGTGATCAGGAAGCAAGAGTTATCGTGATCAGGAAGCAAAGGGCATTGTGAGCAGTAGGCAAGGGGTATTGTGATCAGAGACAAGGGGTACTGTGATGTGTAAACAGGGGGCATTCTGATAAGTAAGCAGGGGCATTGTGATCAGGAGAAAAGGGGAATTTTGACCATTAAGCAGGGAGCATTGTAATTACTATTCAGGGTGCATTGTGACTACAAACAAGGGTCATTATGATCAAGAGCAAGGGGCATTGTGATCACAAAGCAGGGGGCATTGTGATCAGTAATGATGGGGAATTGTGATCAGGAAGTAAGGGGATTTGTGATCAGGAAGCAAGAGGGATTGTGATCAGGAAGCAAGGGGCATTGTGATCAGTAGGCAAGGGGTATTGTGATCAGTGAACAACGGGTACTGTGATGTGTAAACAGGGTGCATTCTGAAAAGTAAGCAGGGGGTGTTGTGATCAGGAAGATAGGGTCATTGTGATCAGTAAGCAGGGAGCATTGTAATCACAACTCAGGGGTATTGTGATCAGAAACAGGGGTCTTCATGATCAAGAGCAAGGGGCACTGTGATCACAATGCAGAGGGAATTGTGACCAGTAAAGATGGGAGATTGTGATCAGGAAGCAAGGGGAATTGTGATCAGGAAGCAAGAGGGATTGTGATCAGGAAGAAAAGGCATTGTGAACAGTAGGCAAGGGGTATTGTGATCAGTGAACAAGGGGTAATGTGATGTGTAAACAGGGGGCATTCTGAAAAGTAAGCAGTGGGCATTGTGATCAGGAAAAAAGGGGCATTGTGATCAGTAACTGGGTTATTGTGATCACTAAGAATGTGGAGTTGTGATCAGGAAACAAAGGACATTGTGATCAGTAGGCAAGGGGTATAGTGATAGGTGAACAAGGGGTACTGTGATGTGTAAACTGGGGGCATTCTGATAAGTAAGCAGGGGTCATTGTGATCAGGAAGAAAGGGGCATTGTGATCACAAAGCAGGGGGCATTGTGTTCAGTAAAAGGGGGCATTGTGATCCAGAACAAAGGGGCATTTTGACCAGTAAGCAGCGAGCATTGTAATCACTAATCAGGGGGTATTGTGATCAGAAACAGGGGTCATTATGATCAAGAACAAGTGGCATTGTGATCAGTAAAGAACGGGCATTGTGATCACAAAGCAGGCACTTTGTGATCATTAACGGGGGTATTGTGATCAGGAAGGAAGGGGAATTGTGATCAGAAAGCCAGAGGTATTGTGATAAGGAATCAATGGGCATTGTGATCAGTTGGCAAGGGGTATTGTGATCAGTGAACAAGGGGTACTGTGATGTGTAAACAGGGTGCATTCTGAAAAGTAAGCAGTGGGCATTGTGATCAGTAAAAGGGGGCATTGTGATCAGGAACAAAGGGGCATTTTGACCAGTAAGCAGGGAGCATTATAATCACTAATTTGGGGGGATTGTGATCAAAAACAGGGGTCATTATGATTAAGATCAAGGGGCATTGTGATCACAAAGCAGGGGCATTGTGATCAGTAACAGGGGGCATAGTGATCCTTAAGGATGGGGGATTGTGATGAGGAAGCAAAGGGCATTGGCATCAGTAGGCAAGGGGTATTGTGATCGGTGAATAAGGGGTACTGTGGTCTGTAAACAGGGGATATTCTATAAAGTATGCAGGATGCATTGTGATCAGAAAAGGGGGCAATGTGATCAGGAACGAATGGGCATTTTGACCAGTAAGCAGGGAGCATTGTAATCACTAATCAGGGGGAATTGTGATCAGAAACAGGGGTTATTATGATCAAGTACAAGCGACATTGTGATCAGTAAAGACGGGGCATTGTGATCACAATGCAGGGGCATTGTTATCATTAACGGGGGTATTGTGATCAGTAAGGATGGGGGATTGTGATCAGGAAATAAGGGGAATTGTGATCAGGAAGCAAGAGGCATTGTGATCAGGAACCAAAGGGCATTGTGAGCAGTAAGCACGGAATATTGTAATCACTAAACATGAGGTATTGTGATGAGAAACAGGGGTCATTATGATCAAGAACAAGCGGCATTGTGATCAGTAAAGAAGGGGCATTGTGATCACAAAGCAGGGGGCATTGTGATCAGTAAAAGGGGGCAGTGTGATCCGGAACAAAGGGGCATTTTGACCAGTAAGCAGGGAGCATTGTAATCACTAATCAGAGGGTATCGTGACCACAAACAAGGGTCATTATTATCAAGAGAAAGGGGCATTGCGATCAGGAAGAATGGGGGATTGTGATCAGGAACCCAGGGAATTGTGATCAGGAAGCAAGATATATTGTGATCAGGAAGCAAAGGGCATTGTGATCATTACCAAGGGCTATCGTGATCAGTTTACAAGAGGTATGTGATGTGTAAACAGGGTGTATTCTGAAAATTAAGCAGGGGGCACTGAGATCAGTATCGGGGGTATTGTGATCAGTAAGGATGGGGGATTGTGATCAGGACGCAAGGGCAATTGTGATCAGGAAGCCACAGTTATTGTGATCAGGAAACAAAGGGCCTTGTGATCAGTAGGCAAGGGGTATTTTGATCAGTGAACAATGCGTACTGTGATGTGTAAACAGGGGGCAATGTGATCAGGAGGAAAGGGCCATTGTGATCAGTAAGCAGGGAGCATTTTAATCACTCATCAGGGGGTATTGTTATCAGAAACAGTGGTCTTTATGATTAAGAACAAGGGGCATTGTGATCACAAAGCAGGGGGTATTGTGATCAGTAACACGGGGCATTGTGATCACTAAAGATGGGGGATTGTGATCAGGAAGCAAGGGGAATTGTGATCAGGAAGCAAGAGGCATTGTGATCAGGAAGCAAAGGGCATTGTGAGAAGTAGGCAAGGGGTATTGTGGTCAGCGAACAAGGGGTACTGTGATGTGTAATAGGGGGCATTCTGAAAAGTAAGCAGGGGGCATTGTGGACAGTAAAAGGGGGCATTTTGATCAGGAAGAAAGCGGCATTGTGATCAGTAAGCACGGAATATTGTAATCACTATACAGGAGGTATTGTGATCAGAAACAGGGGTCATTATGATCAAGAACAAGCGGCAATGTGATCAGTAAACAAGGGGTATTGTGATCACAAAGCAGGGGGCATTGTGATCAGGAAAAAAGGGGCATTTTGAGCAGAAAGCAGGGAGCATTGTAATCACTAATGAAGGGGTTTGTGATCACAACAAGTGTCATTATGATCAAGAGCAAGTGGCATTGTGATCACAAAGCAGGGGGCATTGTGATCAGTAAGGATGGGGAATTGTGAACAGGAAATAGCGGAATTGTGATCACGAAGCAAGAGGTATTGTGATCAGGAAGCAAACGGCATTGCGATCAGTACGCAAGGGGTATTGGGATCAATGAAGAACGCATACTGCATGTGTAAACAGGGGACAATGTGATCAGGAAGAAAGGGACATTGTGAGTAGTAAGCAGGGAGCATTGTAATCATTCATCAGGGGGTATTGTGATCAGAAACAGGGTTCATTATGATCAAGAACAAGCGGCATTGTGATCAGTAAAGAAGGGTCATTGTGATCACAAAGCAGGGGCATTGTGATCAGTAACAGGGGTATTGTGATCAGGAAGCAAGGGTAATTGTGATCAGGAAGCAATAGTTATTGTTTTCAGGAAGCAAAGGGCATTCTGATCAGTAGGCAAGGGGAATTTTGATCAGGAAGCTGAGGTAATGTGATCAGGAAGCTAAGGGCATTGTGATCACTTGGGAAGGGATATTGTGATCAGTCAACAAGGGGTACTGTGATGTGTAAACAGGGGGCATTCTGAAAAGTCACCAGGCGCATTGTGATCAGAAAGAAAGGGGCATTTTGACCAGTTACCAGGGAGCATTGTAATCACTAATTAGGTGGTATTTTGATCACAAACAGGGGTCATTATGATTAAGAACAAGGGGCATTGTAATCACAAAGCAAGGGGCATTGTGATCAGTAACAGGGGGTATTGTGAACAGTAAGGATGGGGGATTGTGATCAGGAAGTAAGGGGAATTGAGATCAGGAAGCAGGAGGTATTGTGCTCAGGAGCAAAAGGCATTGTGTTCAGTAGGCAAGGGGTATTGTGATGTGTAACCAGGGGACATTCTGAAAAGTAAGCAGGGGTCATTGTGATCATTAAAGGGGGAATTTTGATCAGGAATAAAGGGGCATTTTGACCAGTAAGCAGAGAGCATTGTAAACACTAATTGGGTGGTATTGTGATCACAAACATGGGCCATTATGATTCAGAACAAGGGGCATTGTGATCACAAAGCAGGGGGCATTGTCATCAGTAACAGGGGGCATTGTGATCACTAAGGATGGGGGATTGTGATCAGGAAGCAAGGGGAATTTTGATCAGGAAGCAAAGGGCATTGTGACCAGTAGGCAAGGCGTATTGCGATCAGGGAACAAGGGGTAACATGATGTGTAAAGATGGGGCATTCTGATAAGCATGCAGGGGGCAATGTGATCATGAAGAAAGGTGAATTGTGATCAGGAAGCAAGGGGAATAGTGATCAGGAAGCAAGAGTTACTGTGATCAGGAAGCAAAGGGCATTGTGAGCAGTAGGCAAGGGGTATTGTGATCAGAGAACAAGGGGTACTGTGATGTGTAAACAGGGGGCATTCTGATAAGAAAGCAGGGGCATTGTGATCAGGAGAAAAGGGTCATTTTGACCATTAAGCAGGGAGCATTGTAATTACTATTCAGGGTGCATTGTGACCACAATCAAGGGTCATTATGATCAAGAGCAAGAGGCATTGTGATCACAAAGCAGGGGGCATTGTGATCAGGAAGAAAGGGTCATTGTGATCAGTAAGCAGGGAGCATTGTAATCACTAATCATGGGTATTGTGATCAGAAACAGGAGTCTTCACGATCAAGAGCAAGGGGCACTGTGATCACAATGCAGTGGGCATTGTGATCAGTAAAGATGGGAGATTGTGATCAGGAAGCAAGGGGAATTGTGATCAGGAAGCAAGAGGGATTGTGATCAGGAAGCAAAGGCATTGTGATCAGTAGGCAAGGGGTATTGTGATCAGTGAACAAGGGGTACTGTGATGTGTAAACAGGGGACATCCTGAAAAGTAAGCAGTGGGCATTGTGATCAGGAAGCAAGCAGAATTGTGATCAGGAATCATAGGGCACTGTGGTCACTAGGGAAGGGGTATTGTGATCATGGAGCAAGGAATACAGTGATGTGTAAACAGGGGGCATTGTGATCAGGAAGTAAAGGGCATTGTGATCAGTAAGCAAGGGATATTGTGATCCGTGACCAAGGGGTACTGTGATGTCTAAACAGGGGGCATTGTAATCACTAATCAGGAGGTATTGTGATCACAAACAAGGGTCATTAAGATCAAGAGCAAGGGACATTGTGATCACAAATCAGGGGGCATTGTGATCAGTAAGAATGGTGAATTGTGATCAGGAAATAAGGGATTTGTGATCGGGAAGCAAGAGGTGTTGTGATCAGGAAGCATAGGGAATTGTGATCAGTAGGCAAGGGGTATTGTGATCAGTGAACAACGGGTACTGTGATGTGTAAACAGGGGGCAAAGTGATCAGGAAGAAACGTCCATTGTGATCAGTAAGCAGGGCACAATTTTATCACTCATCAGGGGATATTGTTATCACAAACAAAGGTCATTATGATTAATAACAAGGGGCATTGTGATCACAAAGCACGGGGCATTGTGATCAGTAACACGGGGCATTGTGATCACTCAGGATGGGAAATGTGATCAGAAAGCAAGGGCAATTGTGATCAGGAAGCAATGGGCATTGCAACCAGTAGGCAAGGGGTATTGAGATCAGTGAACAAGGGGTATTGTGATGTGTAAATAGGGGTCATTCTGATAAGAAAGCAGGGGGCATTGTGATCAGGAAGAGAGTGGCATTGTGATCAGTAACAGGGGTATTGTGATCAGTAAGAATGGGGAATTGTGATCAGGAAGCAAGCGGAAATGTGATCAGGTAGCAAAGGGCACTGTGGTCACTAGGTAAGGGGTATTGTGATCATGGAGCAAGGGGTACTGTGATGTGTAAACAGGGGGCATTGTGATCAGGAAGTAAGGGGCATTGTGATCAGTAAGCATGGGATATTGTAATCCGTGACCAAGTGGTACTGTGATGTCTAAACAGGGGGCATTGTAATCACGAATCAGGAGGTATTGTGATCACAAACAAGGGTCATTAAGATCAAGAGCAAGGGACATTGTGATCACAAATCAGGGGGCATTGTGATCAGTAAGAATGGTGAATTGTGATCAGGAAATAGGGGAATCGTGATCGGGAAGCAAGAGGTGTTGTGATCAGGAAGCATAGGGAATTGTGATCTGTAGGCAAGGGGTATTGTGATCAGTGAACAACGGGTACTGTGATGTGTAAACAGGGGGCAAAGTGATCAGGAAGAAACGGCCATTGTGATCAGTAAGCAGGGCGCAATTTTATCACTCATCAGGGGATATTGTTATCAGAAACAAAGGTCATTATGATTAATAACAAGGGGCATTGTGATCACAAAGCACGGGGCATTGTGATCAGTAACACGGGGCATTGTGATCACTCAGGATGGGAAATGTGATCAGGAAGCAAGGGCAATTGTGATCAGGAAGCAAAGGGCATTGTAACCAGTAGGCAAGGGGTATTGAGATCAGTGAACAAGGGGTATTGTGATGTGTAAATAGGGGTCATTCTGATAAGAAAGCAGGGGGCATTGTGATCAGGAAGAGAGTGGCATTGTGATCAGTAACGGGGATATTGTGATCAGTAAGAATGGGGAATTGTGATCAGGAAGCAAGCGGAAATGTGATCAGGTAGCAAAGGGCACTGTGGTCACTAGGGAAGGGGTATTGTGATCATGGAGCAAGGGGTACTGTGATGTGTAAACAGGGGGCATTGTGATCAGGAAGTAAGGGGCATTGTGATCAGTAAGCATGGGATATTGTAATCCGTGACCAAGGGGTACTGTGATGTCTAAACAGGGGGCATTGTAATCACGAATCAGGAGGTATTGTGATCACAAACAAGGGTCATTAAGATCAAGAGCAAGGGACATTGTGATCACAAATCAGGGGGCATTGTGATCAGTAAGAATGGTGAATTGTGATCAGGAAATAGGGGAATCGTGATCGGGAAGCAAGAGGTGTTGTGATCAGGAAGCATAGGGAATTGTGATCTGTAGGCAAGGGGTATTGTGATCAGTGAACAACGGGTACTGTGATGTGTAAACAGGGGGCAAAGTGATCAGGAAGAAACGGCCATTGTGATCAGTAAGCAGGGCGCAATTTTATCACTCATCAGGGGATATTGTTATCAGAAACAAAGGTCATTATGATTAATAACAAGGGGCATTGTGATCACAAAGCACGGGGCATTGTGATCAGTAACACGGGGCATTGTGATCACTCAGGATGGGAAATGTGATCAGGAAGCAAGGGCAATTGTGATCAGGAAGCAAAGGGCATTGTAACCAGTAGGCAAGGGGTATTGAGATCAGTGAACAAGGGGTATTGTGATGTGTAAATAGGGGTCATTCTGATAAGAAAGCAGGGGGCATTGTGATCAGGAAGAGAGTGGCATTGTGATCAGTAACGGGGGTATTGTGATCAGTAAGAATGGGGAATTGTGATCAGGAAGCAAGCGGAAATGTGATCAGGTAGCAAAGGGCACTGTGGTCACTAGGGAAGGGGTATTGTGATCATGGAGCAAGGGGTACTGTGATGTGTAAACAGGGGGCATTGTGATCAGGAAGGAAGGGGCATTGTGATCAGTAAGCATGGGATATTGTAATCCGTGACCAAGGGGTACTGTGATGTCTAAACAGGGGGCATTGTAATCACGAATCAGGAGGTATTGTGATCACAAACAAGGGTCATTAAGATCAAGAGCAAGGGACATTGTGATCACAAATCAGGGGGCATTGTGATCAGTAAGAATGGTGAATTGTGATCAGGAAATAGGGGAATAGTGATCGGGAAGCAAGAGGTGTTGTGATCAGGAAGCATAGGGAATTGTGATCTGTAGGCAAGGGGTATTGTGATCAGTGAACAACGGGTACTGTGATGTGTAAACAGGGGGCAAAGTGATCAGGAAGAAACGGCCATTGTGATCAGTAAGCAGGGCGCAATTTTATCACTCATCAGGGGATATTGTTATCAGAAACAAAGGTCATTATGATTAATAACAAGGGGCATTGTGATCACAAAGCACGGGGCATTGTGATCAGTAACACGGGGCATTGTGATCACTCAGGATGGGAAATGTGATCAGAAAGCAAGGGCAATTGTGATCAGGAAGCAAAGGGCATTGCAACCAGTAGGCAAGGGGTATTGAGATCAGTGAACAAGGGGTATTGTGATGTGTAAATAGGGGTCATTCTGATAAGAAAGCAGGGGGCATTGTGATCAGGAAGAGAGTGGCATTGTGATCAGTAACAGGGGTATTGTGATCAGTAAGAATGGGGAATTGTGATCAGGAAGCAAGCGGAAATGTGATCAGGTAGCAAAGGGCACTGTGGTCACTAGGGAAGGGGTATTGTGATCATGGAGCAAGGGGTACTGTGATGTGTAAACAGGGGGCATTGTGATCAGGAAGTAAGGGGCATTGTGATCAGTAAGCATGGGATATTGTAATCCGTGACCAAGTGGTACTGTGATGTCTAAACAGGGGGCATTGTAATCACGAATCAGGAGGTATTGTGATCACAAACAAGGGTCATTAAGATCAAGAGCAAGGGACATTGTGATCACAAATCAGGGGGCATTGTGATCAGTAAGAATGGTGAATTGTGATCAGGAAATAGGGGAATCGTGATCGGGAAGCAAGAGGTGTTGTGATCAGGAAGCATAGGGAATTGTGATCTGTAGGCAAGGGGTATTGTGATCAGTGAACAACGGGTACTGTGATGTGTAAACAGGGGGCAAAGTGATCAGGAAGAAACGGCCATTGTGATCAGTAAGCAGGGCGCAATTTTATCACTCATCAGGGGATATTGTTATCAGAAACAAAGGTCATTATGATTAATAACAAGGGGCATTGTGATCACAAAGCACGGGGCATTGTGATCAGTAACACGGGGCATTGTGATCACTCAGGATGGGAAATGTGATCAGGAAGCAAGGGCAATTGTGATCAGGAAGCAAAGGGCATTGTAACCAGTAGGCAAGGGGTATTGAGATCAGTGAACAAGGGGTATTGTGATGTGTAAATAGGGGTCATTCTGATAAGAAAGCAGGGGGCATTGTGATCAGGAAGAGAGTGGCATTGTGATCAGTAACGGGGGTATTGTGATCAGTAAGAATGGGGAATTGTGATCAGGAAGCAAGCGGAAATGTGATCAGGTAGCAAAGGGCACTGTGGTCACTAGGGAAGGGGTATTGTGATCATGGAGCAAGGGGTACTGTGATGTGTAAACAGGGGGCATTGTGATCAGGAAGGAAGGGGCATTGTGATCAGTAAGCATGGGATATTGTAATCCGTGACCAAGGGGTACTGTGATGTCTAAACAGGGGGCATTGTAATCACGAATCAGGAGGTATTGTGATCACAAACAAGGGTCATTAAGATCAAGAGCAAGGGACATTGTGATCACAAATCAGGGGGCATTGTGATCAGTAAGAATGGTGAATTGTGATCAGGAAATAGGGGAATCGTGATCGGGAAGCAAGAGGTGTTGTGATCAGGAAGCATAGGGAATTGTGATCTGTAGGCAAGGGGTATTGTGATCAGTGAACAACGGGTACTGTGATGTGTAAACAGGGGGCAAAGTGATCAGGAAGAAACGGCCATTGTGATCAGTAAGCAGGGCGCAATTTTATCACTCATCAGGGGATATTGTTATCAGAAACAAAGGTCATTATGATTAATAACAAGGGGCATCGTGATCACAAAGCACGGGGCAGTGTGATCAGTAACACGGGGCATTGTGATCACTCAGGATGGGAAATGTGATCAGGAAGCAAGGGCAATTGTGATCAGGAAGCAAAGTGCATTGTGACCAGTAGGCAAGGGGTATTGTGATCAGTGAACAAGGTGTGTTGTGATGTGTAAATAGGGGGCATTCTGATAAGAAAGCAGGGGGCATTGCGATCAGGAAGAATGGGGGATTGTGATCAGGAACCCAGGGAATTGTGATCAGGAAGCAAAATATATTGTGATCAGGAAGCAAAGGGCATTGTGATCATTAGGCAAGGGCTATCGTGATCAGTGAACAAGAGGTATGTGATGTGTAAACAGGGCGTATTCTGAAAATTAAGCAGGGGGCACTGAGATCAGTATCGGGGGTATTGTGATCAGTAAGGATGGGGAATTGTGATCAGGACTCAAGGGCAATTGTGATGAGGAAGCCACAGTTATTGTGATCAGGAAACAAAGGGCATTGTGATCAGTTGCAAGGGGTATTTTGATCAGTGAGCAACGCATACTGTGATGTGTAAACAGGGGGCAATGTGATCAGGAAGAAAGGGCCATTGTGATCAGTAAGCAGGGAGCATTTTAATCACTCATCAGGGGGTATTGTTATCAGAAACAGTGGTCTTTATGATTAAGAACAAGGGGCATTGTGATCACAAAGCAGGGGGTATTGTGATCAGTAACACGGGGCATTGAGATCACTAAAGATCGGGGATTGTGATCAGGAAGCAAGGGGAATTGTGATCAGGAAGCAAGAGGCATTGTGATCAGGAAGCAAAGGGCATTGTGATCAGTAGACAAGGGGTATTGTGATCAGCGAACAAGGGGTACTGTGATGTGTAACAGGAGGCATTCTGAAAAGTAAGCAGGGGGCATTGTGGTCAGGAAAAGGGGGCATTTTGATCAGGAAGAATGAGGCATTGTGATCCGTAAGCAGGGAGCATTCTAATCACTATTCAGAGGGTATTGTGATCAGAAACAAGGGGCATTATGGTCAAGAACCAGGGGCATTGTGATAAAAAAAACAAGGGGCATTGTGATCACAAAGTAGGGGGCATTGTGATCAGGAACGGGGTATTGTGATCAGTAAGAATGGGCGATTTTGATCAGGAAGTAAGGTGAATTGTGATCAGGAAGCAAAGAGCATTGTGAGCAGTAGGCAAGGGGTGTTGTGATAATTGATCAAAGGTACTGTGATGTGTAAACAGGGGGCATTCTGATAAGTAAGCAGGGGCATTGTGATCAGGAAGAAAGCGGCATTGTGATCAGTAAGCACGGAATATTGTAATTACTATACAGGAGGTATTGTGGTCAGAAACAGGGGTCATTATGATCAAGAACAAGCGGCAATGTGATCAGTAAAGAAGGGGTATTGTGATCACAAAGCAGGGGGCATTGTGATCAGGAAAAAAGGGGCATTTTGAGAAGAAAGCAGGGAGCATTGTAATCACTAATGAAGGGGTTTGTGATCACAACAAGTGTCATTATGATCAAGAGCAAGTGGCATTGTGATCACAAAGCAGAGGGCATTGTGATCAGTAAGGATGGGGAATTGTGAACAGGAAATAGAGGAATTGTGATCACGAAGCAAGAGGTATTGTGATCAGGAAGCAAAGGGCATTGTGATCAGTACGCAAGGGGTATTGTGATCAGTGAACAAGGGGTTCTGTGATGTGTAAACAGGGGGCATTCTGAAAAGTCACCAGACGCATTTTGATCAGAAAGAAAGGGGCATTTTGACCAGTTACCAGGGAGCATTGTAATCACTAATTAGGTGGTATTTTGATCACAAACAGGGGTCATTATGATTAAGAACAAGGGGCATTGTAATCACAAAGCAAGGGGCATTGTGATCAGTAACAGGGTCTATTGTGAACAGTAAGAATGGGGGATTGTGATCAGGAAGTAAGGGGAATTGAGATCAGGAAGCAAGAGGTATTGTGCTCAGGAGCAAAAGGCATTGTGTTCAGTAGGCAATGGGTATTGTGATGTGTAAACAGGAACATTCTGAAAAGTAAGCAGGGGTCATTGTGATCATTAAAAGGGGGAATTTTGATCAGGAATAAAGGGGCATTTTGACCAGTAAGCAGGGAGCATTGTAATCACTAATTGGGTGGTATTGTGATCACAAACATGGGCCATTATGGTTCAGAACAAGGGGCATTGTGATCACAAAGCAGGGGGCATTGTCATCAGTAACAGGGGGCATTGTGATCACTAAGGATGGGGGATTGTGATCAGGAAGCAAGGGGAATTTTGATCAGGAAGCAAAGAGCATTGTGACCAGTAGGCAAGGCGTATTGCTATCAGGGAACAAAGGGTAACGTGATGTGTAAAGACGGGGCATTCTGATAAGCATGCAGGGGGCAATTTGATCACGAAGAAAGGTGAATTGTGATCAGGAAGCAAGGGGAATTGTGATCAGGAAGCAACAGATATTGTGATCAGGAAGCAAAGGGCATTGTGAGCAGTAGGCAAGGGGTATTGTGATCAGAGAACAAGGGGTACTGTGATGTGTAAACAGGGGGCATTCTGATAATTAAGCAGGGGCATTGTGATCAGGAGAAAAGGGGCATTTTGACCATTAAGCAGGGAGCATTGTAATTACTATTCAGGGTGCATTGTGACCACAAACAAGGGTCATTATGATCAAGAGCAAGGGGCATTGTGATCACAAAGCAGGGGGCATTGTGATCAGCAAAGATGGGGAATTCTGATCAGGAAGTAAGGGGATTTGTGATCAGGAAGCAAGAGGGATTGTGATCAGGAAGCAAGGGGCATTGTGATCAGTAGGCAAGGGGTATTGTGATCAGTGAACAACGGGTACTGTGATGTGTAAACAGGGTGCATTCTGAAAAGTAAGCAGGGGGCGTTGTGATCAGGAAGAAAGGGTCATTGTGATCAGTAAGCAGGGAGCATTGTAATCACTAATCAGGGGTATTGTGATCAGAAACAGGGGTCTTCATGATCAAGAGCAAGGGGCATTGTGATCACAATGCAGGGGGCATTGTGATCAGTAAAGATGGGAGATTGTGATCAGGAAGCAAGGGGAATTGTGATCAGGAAGCAAGAGGGATTGTGATCAGGAAGCAAAGGCATTATGATCAGTAGGCAAGGGGTATTGTGATCAGTGAACAAGGGGTACTGTGATGTGTAAACAGGGGGCATTCTGAAAAGTAAGCAGTGGGCATTGTGATCAGGAAAAAAGGGGCATTGTGATCAGTAACTGGGTTATTGTGATCAATAAGAATGTGGAGTTGTGATCAGGAAACAAAGGACATTGTGATCAGTAGGCAAGGGGTATAGTGATAGGTGAACAAGGGGTACTGTGATGTGTAAACTGGGGGCATTCTGATAAGTAAGCAGGGGTCACTGTGATCAGGAAGAAAGGGGCATTGTGATCAGTATGCTGGGAGCATTGTAATCACTAATCGGGGTATTGTGATCACAAACAAGGGTCATTATGATCAAGAGCAAGGGGATTTGTGATCACAAAGCAGGGGGCATTGTGCTCAGTTAGGATGTGGAATTGTGATCAGGAAGTAGGGGAATTGTGATCAGGAAGCAAGAGGTATTGTGATATGGAAGCAAAGGGCATTGTGATCAGTAGGCATGTGGTATTGTAATCAGTGAACAACGGGTACTGTGATGTGTAAACAGGGGGCATTTTGACCAGGAAGAAATGCCATCATGATCAATTAGCAGGGATCACTTTAATCCCTCATAAGGTGGTATTATGTTCAGAAACAGTGGTCATTATGATTAAGAACAAGGGGCATTGTAATCACAAAGCAGGGGGCATTTTCATCAGTAACAGGGGGCATTGTGATCACTAGGCATGAGGGATTGTGATCAGTAAAAGGGGGCACGGTGATCAGGAACAAACTGGCATTTTGACCAGTAAGCCGGGAGCATTGTAATCACAAATCAGAGACTATTGTGACCACAAACAAGGGTCATTATTATCAAGAGCAAGAGGCATTGCGATCAGGAAGAATGGGGCATTGTGATCAGTAAGCAGGGAGTGTTCTAATCACTAATCAGGGGGTATTGTGATCAGAAACAAGGGGCATTATGGTCAAGAACAAGGGATATTGTGTTTAAAAAACAGGGGCATTGTGATCACAAAGCAGGGGTCACTGTGATCAGTAACGGGGTATTGTGATCAGTAAGAATGGGGGATTTTGATCAGGAAGTAAGGGGAATTGTGATCAGGAAGCAAGAGTCATTGTGATCAGGAAGCAAAGAGCATTGTGAACAGTAGGCAAGGGGTATTGTGATAATTGATCAAGGGTACTGTGATGTGTAAACAGGGGGCATTCTGATAAGTAAGCAGGGGCATTGTGATCAGGAAGAAAGCGGCATTGTGATCAGTAAGCACGGAATATTGTAATCACTATACAGGAGGTATTGTGATCAGAAACAGGGGTCATTATGATCAAGAACAAGCGGCAATGTGATCAGTAAAGAAGGGGTATTGTGATCACAAAGCAGGGGGCATTGTGATCAGGAAAAAAGGGGCATTTTGAGCAGAAAGCAGGGAGCATTGTAATCACTAATGAAGGGGTTTGTGATCACAACAAGTGTCATTATGATCAAGAGCATGTGGCATTGTGATCACAAAGCAGGGGGCATTGTGATCAGTAAGGATGGGGAATTGTGAACAGGAAATAGCAGAATTGTGATCACGAAGCAAGAGGTATTGTGATCAGGAAGCAAAGGGCATTGTGATCAGTATGCAAGGGGTATTGTGATCAATGAAGTACGCGTACTGCATGTGTAAACAGGGGGCAATGTGATCAGGAAGAAAGGGACATTGTGAGTAGTAAGCAGGGAGCATTGTAATCATTCATCAGGGGGTATTGTGATCAGAAACAGGGTTCATTATGATCAAGAACAAGCGGCATTGTGATCAGTAAAAAAGGTCATTGTGATCACAAAGCAGGGGCATTGTGATCAGTAACAGGGGTATTGTGATCAGGAAGCAAGGGTAATTGTGATCAGGAAGCAATAGTTATTGTTTTCAGGAAGCAAAGGGCATTGTGATCAGTAGGCAAGGGGAATTTTGATCAGGAAGCTGAGGTAATGTGATCAGGAAGCTAAGTGCATTGTGATCACTTGGGAAGGGATATTGTGATCAGTCAACAAGGGGTACTGTGATGTGTAAACAGGGGGCATTCTGAAAAGTCACCAGGCGCATTGTGATCAGAAAGAAAGGGGCATTTTGACCAGTTACCAGGGAGCATTTAATCACTAATTAGGTGGTATTTTGATCACAAACAGGGGTCATTATGATTAAGAACAAGGGGCATTGTAATCACAAAGCAAGGGGCATTGTGATCAGTAACAGGGGGTATTGTGAACAGTAAGGATGGGGGATTGTGATCAGGAAGTAAGGGGAATTGAGATCAGGAAGCAAGAGGTATTGTGCTCAGGAGCAAAAGGCATTGTGTTCAGTAGGCAATGGGTATTGTGATGTGTAAACAGGGGACATTCTGAAAAGTAAGCAGGGGTCATTGTGATCATTAAAAGGGGGAATTTTGATCAGGAATAAAGGGGCATTTTGACCAGTAAGCAGGGAGCATTGTAATCACTAATTGGGTGGTATTGTGATCACAAACATGGGCCATTATGATTCAGAAGAAGGGGCATTGTGATCACAAAGCAGGGGGCATTGTCATCAGTAACAGGGGGCATTGTGATCACTAAGGAATGGGGATTGTGATCAGGAAGCAAGGGGAATTTTGATCAGGAAGCAAAGGGCATTGTGACCAGTAGGCAAGGCGTATTGCGATCAGGGAACAAGGGGTAACGTGATGTGTAATGACGGGGCATTCTGATAAGCATGCAGGGGGGCAATGTGATCAGGAAGAAAGGTGAATTGTGATCAGGAAGCAAGGGGAATTTTGATCAGGAAGCAAGAGTTATTGTGATCAGGAAGCAAAGGGCATTGTGAGCAGTAGGCAAGGGTATTGTGATCAGAGAACACGGGGTACTGTGATGTGTAAACAGGGGGCATTCTGATAAGTAAGCAGGGGTCATTGTGATCAGGAAGAAAGGGGCATTGTGATCAGTATGCAGGGAGCATTGTAATCACTAATCGGGGTATTGTGATCACAAACAAGGGTCATTATGATCAAGAGCAAGGGGCTTTGTGATCACAAAGCAGGGGGCATTGTGCTCAGTTAGGATGTGGAATTGTGATCAGGAAGTAGGGGAATTGTGATCAGGTAGCAAGAGGTATTGTGATATGGAAGCAAAGGGCATTGTGATCAGTAGGCATGTGGTATTGTAATCAGAGAACAACGGGTACTGTGATGTGTAAACAGGGGGCATTGTGACCAGGAAGAAATGCCATCGTGATCAATTAGCAGGGATCACTTTAATCACTCATAAGGTGGTATTATGATCAGAAACATTGGTCATTATAAATAAGAACAAAGGGCATTGTGATCACAAAGCAGGGGGCATTTTCATCAGAAACAGGGGGCATTGTGATCACTAAGCATGAGGGATTGTGATCAGTAAGCCAGGGTAATTGTGATCAGGAAGCAAAGGGCATTGTGATCAGTAGGCAAGGGGTATTGTGATCAGTGAACAAGGTGTACGGTGATGTGTAAACAGGGGGCATTCTGATAACTAAGCAGGGGGCTTTGTGGTAAGGAAGAAAGGGGTATAATGATCAGTATGCAGGGAGCATTGTAATCACTAAGGGTGAGGGAATGTGATTAGGAAGCAAGGAGAATTGTGATCATGAAGCAAAGGGCATTGGGATCAGTACGCAAAGGGTATTGTGATCGGTGAACAAGGGGTACTGTGACGTGTAAACAGGGGATATTCTGAAAACAAAGCAGGCAGCATTGTGATCAGTAAAAGGGGGCACTGTGATCAGGAACATACTGGCATTTTGACAAGTAAGCCGGGAGCATTGTAATCACTAATCAGGGGGTATTGTGATCAGAAACAGGGGTCATTATGATCAAGAACAAGCGGCATTGTGATCATTAAAGAACGGGCATTGTGATCACAAAGCGGGCGCTTTGTGATCATTAACGGGGGTATTGTGATCAGTAAGGAAGGGGAATTGTGATCAGGAAGCCAGAGGTATTGTGATCAGGAAGCAAAGGACATTGTGATCAGTTGGCAAGGGGTATTGTGATCAGTGAACAAGGGGTACTGTGATGTGTAAACAGGGGGCATTCTGAAAAGTAAGCAGTGGGCATTGTGATCAGTAAAAGGGGGCATTGTGATCAGGAAAAAAGGGGCATTTTGACCAGTAAGCAGGGAGCATTATAATCACTAATTTGGGGGGATTGTGATCAAAAACAGGGGTCATTATAATTAAGAACAAGGGGCATTGTGATCACAAAGCAGGGGCATTGTGATCAGTAACAGGGGGCATAGTGATCCTTAAGGATGGGGGATTGTGAGGAGGAAGCAAAGGGCATTGGCATCAGTAGGCAAGGGGTATTGTGATCGGTGAATAAGGGGTACTGTGGTCTGTAAGAAGGGGATATTCTGAAAAGTATGCAGGATGCATTGTGATGAGAAAAGGGGGCATTGTGATCAGGAACAAATGGGCATTTTGAACAGTAAGCAGGGAGCATTGTAACCACTACTCAGGGGGAATTGTGATCAGAAACAGGGGTCATTATGATCAAGTACAAGCGACATTGTGATCAGTAAAGACGGGGCATTGTGATCACAATGCAGGGGCATTGTTATCATTAACGGGGGTATTGTGATCAGTAAGGATGCGGGATTGTGATCAGGAAATAAGGGGAATTGTGATCCGGAAGCAAGAGGCATTGTGATCAGGAACCAAAGGGCATTGTGAGCAGTAAGCACGGAATATTGTAATCACTAAACATGAGGTATTGTGATCAGAAACAGGGGTCATTATGATCAAGAACAAGCAGCATTGTGATCAGTAAAGAAGGGGCATTGTGATCACAAAGCAGGGGGCATTGTGATCAGTAAAAGGGGGCAGTGTGATCCGGAACAAAGGGGCATTTTGACCAGTAAGCAGGGAGCATTGTAATCACTAATCAGAGGGTATCGTGACCACAAACAAGGGTCATTATTATCAAGAGCAAGGGGCATTGCGATCAGGAAGAATGGGGGATTGTGATCAGGAACCCAGGGGATTGTGATCAGGAAGCAAGATATATTGTGATCAGGAAGCAAAGGGCATTGTGAGAAGTAGGCAAGGGGTATTGTGATCAGTGAACAAGGGGTACTGTGATGTGAAACAGGGGGCATTCTGAAAAGTAAGCAGGGGGCATTGTGGTCAGTAAAAGGGGGCATTTTGATCAGGAAGAATGGGGCATTGTGATCAGTAAGCAGGGAGTGTTCTAATCACTAATCAGGGGGTATTGTGATCAGAAACAAGGGGCATTATGGTCAAGAATAAGGGACATTGTGATAAAAAACAAGGGGCATTGTGATCACAAAGCAGGGGTCACTGTGATCAGTAACGGGGTATTGTGATCAGTAAGAATGGGGGATTTTGATCAGGAAGTAAGGGGAATTGTGATCAGGAAGCAAGAGTCATTGTGATCAGGAAGCAAAGAGCATTGTGAACAGTAGGCAAGGGGTATTGTGATAATTGATCAAGGGTACTGTGATGTGTAAACAGGGGGCATTCTGATAAGTAAGCAGGGGCATTGTGATCAGGAAGAAAGCGGCATTGTGATCAGTAAGCACGGAATATTGTAATCACTATACAGGAGGTATTGTGATCAGAAACAGGGGTCATTATGATCAAGAACAAGCGGCAATGTGATCAGTAAAGAAGGGGTATTGTGATCACAAAGAAGGGGGCATTGTGATCAGGAACAAAGGGCATTTTGAGCAGAAAGCAGGGAGCATTGTAATCACTAATGAAGGGGTTTGTGATCACAACATGTGTCATTATGATCAAGAGCATGTGGCATTGTGATCACAAAGCAGGGGGCATTGTGATCAGTAAGGATGGGGAATTGTGAACAGGAAATAGCAGAATTGTGATCACGAAGCAAGAGGTATTGTGATCAGGAAGCAAAGGGCATTGTGATCAGTGTGCAAGGGGTATTGTGATCAATGAAGTACGCGTACTGCATGTGTAAACAGGGGGCAATGTGATCAGGAAGAAAGGGACATTGTGAGTAGTAAGCAGGGAGCATTGTAATCATTCATCAGGGGGTATTGTGATCAGAAACAGGGTTCATTATGATCAAGAACAAGCGGCATTGTGATCAGTAAAAAAGGTCATTGTGATCACAAAGCAGGGGCATTGTGATCAGTAACAGGGGTATTGTGATCAGGAAGCAAGGTAATTGTGATCAGGAAGCAATAGTTATTGTTTTCAGGAAGCAAAGGGCATTGTGATCAGTAGGCAAGGGGAATTTTGATCAGGAAGCTGAGGTAATGTGATCAGGAAGCTAAGTGCATTGTGATCACTTGGGAAGGGATATTGTGATCAGTCAACAAGGGGTACTGTGATGTGTAAACAGGGGGCATTCTGAAAAGTCACCAGGCGCATTGTGATCAGAAAGAAACGGGCATTTTGACCAGTTACCAGGGAGCATTGTAATCACTAATTAGGTGGTATTTTGATCACAAACAGGGGTCATTATGATTAAGAACAAGGGGCATTGTAATCACAAAGCAAGGGGCATTGTGATCAGTAACAGGGGGTATTGTGAACAGTAAGGATGGGGGATTGTGATCAGGAAGTAAGGGGAATTGAGATCAGGAAGCAAGAGGTATTGTGCTCAGGAGCAAAAGGCATTGTGTTCAGTAGGCAATGGGTATTGTGATGTGTAAACAGGGGACATTCTGAAAAGTAAGCAGGGGTCATTGTGATCATTAAAAGGGGGAATTTTGATCAGGAATAAAGGGGCATTTTGACCAGTAAGCAGGGAGCATTGTAATCACTAATTGGGTGGTATTGTGATCACAAACATGGGCCATTATGATTCAGAAGAAGGGGCATTGTGATCACAAAGCAGGGGGCATTGTCATCAGTAACAGGGGGCATTGTGATCACTAAGGAATGGGGATTGTGATCAGGAAGCAAGGGGAATTTTGATCAGGAAGCAAAGGGCATTGTGACCAGTAGGCAAGGCGTATTGCGATCAGGGAACAAGGGGTAACGTGATGTGTAATGACGGGGCATTCTGATAAGCATGCAGGGGGGCAATGTGATCAGGAAGAAAGGTGAATTGTGATCAGGAAGCAAGGGGAATTTTGATCAGGAAGCAAGAGTTATTGTGATCAGGAAGCAAAGGGCATTGTGAGCAGTAGGCAAGGGTATTGTGATCAGAGAACACGGGGTACTGTGATGTGTAAACAGGGGGCATTCTGATAAGTAAGCAGGGGTCATTGTGATCAGGAAGAAAGGGGCATTGTGATCAGTATGCAGGGAGCATTGTAATCACTAATCGGGGTATTGTGATCACAAACAAGGGTCATTATGATCAAGAGCAAGGGGCTTTGTGATCACAAAGCAGGGGGCATTGTGCTCAGTTAGGATGTGGAATTGTGATCAGGAAGTAGGGGAATTGTGATCAGGTAGCAAGAGGTATTGTGATATGGAAGCAAAGGGCATTGTGATCAGTAGGCATGTGGTATTGTAATCAGAGAACAACGGGTACTGTGATGTGTAAACAGGGGGCATTGTGACCAGGAAGAAATGCCATCGTGATCAATTAGCAGGGATCACTTTAATCACTCATAAGGTGGTATTATGATCAGAAACATTGGTCATTATAAATAAGAACAAAGGGCATTGTGATCACAAAGCAGGGGGCATTTTCATCAGAAACAGGGGGCATTGTGATCACTAAGCATGAGGGATTGTGATCAGTAAGCCAGGGTAATTGTGATCAGGAAGCAAAGGGCATTGTGATCAGTAGGCAAGGGGTATTGTGATCAGTGAACAAGGTGTACGGTGATGTGTAAACAGGGGGCATTCTGATAACTAAGCAGGGGGCTTTGTGGTAAGGAAGAAAGGGGTATAATGATCAGTATGCAGGGAGCATTGTAATCACTAAGGGTGAGGGAATGTGATTAGGAAGCAAGGAGAATTGTGATCATGAAGCAAAGGGCATTGGGATCAGTACGCAAAGGGTATTGTGATCGGTGAACAAGGGGTACTGTGACGTGTAAACAGGGGATATTCTGAAAACAAAGCAGGCAGCATTGTGATCAGTAAAAGGGGGCACTGTGATCAGGAACATACTGGCATTTTGACCAGTAAGCCGGGAGCATTGTAATCACTAATCAGGGGGTATTGTGATCAGAAACAGGGGTCATTATGATCAAGAACAAGCGGCATTGTGATCATTAAAGAACGGGCATTGTGATCACAAAGCAGGCGCTTTGTGATCATTAACGGGGGTATTGTGATCAGGAAGGAAGGGGAATTGTGATCAGGAAGCCAGAGGTATTGTGATCAGGAAGCAAAGGGCATTGTGATCAGTTGGCAAGGGGTATTGTGATCAGTGAACAAGGGGTACTGTGATGTGTAAACAGGGGGCATTCTGAAAAGTAAGCAGTGGGCATTGTGATCAGTAAAAGGGGGCATTGTGATCAGGAAAAAAGGGGCATTTTGACCAGTAAGCAGGGAGCATTATAATCACTAATTTGGGGGGATTGTGATCAAAAACAGGGGTCATTATAATTAAGAACAAGGGGCATTGTGATCACAAAGCAGGGGCATTGTGATCAGTAACAGGGGGCATAGTGATCCTTAAGGATGGGGGATTGTGAGGAGGAAGCAAAGGGCATTGGCATCAGTAGGCAAGGGGTATTGTGATCGGTGAATAAGGGGTACTGTGGTCTGTAAGAAGGGGATATTCTGAAAAGTATGCAGGATGCATTGTGATGAGAAAAGGGGGCATTGTGATCAGGAACAAATGGGCATATTGAACAGTAAGCAGGGAGCATTGTAACCACTACTCAGGGGGAATTGTGATCAGAAACAGGGGTCATTATGATCAAGTACAAGCGACATTGTGATCAGTAAAGACGGGGCATTGTGATCACAATGCAGGGGCATTGTTATCATTAACGGGGGTATTGTGATCAGTAAGGATGCGGGATTGTGATCAGGAAATAAGGGGAATTGTGATCCGGAAGCAAGAGGCATTGTGATCAGGAACCAAAGGGCATTGTGAGCAGTAAGCACGGAATATTGTAATCACTAAACATGAGGTATTGTGATCAGAAACAGGGGTCATTATGATCAAGAACAAGCAGCATTGTGATCAGTAAATAAGGGGCATTGTGATCACAAAGCAGGGGGCATTGTGATCAGTAAAAGGGGGCAGTGTGATCCGGAACAAAGGGGCATTTTGACCAGTAAGCAGGGAGCATTGTAATCACTAATCAGAGGGTATCGTGACCACAAACAAGGGTCATTATTATCAAGAGCAAGGGGCATTGCGATCAGGAAGAATGGGGGATTGTGATCAGGAACCCAGGGGATTGTGATCAGGAAGCAAGATATATTGTGATCAGGAAGCAAAGGGCATTGTGAGAAGTAGGCAAGGGGTATTGTGATCAGTGAACAAGGGGTACTGTGATGTGAAACAGGGGGCATTCTGAAAAGTAAACAGGGGGCATTGTGGTCAGTAAAAGGGGGCATTTTGATCAGGAAGAATGGGGCATTGTGATCAGTAAGCAGGGAGTGTTCTAATCACTAATCAGGGGGTATTGTGATCAGAAACAAGGGGCATTATGGTCAAGAATAAGGGACATTGTGATAAAAAACAAGGGGCATTGTGATCACAAAGCAGGGGTCACTGTGATCAGTAACGGGGTATTGTGATCAGTAAGAATGGGGGATTTTGATCAGGAAGTAAGGGGAATTGTGATCAGGAAGCAAGAGTCATTGTGATCAGGAAGCAAAGAGCATTGTGAACAGTAGGCAAGGGGTATTGTGATAATTGATCAAGGGTACTGTGATGTGTAAACAGGGGGCATTCTGATAAGTAAGCAGGGGCATTGTGATCAGGAAGAAAGCGGCATTGTGATCAGTAAGCACGGAATATTGTAATCACTATACAGGAGGTATTGTGATCAGAAACAGGGGTCATTATGATCAAGAACAAGCGGCAATGTGATCAGTAAAGAAGGGGTATTGTGATCACAAAGCAGGGGGCATTGTGATCAGGAAAAAAGGGGCATTTTGAGCAGAAAGCAGGGAGCATTGTAATCACTAATGAAGGGGTTTGTGATCACAACAAGTGTCATTATGATCAAGAGCATGTGGCATTGTGATCACAAAGCAGGGGGCATTGTGATCAGTAAGGATGGGGAATTGTGAACAGGAAATAGCAGAATTGTGATCACGAAGCAAGAGGTATTGTGATCAGGAAGCAAAGGGCATTGTGATCAGTATGCAAGGGGTATTGTGATCAATGAAGTACGCGTACTGCATGTGTAAACAGGGGGCAATGTGATCAGGAAGAAAGGGACATTGTGAGTAGTAAGCAGGGAGCATTGTAATCATTCATCAGGGGGTATTGTGATCAGAAACAGGGTTCATTATGATCAAGAACAAGCGGCATTGTGATCAATAAAAAAGGTCATTGTGATCACAAAGCAGGGGCATTGTGATCAGTAACAGGGGTATTGTGATCAGGAAGCAAGGGTAATTGTGATCAGGAAGCAATAGTTATTGTTTTCAGGAAGCAAAGGGCATTGTGATCAGTAGGCAAGGGGAATTTTGATCAGGAAGCTGAGGTAATGTGATCAGGAAGCTAAGTGCATTGTGATCACTTGGGAAGGGATATTGTGATCAGTCAACAAGGGGTACTGTGATGTGTAAACAGGGGGCATTCTGAAAAGTCACCAGGCGCATTGTGATCAGAAAGAAAGGGGCATTTTGACCAGTTACCAGGGAGCATTTAATCACTAATTAGGTGGTATTTTGATCACAAACAGGGGTCATTATGATTAAGAACAAGGGGCATTGTAATCACAAAGCAAGGGGCATTGTGATCAGTAACAGGGGGTATTGTGAACAGTAAGGATGGGGGATTGTGATCAGGAAGTAAGGGGAATTGAGATCAGGAAGCAAGAGGTATTGTGCTCAGGAGCAAAAGGCATTGTGTTCAGTAGGCAATGGGTATTGTGATGTGTAAACAGGGGACATTCTGAAAAGTAAGCAGGGGTCATTGTGATCATTAAAAGGGGGAATTTTGATCAGGAATAAAGGGGCATTTTGACCAGTAAGCAGGGAGCATTGTAATCACTAATTGGGTGGTATTGTGATCACAAACATGGGCCATTATGATTCAGAAGAAGGGGCATTGTGATCACAAAGCAGGGGGCATTGTCATCAGTAACAGGGGGCATTGTGATCACTAAGGAATGGGGATTGTGATCAGGAAGCAAGGGGAATTTTGATCAGGAAGCAAAGGGCATTGTGACCAGTAGGCAAGGCGTATTGCGATCAGGGAACAAGGGGTAACGTGATGTGTAATGACGGGGCATTCTGATAAGCATGCAGGGGGGCAATGTGATCAGGAAGAAAGGTGAATTGTGATCAGGAAGCAAGGGGAATTTTGATCAGGAAGCAAGAGTTATTGTGATCAGGAAGCAAAGGGCATTGTGAGCAGTAGGCAAGGGTATTGTGATCAGAGAACACGGGGTACTGTGATGTGTAAACAGGGGGCATTCTGATAAGTAAGCAGGGGTCATTGTGATCAGGAAGAAAGGGGCATTGTGATCAGTATGCAGGGAGCATTGTAATCACTAATCGGGGTATTGTGATCACAAACAAGGGTCATTATGATCAAGAGCAAGGGGCTTTGTGATCACAAAGCAGGGGGCATTGTGCTCAGTTAGGATGTGGAATTGTGATCAGGAAGTAGGGGAATTGTGATCAGGTAGCAAGAGGTATTGTGATATGGAAGCAAAGGGCATTGTGATCAGTAGGCATGTGGTATTGTAATCAGAGAACAACGGGTACTGTGATGTGTAAACAGGGGGCATTGTGACCAGGAAGAAATGCCATCGTGATCAATTAGCAGGGATCACTTTAATCACTCATAAGGTGGTATTATGATCAGAAACATTGGTCATTATAAATAAGAACAAAGGGCATTGTGATCACAAAGCAGGGGGCATTTTCATCAGAAACAGGGGGCATTGTGATCACTAAGCATGAGGGATTGTGATCAGTAAGCCAGGGTAATTGTGATCAGGAAGCAAAGGGCATTGTGATCAGTAGGCAAGGGGTATTGTGATCAGTGAACAAGGTGTACGGTGATGTGTAAACAGGGGGCATTCTGATAACTAAGCAGGGGGCTTTGTGGTAAGGAAGAAAGGGGTATAATGATCAGTATGCAGGGAGCATTGTAATCACTAAGGGTGAGGGAATGTGATTAGGAAGCAAGGAGAATTGTGATCATGAAGCAAAGGGCATTGGGATCAGTACGCAAAGGGTATTGTGATCGGTGAACAAGGGGTACTGTGACGTGTAAACAGGGGATATTCTGAAAACAAAGCAGGCAGCATTGTGATCAGTAAAAGGGGGCACTGTGATCAGGAACATACTGGCATTTTGACAAGTAAGCCGGGAGCATTGTAATCACTAATCAGGGGGTATTGTGATCAGAAACAGGGGTCATTATGATCAAGAACAAGCGGCATTGTGATCATTAAAGAACGGGCATTGTGATCACAAAGCGGGCGCTTTGTGATCATTAACGGGGGTATTGTGATCAGTAAGGAAGGGGAATTGTGATCAGGAAGCCAGAGGTATTGTGATCAGGAAGCAAAGGACATTGTGATCAGTTGGCAAGGGGTATTGTGATCAGTGAACAAGGGGTACTGTGATGTGTAAACAGGGGGCATTCTGAAAAGTAAGCAGTGGGCATTGTGATCAGTAAAAGGGGGCATTGTGATCAGGAAAAAAGGGGCATTTTGACCAGTAAGCAGGGAGCATTATAATCACTAATTTGGGGGGATTGTGATCAAAAACAGGGGTCATTATAATTAAGAACAAGGGGCATTGTGATCACAAAGCAGGGGCATTGTGATCAGTAACAGGGGGCATAGTGATCCTTAAGGATGGGGGATTGTGAGGAGGAAGCAAAGGGCATTGGCATCAGTAGGCAAGGGGTATTGTGATCGGTGAATAAGGGGTACTGTGGTCTGTAAGAAGGGGATATTCTGAAAAGTATGCAGGATGCATTGTGATGAGAAAAGGGGGCATTGTGATCAGGAACAAATGGGCATTTTGAACAGTAAGCAGGGAGCATTGTAACCACTACTCAGGGGGAATTGTGATCAGAAACAGGGGTCATTATGATCAAGTACAAGCGACATTGTGATCAGTAAAGACGGGGCATTGTGATCACAATGCAGGGGCATTGTTATCATTAACGGGGGTATTGTGATCAGTAAGGATGCGGGATTGTGATCAGGAAATAAGGGGAATTGTGATCCGGAAGCAAGAGGCATTGTGATCAGGAACCAAAGGGCATTGTGAGCAGTAAGCACGGAATATTGTAATCACTAAACATGAGGTATTGTGATCAGAAACAGGGGTCATTATGATCAAGAACAAGCAGCATTGTGATCAGTAAAGAAGGGGCATTGTGATCACAAAGCAGGGGGCATTGTGATCAGTAAAAGGGGGCAGTGTGATCCGGAACAAAGGGGCATTTTGACCAGTAAGCAGGGAGCATTGTAATCACTAATCAGAGGGTATCGTGACCACAAACAAGGGTCATTATTATCAAGAGCAAGGGGCATTGCGATCAGGAAGAATGGGGGATTGTGATCAGGAACCCAGGGGATTGTGATCAGGAAGCAAGATATATTGTGATCAGGAAGCAAAGGGCATTGTGAGAAGTAGGCAAGGGGTATTGTGATCAGTGAACAAGGGGTACTGTGATGTGAAACAGGGGGCATTCTGAAAAGTAAGCAGGGGGCATTGTGGTCAGTAAAAGGGGGCATTTTGATCAGGAAGAATGGGGCATTGTGATCAGTAAGCAGGGAGTGTTCTAATCACTAATCAGGGGGTATTGTGATCAGAAACAAGGGGCATTATGGTCAAGAATAAGGGACATTGTGATAAAAAACAAGGGGCATTGTGATCACAAAGCAGGGGTCACTGTGATCAGTAACGGGGTATTGTGATCAGTAAGAATGGGGGATTTTGATCAGGAAGTAAGGGGAATTGTGATCAGGAAGCAAGAGTCATTGTGATCAGGAAGCAAAGAGCATTGTGAACAGTAGGCAAGGGGTATTGTGATAATTGATCAAGGGTACTGTGATGTGTAAACAGGGGGCATTCTGATAAGTAAGCAGGGGCATTGTGATCAGGAAGAAAGCGGCATTGTGATCAGTAAGCACGGAATATTGTAATCACTATACAGGAGGTATTGTGATCAGAAACAGGGGTCATTATGATCAAGAACAAGCGGCAATGTGATCAGTAAAGAAGGGGTATTGTGATCACAAAGAAGGGGGCATTGTGATCAGGAACAAAGGGCATTTTGAGCAGAAAGCAGGGAGCATTGTAATCACTAATGAAGGGGTTTGTGATCACAACATGTGTCATTATGATCAAGAGCATGTGGCATTGTGATCACAAAGCAGGGGGCATTGTGATCAGTAAGGATGGGGAATTGTGAACAGGAAATAGCAGAATTGTGATCACGAAGCAAGAGGTATTGTGATCAGGAAGCAAAGGGCATTGTGATCAGTGTGCAAGGGGTATTGTGATCAATGAAGTACGCGTACTGCATGTGTAAACAGGGGGCAATGTGATCAGGAAGAAAGGGACATTGTGAGTAGTAAGCAGGGAGCATTGTAATCATTCATCAGGGGGTATTGTGATCAGAAACAGGGTTCATTATGATCAAGAACAAGCGGCATTGTGATCAGTAAAAAAGGTCATTGTGATCACAAAGCAGGGGCATTGTGATCAGTAACAGGGGTATTGTGATCAGGAAGCAAGGTAATTGTGATCAGGAAGCAATAGTTATTGTTTTCAGGAAGCAAAGGGCATTGTGATCAGTAGGCAAGGGGAATTTTGATCAGGAAGCTGAGGTAATGTGATCAGGAAGCTAAGTGCATTGTGATCACTTGGGAAGGGATATTGTGATCAGTCAACAAGGGGTACTGTGATGTGTAAACAGGGGGCATTCTGAAAAGTCACCAGGCGCATTGTGATCAGAAAGAAACGGGCATTTTGACCAGTTACCAGGGAGCATTGTAATCACTAATTAGGTGGTATTTTGATCACAAACAGGGGTCATTATGATTAAGAACAAGGGGCATTGTAATCACAAAGCAAGGGGCATTGTGATCAGTAACAGGGGGTATTGTGAACAGTAAGGATGGGGGATTGTGATCAGGAAGTAAGGGGAATTGAGATCAGGAAGCAAGAGGTATTGTGCTCAGGAGCAAAAGGCATTGTGTTCAGTAGGCAATGGGTATTGTGATGTGTAAACAGGGGACATTCTGAAAAGTAAGCAGGGGTCATTGTGATCATTAAAAGGGGGAATTTTGATCAGGAATAAAGGGGCATTTTGACCAGTAAGCAGGGAGCATTGTAATCACTAATTGGGTGGTATTGTGATCACAAACATGGGCCATTATGATTCAGAAGAAGGGGCATTGTGATCACAAAGCAGGGGGCATTGTCATCAGTAACAGGGGGCATTGTGATCACTAAGGAATGGGGATTGTGATCAGGAAGCAAGGGGAATTTTGATCAGGAAGCAAAGGGCATTGTGACCAGTAGGCAAGGCGTATTGCGATCAGGGAACAAGGGGTAACGTGATGTGTAATGACGGGGCATTCTGATAAGCATGCAGGGGGGCAATGTGATCAGGAAGAAAGGTGAATTGTGATCAGGAAGCAAGGGGAATTTTGATCAGGAAGCAAGAGTTATTGTGATCAGGAAGCAAAGGGCATTGTGAGCAGTAGGCAAGGGTATTGTGATCAGAGAACACGGGGTACTGTGATGTGTAAACAGGGGGCATTCTGATAAGTAAGCAGGGGTCATTGTGATCAGGAAGAAAGGGGCATTGTGATCAGTATGCAGGGAGCATTGTAATCACTAATCGGGGTATTGTGATCACAAACAAGGGTCATTATGATCAAGAGCAAGGGGCTTTGTGATCACAAAGCAGGGGGCATTGTGCTCAGTTAGGATGTGGAATTGTGATCAGGAAGTAGGGGAATTGTGATCAGGTAGCAAGAGGTATTGTGATATGGAAGCAAAGGGCATTGTGATCAGTAGGCATGTGGTATTGTAATCAGAGAACAACGGGTACTGTGATGTGTAAACAGGGGGCATTGTGACCAGGAAGAAATGCCATCGTGATCAATTAGCAGGGATCACTTTAATCACTCATAAGGTGGTATTATGATCAGAAACATTGGTCATTATAAATAAGAACAAAGGGCATTGTGATCACAAAGCAGGGGGCATTTTCATCAGAAACAGGGGGCATTGTGATCACTAAGCATGAGGGATTGTGATCAGTAAGCCAGGGTAATTGTGATCAGGAAGCAAAGGGCATTGTGATCAGTAGGCAAGGGGTATTGTGATCAGTGAACAAGGTGTACGGTGATGTGTAAACAGGGGGCATTCTGATAACTAAGCAGGGGGCTTTGTGGTAAGGAAGAAAGGGGTATAATGATCAGTATGCAGGGAGCATTGTAATCACTAAGGGTGAGGGAATGTGATTAGGAAGCAAGGAGAATTGTGATCATGAAGCAAAGGGCATTGGGATCAGTACGCAAAGGGTATTGTGATCGGTGAACAAGGGGTACTGTGACGTGTAAACAGGGGATATTCTGAAAACAAAGCAGGCAGCATTGTGATCAGTAAAAGGGGGCACTGTGATCAGGAACATACTGGCATTTTGACCAGTAAGCCGGGAGCATTGTAATCACTAATCAGGGGGTATTGTGATCAGAAACAGGGGTCATTATGATCAAGAACAAGCGGCATTGTGATCATTAAAGAACGGGCATTGTGATCACAAAGCAGGCGCTTTGTGATCATTAACGGGGGTATTGTGATCAGGAAGGAAGGGGAATTGTGATCAGGAAGCCAGAGGTATTGTGATCAGGAAGCAAAGGGCATTGTGATCAGTTGGCAAGGGGTATTGTGATCAGTGAACAAGGGGTACTGTGATGTGTAAACAGGGGGCATTCTGAAAAGTAAGCAGTGGGCATTGTGATCAGTAAAAGGGGGCATTGTGATCAGGAAAAAAGGGGCATTTTGACCAGTAAGCAGGGAGCATTATAATCACTAATTTGGGGGGATTGTGATCAAAAACAGGGGTCATTATAATTAAGAACAAGGGGCATTGTGATCACAAAGCAGGGGCATTGTGATCAGTAACAGGGGGCATAGTGATCCTTAAGGATGGGGGATTGTGAGGAGGAAGCAAAGGGCATTGGCATCAGTAGGCAAGGGGTATTGTGATCGGTGAATAAGGGGTACTGTGGTCTGTAAGAAGGGGATATTCTGAAAAGTATGCAGGATGCATTGTGATGAGAAAAGGGGGCATTGTGATCAGGAACAAATGGGCATATTGAACAGTAAGCAGGGAGCATTGTAACCACTACTCAGGGGGAATTGTGATCAGAAACAGGGGTCATTATGATCAAGTACAAGCGACATTGTGATCAGTAAAGACGGGGCATTGTGATCACAATGCAGGGGCATTGTTATCATTAACGGGGGTATTGTGATCAGTAAGGATGCGGGATTGTGATCAGGAAATAAGGGGAATTGTGATCCGGAAGCAAGAGGCATTGTGATCAGGAACCAAAGGGCATTGTGAGCAGTAAGCACGGAATATTGTAATCACTAAACATGAGGTATTGTGATCAGAAACAGGGGTCATTATGATCAAGAACAAGCAGCATTGTGATCAGTAAATAAGGGGCATTGTGATCACAAAGCAGGGGGCATTGTGATCAGTAAAAGGGGGCAGTGTGATCCGGAACAAAGGGGCATTTTGACCAGTAAGCAGGGAGCATTGTAATCACTAATCAGAGGGTATCGTGACCACAAACAAGGGTCATTATTATCAAGAGCAAGGGGCATTGCGATCAGGAAGAATGGGGGATTGTGATCAGGAACCCAGGGGATTGTGATCAGGAAGCAAGATATATTGTGATCAGGAAGCAAAGGGCATTGTGAGAAGTAGGCAAGGGGTATTGTGATCAGTGAACAAGGGGTACTGTGATGTGAAACAGGGGGCATTCTGAAAAGTAAACAGGGGGCATTGTGGTCAGTAAAAGGGGGCATTTTGATCAGGAAGAATGGGGCATTGTGATCAGTAAGCAGGGAGTGTTCTAATCACTAATCAGGGGGTATTGTGATCAGAAACAAGGGGCATTATGGTCAAGAATAAGGGACATTGTGATAAAAAACAAGGGGCATTGTGATCACAAAGCAGGGGTCACTGTGATCAGTAACGGGGTATTGTGATCAGTAAGAATGGGGGATTTTGATCAGGAAGTAAGGGGAATTGTGATCAGGAAGCAAGAGTCATTGTGATCAGGAAGCAAAGAGCATTGTGAACAGTAGGCAAGGGGTATTGTGATAATTGATCAAGGGTACTGTGATGTGTAAACAGGGGGCATTCTGATAAGTAAGCAGGGGCATTGTGATCAGGAAGAAAGCGGCATTGTGATCAGTAAGCACGGAATATTGTAATCACTATACAGGAGGTATTGTGATCAGAAACAGGGGTCATTATGATCAAGAACAAGCGGCAATGTGATCAGTAAAGAAGGGGTATTGTGATCACAAAGCAGGGGGCATTGTGATCAGGAAAAAAGGGGCATTTTGAGCAGAAAGCAGGGAGCATTGTAATCACTAATGAAGGGGTTTGTGATCACAACAAGTGTCATTATGATCAAGAGCATGTGGCATTGTGATCACAAAGCAGGGGGCATTGTGATCAGTAAGGATGGGGAATTGTGAACAGGAAATAGCAGAATTGTGATCACGAAGCAAGAGGTATTGTGATCAGGAAGCAAAGGGCATTGTGATCAGTATGCAAGGGGTATTGTGATCAATGAAGTACGCGTACTGCATGTGTAAACAGGGGGCAATGTGATCAGGAAGAAAGGGACATTGTGAGTAGTAAGCAGGGAGCATTGTAATCATTCATCAGGGGGTATTGTGATCAGAAACAGGGTTCATTATGATCAAGAACAAGCGGCATTGTGATCAATAAAAAAGGTCATTGTGATCACAAAGCAGGGGCATTGTGATCAGTAACAGGGGTATTGTGATCAGGAAGCAAGGGTAATTGTGATCAGGAAGCAATAGTTATTGTTTTCAGGAAGCAAAGGGCATTGTGATCAGTAGGCAAGGGGAATTTTGATCAGGAAGCTGAGGTAATGTGATCAGGAAGCTAAGTGCATTGTGATCACTTGGGAAGGGATATTGTGATCAGTCAACAAGGGGTACTGTGATGTGTAAACAGGGGGCATTCTGAAAAGTCACCAGGCGCATTGTGATCAGAAAGAAAGGGGCATTTTGACCAGTTACCAGGGAGCATTGTAATCACTAATTAGGTGGTATTTTGATCACAAACAGGGGTCATTATGATTAAGAACAAGGGGCATTGTAATCACAAAGCAAGGGGCATTGTGATCAGTAACAGGGGGTATTGTGAACAGTAAGGATGGGGGATTGTGATCAGGAAGTAAGGGGAATTGAGATCAGGAAGCAAGAGGTATTGTGCTCAGGAGCAAAAGGCATTGTGTTCAGTAGGCAATGGGTATTGTGATGTGTAAACAGGGGACATTCTGAAAAGTAAGCAGGGGTCATTGTGATCATTAAAAGGGGGAATTTTGATCAGGAATAAAGGGGCATTTTGACCAGTAAGCAGGGAGCATTGTAATCACTAATTGGGTGGTATTGTGATCACAAACATGGGCCATTATGATTCAGAAGAAGGGGCATTGTGATCACAAAGCAGGGGGCATTGTCATCAGTAACAGGGGGCATTGTGATCACTAAGGAATGGGGATTGTGATCAGGAAGCAAGGGGAATTTTGATCAGGAAGCAAAGGGCATTGTGACCAGTAGGCAAGGCGTATTGCGATCAGGGAACAAGGGGTAACGTGATGTGTAATGACGGGGCATTCTGATAAGCATGCAGGGGGGCAATGTGATCAGGAAGAAAGGTGAATTGTGATCAGGAAGCAAGGGGAATTTTGATCAGGAAGCAAGAGTTATTGTGATCAGGAAGCAAAGGGCATTGTGAGCAGTAGGCAAGGGTATTGTGATCAGAGAACACGGGGTACTGTGATGTGTAAACAGGGGGCATTCTGATAAGTAAGCAGGGGTCATTGTGATCAGGAAGAAAGGGGCATTGTGATCAGTATGCAGGGAGCATTGTAATCACTAACCGGGGTATTGTGATCACAAACAAGGGTCATTTTGATCAAGAGCAAGGGGCTTTGTGATCACAAAGCAGGGGGCATTGTGCTCAGTTAGGATGTGGAATTGTGATCAGGAAGTAGGGGAATTGTGATCAGGTAGCAAGAGGTATTGTGATATGGAAGCAAAGGGCATTGTGATCAGTAGGCATGTGGTATTGTAATCAGAGAACAACGGGTACTGTGATGTGTAAACAGGGGGCATTGTGACCAGGAAGAAATGCCATCGTGATCAATTAGCAGGGATCACTTTAATCACTCATAAGGTGGTATTATGATCAGAAATATTGGTCATTATAAATAAGAACAAAGGGCATTGTGATCACAAAGCAGGGGGCATTTTCATCAGAAACAGGGGGCATTGTGATCACTAAGCATGAGGGATTGTGATCAGTAAGCCAGGGTAATTGTGATCAGGAAGCAAAGGGCATTGTGATCAGTAGGCAAGGGGTATTGTGATCAGTGAACAAGGTGTACGGTGATGTGTAAACAGGGGGCATTCTGATAACTAAGCAGGGGGCTTTGTGGTAAGGAAGAAAGGGGTATAATGATCAGTATGCAGGGAGCATTGTAATCACTAAGGGTGAGGGAATGTGATTAGGAAGCAAGGAGAATTGTGATCATGAAGCAAAGGGCATTGGGATCAGTACGCAAAGGGTATTGTGATCGGTGAACAAGGGGTACTGTGACGTGTAAACAGGGGATATTCTGAAAACAAAGCAGGCAGCATTGTGATCAGTAAAAGGGGGCACTGTGATCAGGAACATACTGGCATTTTGACCAGTAAGCCGGGAGCATTGTAATCACTAATCAGGGGGTATTGTGATCAGAAACAGGGGTCATTATGATCAAGAACAAGCGGCATTGTGATCATTAAAGAACGGGCATTGGGATCACAAAGCAGGCGCTTTGTGATCATTAACGGGGGTATTGTGATCAGGAAGGAAGGGGAATTGTGATCAGGAAGCCAGAGGTATTGTGATCAGGAAGCAAAGGGCATTGTGATCAGTTGGCAAGGGGTATTGTGATCAGTGAACAAGGGGTACTGTGATGTGTAAACAGGGGGCATTCTGAAAAGTAAGCAGTGGGCATTGTGATCAGTAAAAGGGGGCATTGTGATCAGGAAAAAAGGGGCATTTTGACCAGTAAGCAGGGAGCATTATAATCACTAATTTGGGGGGATTGTGATCAAAAACAGGGGTCATTATAATTAAGAACAAGGGGCATTGTGATCACAAAGCAGGGGCATTGTGATCAGTAACAGGGGGCATAGTGATCCTTAAGGATGGGGGATTGTGAGGAGGAAGCAAAGGGCATTGGCATCAGTAGGCAAGGGGTATTGTGATCGGTGAATAAGGGGTACTGTGGTCTGTAAGAAGGGGATATTCTGAAAAGTATGCAGGATGCATTGTGATGAGAAAAGGGGGCATTGTGATCAGGAACAAATGGGCATTTTGAACAGTAAGCAGGGAGCATTGTAACCACTACTCAGGGGGAATTGTGATCAGAAAGTGGGGTCATTATGATCAAGTACAAGCGACATTGTGATCAGTAAAGACGGGGCATTGTGATCACAATGCAGGGGCATTGTTATCATTAACGGGGGTATTGTGATCAGTAAGGATGCGGGATTGTGATCAGGAAATAAGGGGAATTGTGATCCGGAAGCAAGAGGCATTGTGATCAGGAACCAAAGGGCATTGTGAGCAGTAAGCACGGAATATTGTAATCACTAAACATGAGGTATTGTGATCAGAAACAGGGGTCATTATGATCAAGAACAAGCAGCATTGTGATCAGTAAAGAAGGGGCATTGTGATCACAAAGCAGGGGGCATTGTGATCAGTAAAAGGGGGCAGTGTGATCCGGAACAAAGGGGCATTTTGACCAGTAAGCAGGGAGCATTGTAATCACTAATCAGAGGGTATCGTGACCACAAACAAGGGTCATTATTATCAAGAGCAAGGGGCATTGCGATCAGGAAGAATGGGGGATTGTGATCAGGAACCCAGGGGATTGTGATCAGGAAGCAAGATATATTGTGATCAGGAAGCAAAGGGCATTGTGAGAAGTAGGCAAGGGGTATTGTGATCAGTGAACAAGGGGTACTGTGATGTGAAACAGGGGGCATTCTGAAAAGTAAACAGGGGGCATTGTGGTCAGTAAAAGGGGGCATTTTGATCAGGAAGAATGGGGCATTGTGATCAGTAAGCAGGGAGTGTTCTAATCACTAATCAGGGGGTATTGTGATCAGAAACAAGGGGCATTATGGTCAAGAATAAGGGACATTGTGATAAAAAACAAGGGGCATTGTGATCACAAAGCAGGGGTCACTGTGATCAGTAACGGGGTATTGTGATCAGTAAGAATGGGGGATTTTGATCAGGAAGTAAGGGGAATTGTGATCAGGAAGCAAGAGTCATTGTGATCAGGAAGCAAAGAGCATTGTGAACAGTAGGCAAGGGGTATTGTGATAATTGATCAAGGGTACTGTGATGTGTAAACAGGGGGCATTCTGATAAGTAAGCAGGGGCATTGTGATCAGGAAGAAAGCGGCATTGTGATCAGTAAGCACGGAATATTGTAATCACTATACAGGAGGTATTGTGATCAGAAACAGGGGTCATTATGATCAAGAACAAGCGGCAATGTGATCAGTAAAGAAGGGGTATTGTGATCACAAAGCAGGGGGCATTGTGATCAGGAAAAAAGGGGCATTTTGAGCAGAAAGCAGGGAGCATTGTAATCACTAATGAAGGGGTTTGTGATCACAACAAGTGTCATTATGATCAAGAGCATGTGGCATTGTGATCACAAAGCAGGGGGCATTGTGATCAGTAAGGATGGGTAATTGTGAACAGGAAATAGCAGAATTGTGATCACGAAGCAAGAGGTATTGTGATCAGGAAGCAAAGGGCATTGTGATCAGTATGCAAGGGGTATTGTGATCAATGAAGTACGCGTACTGCATGTGTAAACAGGGGGCAATGTGATCAGGAAGAAAGGGACATTGTGAGTAGTAAGCAGGGAGCATTGTAATCATTCATCAGGGGGTATTGTGATCAGAAACAGGGTTCATTATGATCAAGAACAAGCGGCATTGTGATCAGTAAAAAAGGTCATTGTGATCACAAAGCAGGGGCATTGTGATCAGTAACAGGGGTATTGTGATCAGGAAGCAAGGGTAATTGTGATCAGGAAGCAATAGTTATTGTTTTCAGGAAGCAAAGGGCATTGTGATCAGTAGGCAAGGGGAATTTTGATCAGGAAGCTGAGGTAATGTGATCAGGAAGCTAAGTGCATTGTGATCACTTGGGAAGGGATATTGTGATCAGTCAACAAGGGGTACTGTGATGTGTAAACAGGGGGCATTCTGAAAAGTCACCAGGCGCATTGTGATCAGAAAGAAAGGGGCATTTTGACCAGTTACCAGGGAGCATTGTAATCACTAATTAGGTGGTATTTTGATCACAAACAGGGGTCATTATGATTAAGAACAAGGGGCATTGTAATCACAAAGCAAGGGGCATTGTGATCAGTAACAGGGGGTATTGTGAACAGTAAGGATGGGGGATTGTGATCAGGAAGTAAGGGGAATTGAGATCAGGAAGCAAGAGGTATTGTGCTCAGGAGCAAAAGGCATTGTGTTCAGTAGGCAATGGGTATTGTGATGTGTAAACAGGGGACATTCTGAAAAGTAAGCAGGGGTCATTGTGATCATTAAAAGGGGGAATTTTGATCAGGAATAAAGGGGCATTTTGACCAGTAAGCAGGGAGCATTGTAATCACTAATTGGGTGGTATTGTGATCACAAACATGGGCCATTATGATTCAGAAGAAGGGGCATTGTGATCACAAAGCAGGGGCCATTGTCATCAGTAACAGGGGGCATTGTGATCACTAAGGAATGGGGATTGTGATCAGGAAGCAAGGGGAATTTTGATCAGGAAGCAAAGGGCATTGTGACCAGTAGGCAAGGCGTATTGCGATCAGGGAACAAGGGGTAACGTGATGTGTAATGACGGGGCATTCTGATAAGCATGCAGGGGGCAATGTGATCAGGAAGAAAGGTGAATTGTGATCAGGAAGCAAGGGGAATTGTGATCAGGAAGCAAGAGTTATTGTGATCAGGAAGCAAAGGGCATTGTGAGCAGTAGGCAAGGGGTATAGTGATAGGTGAACAAGGGGTACTGTGATGTGTAAACTGCGGGCATTCTGATAAGTAAGCAGGGGTCATTGTGATCAGGAAGAAAGGGGCATTGTGATCAGTATGCAGGGAGCATTGTAATCACTAATCGGGGTATTGTGATCACAAACAAGGGTCATTATGATCAAGAGCAAGGGGCTTTGTGATCACAAAGCAGGGGGCATTGTGCTCAGTTAGGATGTGGAATTGTGATCAGGAAGTAGGGGAATTGTGATCAGGAAGCAAGAGGTATTGTGATATGGAAGCAAAGGGCATTGTGATCAGTAGGCATGTGGTATTGTAATCAGAGAACAACGGGTACTGTGATGTGTAAACAGGGGGCATTCTGAAAAGTAAGCAGTGGGCATTGTGATCAGTAAAAGGGGGCATTGTGATCAGGAAAAAAGGGGCATTTTGACCAGTAAGCCGGGAGCATTGTAATCACTAATCAGGGGGTATTGTGATCAGAAACAGGGGTCATTATGATCAAGAACAAGCGGCATTGTGATCATTAAAGAACGGGCATTGTGATCACAAAGCAGGCGCTTTGTGATCATTAACGGGGGTATTGTGATCAGGAAGGAAGGGGAATTGTGATCAGGAAGCCAGAGGTATTGTGATCAGGAAGCAAAGGGCATTGTGATCATTTGGCAAGGGGTATTGTGATCAGTGAACAAGGGGTACTGTGATGTGTAAACAGGGGGCATTCTGAAAAGTAAGCAGTGGGCATTGTGATCAGTAAAAGGGGGCATTGTGATCAGGAAAAAAGGGGCATTTTGACCAGTAAACAGGGAGCATTATAATCACTAATTTGGGGGGATTGTGATCAAAAACAGGGGTCATTATAATTAAGAACAAGGGGCATTGTGATCACAAAGCAGGGGCATTGTGATCAGTAACAGGGGGCATAGTGATCCTTAAGGATGGGGGATTGCGAGGAGGAAGCAAAGGGCATTGGCATCAGTAGGCAAGGGGTATTGTGATCGGTGAATAAGGGGTACTGTGGTCTGTAAGAAGGGGATATTCTGAAAAGTATGCAGGATGCATTGTGATGAGAAAAGGGGGCATTGTGATCAGGAACAAATGGGCATTTTGAACAGTAAGCAGGGAGCATTGTAACCACTACTCAGGGGGAATTGTGATCAGAAACAGGGGTCATTATGATCAAGTACAAGCGACATTGTGATCAGTAAAGACGGGGCATTGTGATCACAATGCAGGGGCATTGTTATCATTAACGGGGGTATTGTGATCAGTAAGGATGCGGGATTGTGATCAGGAAATAAGGGGAATTGTGATGCGGAAGCAAGAGGCATTGTGATCAGGAACCAAAGGGCATTGTGAGCAGTAAGCACGGAATATTGTAATCACTAAACATGAGGTATTGTGATCAGAAACAGGGGTCATTATGATCAAGAACAAGCGGCATTGTGATCAGTAAAGAAGGGGCATTGTGATCACAAAGCAGGGGGCATTGTGATCAGTAAAAGGGGGCAGTGTGATCCGGAACAAAGGGGCATTTTGACCAGTAAGCAGGGAGCATTTTAACCACTACTCAGGGGGAATTGTGATCAGAAACAGGGGTCATTATGATCAAGTACAAGCGACATTGTGATCAGTAAAGACGGGGCATTGTGATCACAATGCAGGGGCATTGTTATCATTAACGGGGGTATTGTGATCAGTAAGGATGCGGGATTGTGATCAGGAAATAAGGGGAATTGTGATGCGGAAGCAAGAGGCATTGTGATCAGGAACCAAAGGGCATTGTGAGCAGTAAGCACGGAATATTGTAATCACTAAACATGAGGTATTGTGATCAGAAACAGGGGTCATTATGATCAAGAACAAGCGGCATTGTGATCAGTAAAGAAGGGGCATTGTGATCACAAAGCAGGGGGCATTGTGATCAGTAAAAGGGGGCAGTGTGATCCGGAACAAAGGGGCATTTTGACCAGTAAGCAGGGAGCATTGTAATCACTAATCAGAGGGTATCGTGACCACAAACAAGGGTCATTATTATCAAGAGCAAGGGGCATTGCGATCAGGAAGAATGGGGGATTGTGATCAGGAACACAGGGGATTGAGATCAGGAAGCAAGATATATTGTGATCAGGAAGCAAAGGGCATTGTGAGAAGTAGGCAAGGGGTATTGTGATCAGTGAACAAGGGGTACTGTGATGTGAAACAGGGGGCATTCTGAAAAGTAAACAGGGGGCATTGTTGTCAGTAAAAGGGGGCATTTTGATCAGGAAGAATGGGGCATTGTGATCAGTAAGCAGGGAGTGTTCTAATCACTAATCAGGGGGTATTGTGATCAGAAACAAGGGGCATTATGGTCAAGAACAAGGGACATTGTGAATAAAAAACAAGGGGCATTGTGATCACAAAGCAGGGGTCACTGTGATCAGTAACGGGGTATTGTGATCAGTAAGAATGGGGGATTTTGATCAGGAAGTAAGGGGAATTGTGATCAGGAAGCAAGAGTCATTGTGATCAGGAAGCAAAGAGCATTGTGAACAGTAGGCAAGGGGTATTGTGATAATTGATCAAGGGTACTGTGATGTGTAAACAGGGGGCATTCTGATAAGTAAGCAGGGGCATTGTGATCAGGAAGAAAGCGGCATTGTGATCAGTAAGCACGGAATATTGTAATCACTATACAGGAGGTATTGTGATCAGAAACAGGGGTCATTATGATCAAGAACAAGCGGCAATGTGATCAGTAAAGAAGGGGTATTGTGATCACAAAGAAGGGGGCATTGTGATCAGGAACAAAGGGCATTTTGAGCAGAAAGCAGGGAGCATTGTAATCACTAATGAAGGGGTTTGTGATCACAACATGTGTCATTATGATCAAGAGCATGTGGCATTGTGATCACAAAGCAGGGGGCATTGTGATCAGTAAGGATGGGGAATTGTGAACAGGAAATAGCAGAATTGTGATCACGAAGCAAGAGGTATTGTGATCAGGAAGCAAAGGGCATTGTGATCAGTATGCAAGGGGTATTGTGATCAATGAAGTACGCGTACTGCATGTGTAAACAGGGGGCAATGTGATCAGGAAGAAAGGGACATTGTGAGTAGTAAGCAGGGAGCATTGTAATCATTCATCAGGGGGTATTGTGATCAGAAACAGGGTTCATTATGATCAAGAACAAGCGGCATTGTGATCAGTAAAAAGGGTCATTGTGATCACAAAGCAGGGGCATTGTGATCAGTAACAGGGGTATTGTGATCAGGAAGCAAGGGTAATTGTGATCAGGAAGCAATAGTTATTGTTTTCAGGAAGCAAAGGGCATTGTGATCAGTAGGCAAGGGGAATTTTGATCAGGAAGCTGAGGTAATGTGATCAGGCAGCTAAGTGCATTGTGATCACTTGGGAAGGGATATTGTGATCAGTCAACAAGGGGTACTGTGATATGTAAACAGGGGGCATTCTGAAAAGTCACCAGGCGCATTGTGATCAGAAAGAAAGGGGCATTTTGACCAGTTACCAGGGAGCATTGTAATCACTAATTAGGTGGTATTTTGATCACAAACAGGGGTCATTATGATTAAGAACAAGGGGCATTGTAATCACAAAGCAAGGGGTATTGTGATCAGTAACAGGGGGTATTGTGAACAGTAAGGATGGGGGATTGTGATCAGGAAGTAAGGGGAATTGAGATCAGGAAGCAAGAGGTATTGTGCTCAGAAACAAAAGGCATTGTGTTCAGTAGGCAATGGGTATTGTGATGTGTAAACAGGGGACATTCTGAAAAGTAAGCAGGGGTCATTGTGATCATTAAAAGGGGGAATTTTGATCAGGAATAAAGGGGCATTTTGACCAGTAAGCAGGGAGCATTGTAATCACTAATTGGGTGGTATTGTGATCACAAACATGGGCCATTATGATTCAGAAGAAGGGGCATTGTGATCACAAAGCAAGGGGCATTGTCATCAGTAACAGGGGGCATTGTGATCACTAAGGAATGGGGATTGTGATCAGGAAGCAAGGGGAATTTTGATCAGGAAGCAAAGGGCATTGTGACCAGTAGGCAAGGCGTATTGCGATCAGGGAACAAGGGGTAACGTGATGTGTAATGACGGGGCATTCTGATAAGCATGCAGGGGGCAATGTGATCAGGAAGAAAGGTGAATTGTGATCAGGAAGCAAGGGGAATTGTGATCAGGAAGCAAGAGTTATTGTGATCAGGAAGCAAAGGGCATTGTGAGCAGTAGGCAAGGGGTATAGTGATAGGTGAACAAGGGGTACTGTGATGTGTAAACTGCGGGCATTCTGATAAGTAAGCAGGGGTCATTGTGATCAGGAAGAAAGGGGCATTGTGATCAGTATGCAGGGAGCATTGTAATCACTAATCGGGGTATTGTGATCACAAACAAGGGTCATTATGATCAAGAGCAAGGGGCTTTGTGATCACAAAGCAGGGGGCATTGTGCTCAGTTAGGATGTGGAATTGTGATCAGGAAGTAGGGGAATTGTGATCAGGAAGCAAGAGGTATTGTGATATGGAAGCAAAGGGCATTGTGATCAGTAGGCATGTGGTATTGTAATCAGAGAACAACGGGTACTGTGATGTGTAAACAGGGGGCATTGTGACCAGGAAGAAATGCCATCGTGATCAATTAGCAGGGATCACTTTAATCACTCATAAGGTGGTATTATGATCAGAAACATTGGTCATTATAAATAAGAACAAAGGGCATTGTGATCACAAAGCAGGGGGCATTTTCATCAGTAACAGGGGGCATTGTGATCACTAAGCATGAGGGATTGTGATCAGTAAGCCAGGGTAATTGTGATCAGGAAGCAAAGGGCATTGTGATCAGTAGGCAAGGGGTATTGTGATCAGTGAACAAGGTGTACGGTGATGTGTAAACAGGGGGCATTCTGATAACTAAGCAGGGGGCTTTGTGGTAAGGAAGAAAGGGGTATAATGATCAGTATGCAGGGAGCATTGTAATCACTAAGGGTGAGGGAATGTGATTAGGAAGCAAGGAGAATTGTGATCATGAAGCAAAGGGCATTGGGATCAGTACGCAAAGGGTATTGTGATCGGTGAACAAGGGGTACTGTGACGTGTAAACAGGGGATATTCTGAAAACAAAGCAGGCAGCATTGTGATCAGTAAAAGGGGGCACTGTGATCAGGAACATACTGGCATTTTGACCAGTAAGCCGGGAGCATTGTAATCACTAATCAGGGGGTATTGTGATCAGAAACAGGGGTCATTATGATCAAGAACAAGCGGCATTGTGATCATTAAAGAACGGGCATTGTGATCACAAAGCAGGCGCTTTGTGATCATTAACGGGGGTATTGTGATCAGGAAGGAAGGGGAATTGAGATCAGGAAGCAAGAGGTATTGTGCTCAGGAGCAAAAGGCATTGTGTTCAGTAGGCAACGGGTATTGTGATGTGTAAACAGGGGACATTCTGAAAAGTAAGCAGGGGTCATTGTGATCATTAAAAGGGGGAATTTTGATCAGGAATAAAGGGGCATTTTGACCAGTAAGCAGGGAGCATTGTAATCACTAATTGGGTGGTATTGTGATCACAAACATGGGCCATTATGATTCAGAAGAAGGGGCATTGTGATCACAAAGCAAGGGGCATTGTCATCAGTAACAGGGGGCATTGTGATCACTAAGGAATGGGGATTGTGATCAGGAAGCAAGGGGAATTTTGATCAGGAAGCAAAGGGCATTGTGACCAGTAGGCAAGGCGTATTGCGATCAGGGAACAAGGGGTAACGTGATGTGTAATGACGGGGCATTCTGATAAGCATGCAGGGGGCAATGTGATCAGGAAGAAAGGTGAATTGTGATCAGGAAGCAAGGGGAATTGTGATCAGGAAGCAAGAGTTATTGTGATCAGGAAGCAAAGGGCATTGTGAGCAGTAGGCAAGGGGTATTGTGATCAGAGAACAAGGGGTACTGTGATGTGTAAACAGGGGGCATTCTGATAAGTAAGCAGGGGCATTGTGATCCGCAGAAAAGGGGCATTTTGACCATTAAGCAGGGAGCATTGTAATTACTATTCAGGGTGCATTGTGACCACAAACAAGGGTCATTATGATCAAGAGCAAGGGGCATTGTGATCACAAAGCAGGGGGCATTGTGATCAGTAAAGATGGGAGATTGTGATCAGGAAATAAGAGGATTTGTGATCAGAGAGCAAGAGTTATTGTGATCAGGAAGCAAGGGGCATTGTGATCAGTAGGCAAGGGGTATTGTGTTCAGTGAACAACGGGTACTGTGATGTGTAAACAGGGTACATTCTGAAAAGTAAGCAGGGGGCGTTGTGATCAGGAAGAAAGGGTCATTGTGATCAGTAAGCAGGGAGCATTGTAATCACTAATCAGGGGTATTGTGATCAGAAACAGGGGTCTTCATGATCAAGAGCAAGGGGCACTGTGATCACAATGCAGTGGGCATTGTGATCAGTAAAGATGGGCGATTGTGATCAGGAAGCAAGGGGAATTGTGATCAGGAAGCAAGAGGGATTGTGATCAGGAAGCAAAGGCATTGTGATCAGTAGGCAAGGGGTATTGTGATCAGTGAACAAGGGGTACTGTGATGTGTAAACAGGGGGCATTCTGAAAAGTAAGCAGTGGGCATTGTATTCAGGAAAAAAGGGGCATTGTGATCAGTAACTGGGTTATTGTGGTCAATAAGAATGTGGAGTTGTGAACACGAAACAAAGGACATTGTGATCAATAGGCAAGGGGTATAGTGATAGGTGAACAAGGAGTACTGTGATGTGTAAACTGGGGGCATTCTGATAAGTAAGCAGGGGTCATTGTGATCAGGAAGAAAGGGGCATTGTGATCAGTATGCAGGGAGCATTGTAATCACTAATCGGGGTATTGTGATCACAAACAAGGGTCATTATGATCAAGAGCAAGGGGCTTTGTGATCACAAAGCAGGGGGCATTGTGCTCAGTTAGGATGTGGAATTGTGATCAGGAAGTAGGGGAATTGTGATCAGGAAGCAAGAGGTATTGTGATATGGAAGCAAAGGGCATTGTGATCAGTAGGCATGTGGTATTTTAATCAGAGAACAACGGGTACTGTGATGTGAAAACAGGGGGCATTGTGACCAGGAAGAAATGCCATCGTGATCAATTAGCAGGGATCACTTTAATCACTCATAAGGTGGTATTATGATCAGAAACATTGGTCATTATAAATAAGAACAAAGGGCATTGTGATCACAAAGCAGGGGGCATTTTCATCAGTAACAGGGGGCATTGTGATCACTAAGCATGAGGGATTGTGATCAGTAAGCCAGGGTAATTGTGATCAGGAAGCAAAGGGCATTGTGATCAGTAGGCAAGGGGTATTGTGATCAGTGAACAAGGTGTACGGTGATGTGTAAACAGGGGGCATTATGATAACTAAGCAGGGGGCTTTGTGGTAAGGAAGAAAGGGGTATAATGATCAGTATGCAGGGAGCATTGTAATCACTAAGGGTGAGGGAATGTGATTAGGAAGCAAGGAGAATTGTGATCATGAAGCAAAGGGCATTGGGATCAGTACGCAAAGGGTATTGTGATCGGTGTACAAGGGGTACTGTGACGTGTAAACAGGGGATATTCTGAAAACAAAGCAGGCAGCATTGTGATCAGTAAAAGGGGGCACTGTGATCAGGAACATACTGGCATTTTGACCAGTAAGCCGGGAGCATTGTAATCACTGATCAGGGAGTATTGTGATCAGAAACAGGGGTCATTATGATCAAGAACAAGCGGCATTGTGATCATTAAAGAACGGGCATTGTGATCACAAAGCAGGCGCTTTGTGATCATTAACGGGGGTATTGTGATCAGGAAGGAAGGGGAATTGTGATCAGGAAGCCAGAGGTATTGTGATCAGGAAGCAAAGGGCATTGTGATCAGTTGCAAGGGGTATTGTGATCAGTGAACAAGGGGTACTGTGATGTGTAAACAGGGGGCATTCTGAAAAGTAAGCAGTGGGCATTGTGGTCAGTAAAAGGGGGCATTGTGATCAGGAAAAAAGGGGCATTTTGACCAGTAAGCAGGGAGCATTATAATCACTAATTTGGGGGGATTGTGATCAAAAACAAGGGTCATTATAATTAAGAACAAGGGGCATTGTGATCACAAAGCAGGGGCATTGTGATCAGTAACAGGGGGCATAGTGATCCTTAAGGATGGGGGATTGTGAGGAGGAAGCAAAGGGCATTGGCATCAGTAGGCAAGGGGTATTGTGATCGGTGAATAAGGGGTACTGTGGTCTGTAAGAAGGGGATATTCTGAAAAGTATGCAGGATGCATTGTGATGAGAAAAGGGGGCATTGTGATCAGGAACAAATGGGCATTTTGAACAGTAAGCAGGGAGCATTGTAACCACTACTCAGGGGGAATTGTGATCAGAAACAGGGGTCATTATGATCAAGTACAAGCGACATTGTGATCAGTAAAGACGGGGCATTGTGATCACAATGCAGGGGCATTGTTATCATTAACGGGGGTATTGTGATCAGTAAGGATGCGGGATTGTGATCAGGAAATAAGGGGAATTGTGATCCGGAAGCAAGAGGCATTGTGATCAGGAACCAAAGGGCATTGTGAGCAGTAAGCACGGAATATTGTAATCACTAAACATGAGGTATTGTGATCAGAAACAGGGGTCATTATGATCAAGAACAAGCGGCATTGTGATCAGTAAAGAAGGGGCATTGTGATCACAAAGCAGGGGGCATTGTGATCAGTAAAAGGGGGCAGTGTGATCCGGAACAAAGGGGCATTTTGACCAGTAAGCAGGGAGCATTGTAATCACTAATCAGAGGGTATCGTGACCACAAACAAGGGTCATTATTATCAAGAGCAAGGGGCATTGCGATCAGGAAGAATGGGGGATTGTGATCAGGAACCCAGGGGATTGTGATCAGGAAGCAAGATATATTGTGATCAGGAAGCAAAGGGCATTGTGAGAAGTAGGCAAGGGGTATTGTGATCAGTGAACAAGGGGTACTGTGATGTGAAACAGGGGGCATTCTGAAAAGTAAACAGGGGGCATTGTGGTCAGTAAAAGGGGGCATTTTGATCAGGAAGAATGGGGCATTGTGATCAGTAAGCAGGGAGTGTTCTAATCACTAATCAGGGGGTATTGTGATCAGAAACAAGGGGCATTATGGTCAAGAACAAGGGACATTGTGATAAAAAACAAGGGGCATTGTGATCACAAAGCAGGGGTCACTGTGATCAGTAACGGGGTATTGTGATCAGTAAGAATGGGGGATTTTGATCAGGAAGTAAGGGGAATTGTGATCAGGAAGCAAGAGTCATTGTGATCAGGAAGCAAAGAGCATTGTGAACAGTAGGCAAGGGGTATTGTGATAATTGATCAAGGGTACTGTGATGTGTAAACAGGGGGCATTCTGATAAGTAAGCAGGGGCATTGTGATCAGGAAGAAAGCGGCATTGTGATCAGTAAGCACGGAATATTGTAATCACTATACAAGAGGTATTGTGATCAGAAACAGGGGTCATTATGATCAAGAACAAGCGGCAATGTGATCAGTAAAGAAGGGGTATTGTGATCACAAAGAAGGGGGCATTGTGATCAGGAACAAAGGGCATTTTGAGCAGAAAGCAGGGAGCATTGTAATCACTAATGAAGGGGTTTGTGATCACAACATGTGTCATTATGATCAAGAGCATGTGGCATTGTGATCACAAAGCAGGGGGCATTGTGATCAGTAAGGATGGGGAATTGTGAACAGGAAATAGCAGAATTGTGATCACGAAGCAAGAGGTATTGTGATCAGGAAGCAAAGGGCATTGTGATCAGTATGCAAGGGGTATTGTGATCAATGAAGTACGCGTACTGCATGTGTAAACAGGGGGCAATGTGATCAGGAAGAAAGGGACATTGTGAGTAGTAAGCAGGGAGCATTGTAATCATTCATCAGGGGGTATTGTGATCAGAAACAGGGTTCATTATGATCAAGAACAAGCGGCATTGTGATCAGTAAAAAGGGTCATTGTGATCACAAAGCAGGGGCATTGTGATCAGTAACAGGGGTATTGTTATCAGGAAGCAAGGGTAATTGTGATCAGGAAGCAATAGTTATTGTTTTCAGGAAGCAAAGGGCATTGTGATCAGTAGGCAAGGGGAATTTTGATCAGGAAGCTGAGGTAATGTGATCAGGCAGCTAAGTGCATTGTGATCACTTGGGAAGGGATATTGTGATCAGTCAACAAGGGGTACTGTGATGTGTAAACAGGGGGCATTCTGAAAAGTCACCAGGCGCATTGTGATCAGAAAGAAAGGGGCATTTTGACCAGTTACCAGGGAGCATTGTAATCACTAATTAGGTGGTATTTTGATCACAAACAGGGGTCATTATGATTAAGAACAAGGGGCATTGTAATCACAAAGCAAGGGGCATTGTGATCAGTAACAGGGGGTATTGTGAACAGTAAGGATGGGGGATTGTGATCAGGAAGTAAGGGGAATTGAGATCAGGAAGCAAGAGGTATTGTGCTCAGAAGCAAAAGGCATTGTGTTCAGTAGGCAAGGGGTATTGTGATGTGTAAACAGGGGACATTCTGAAAAGTAAGCAGGGGTCATTGTGATCATTAAAAGGGGGAATTTTGATCAGGAATAAAGGGGATTTTGACCAGTAAGCAGGGAGCATTGTAATCACTAATTGGGTGGTATTGTGATCACAAACATGGGCCATTATGATTCAGAAGAAGGGGCATTGTGATCACAAAGCAAGGGGCATTGTCATCAGTAACAGGGGGCATTGTGATCACTAAGGAATGGGGATTGTGATCAGGAAGCAAGGGGAATTTTGATCAGGAAGCAAAGGGCATTGTGACCAGTAGGCAAGGCGTATTGCGATCAGGGAACAAGGGGTAACGTGATGTGTAATGACGGGGCATTCTGATAAGCATGCAGGGGGCAATGTGATCAGGAAGAAAGGTGAATTGTGATCAGGAAGCAAGGGGAATTGTGATCAGGAAGCAAGAGTTATTGTGATCAGGAAGCAAAGGGCATTGTGAGCAGTAGGCAAGGGGTATTGTGATCAGAGAACAAGGGGTACTGTGATGTGTAAACAGGGGGCATTCTGATAAGTAAGCAGGGGCATTGTGATCCGGAGAAAAGGGGCATTTTGACCATTAAGCAGGGAGCATTGTAATTACTATTCAGGGTGCATTGTGACCACAAACAAGGGTCATTATGATCAAGAGCAAGGGGCATTGTGATCACAAAGCAGGGGGCATTGTGATCAGTAAAGATGGGAGATTGTGATCAGGAACTAAGAGGATTTGTTATCAGGAAGCAAGAGTTATTGTGATCAGGAAGCAAGGGGCATTGTGATCAGTAGGCAAGGGGTATTGTGTTCAGGGAACAACGGTTACTGTGATGTGTAAACAGGGTACATTCTGAAAAGTAAGCAGGGGGCGTTGTGATCAGGAAGAAAGGGTCATTGTGATCAGTAAGCAGGGAGCATTGTAATCACTAATCAGGGGTATTGTGATCAGAAACAGGGGTCTTCATGATCAAGAGCAAGGGGCACTGTGATCACAATGCAGTGGGCATTGTGATCAGTAAAGATGGGAGATTGTGATCAGGAAGCAAGGGGAATTGTGATCAGGAAGCAAGAGGGATTGTGATCAGGAAGCAAAGGCATTGTGATCAGTAGGCAAGGGGTATTGTGATCAGTGAACAAGGGGTATTGTGATGTGTAAACAGGGGGCATTCTGAAAATTAAGCAGTGGGCATTGTATTCAGGAAAAAAGGGGCATTGTGATCAGTAACTGGGTTATTGTGGTCAATAAGAATGTGGAGTTGTGAACACGAAACAAAGGACATTGTGATCAATAGGCAAGGGGTATAGTGATAGGTGAACAAGGAGTACTGTGATGTGTAAACTGGGGGCATTCTGATAAGTAAGCAGGGGTCATTGTGATCAGGAAGAAAGGGGCATTGTGATCAGTATGCAGGGAGCATTGTAATCACTAATCGGGGTATTGTGATCACAAACAAGGGTCATTATGATCAAGAGCAAGGGGCTTTGTGATCACAAAGCAGGGGGCATTGTGCTCAGTTAGGATGTGGAATTGTGATCAGGAAGTAGGGGAATTGTGATCAGGAAGCAAGAGGTATTGTGATATGGAAGCAAAGGGCACTGTGATCAGTAGGGATGTGGTATTGTAATCAGAGAACAACGGGTACTGTGATGTGAAAACAGGGGGCATTGTGACCAGGAAGAAATGCCATCGTGATCAATTAGCAGGGATCACTTTAATCACTCATAAGGTGGTATTGTGATCAGAAACATTGGTCATTATAAATAAGAACAAAGGGCATTGTGATCACAAAGCAGGGGGCATTTTCATCAGTAACAGGGGGCATTGTGATCACTAAGCATGAGGGATTGTGATCAGTAAGCCAGGGTAATTGTGATCAGGAAGCAAAGGGCATTGTGATCAGTAGGCAAGGGGTATTGTGATCAGTGAACAAGGTGTACGGTGATGTGTAAACAGGGGGCATTCTGATAACTAAGCAGGGGGCTTTGTGGTAAGGAAGAAAGGGGTATAATGATCAGTATGCAGGGAGCATTGTAATCACTAAGGGTGAGGGAATGTGATTAGGAAGCAAGGAGAATTGTGATCATGAAGCAAAGGGCATTGGGATCAGTACGCAAAGGGTATTGTGATCGGTGTACAAGGGGTACTGTGACGTGTAAACAGGGGATATTCTGAAAACAAAGCAGGCAGCATTGTGATCAGTAAAAGGGGGCACTGTGATCAGGAACATACTGGCATTTTGACCAGTAAGCCGGGAGCATTGTCATCACTAATCAGGGGGTATTGTGATCAGAAACAGGGGTCATTATGATCAAGAACAAGCGGCATTGTGATCATTAAAGAACGGGCATTGTGATCACAAAGCAGGCGCTTTGTGATCATTAACGGGGGTATTGTGATCAGGAAGGAAGGGGAATTGTGATCAGGAAGCCAGAGGTATTGTGATCAGGAAGCAAAGGGCATTGTGATCAGTTGGCAAGGGGTATTGTGATCAGTGAACAAGGGGTACTGTGATGTGTAAACAGGGGGCATTCTGAAAAGTAAGCAGTGGGCATTGTGATCAGTAAAAGGGGGCATTGTGATCAGGAAAAAAGGGGCATTTTGACCAGTAAGCAGGGAGCATTATAATCACTAATTTGGGGGGATTGTGATCAAAAACAGGGGTCATTATAATTAAGAACAAGGGGCATTGTGATCACAAAGCAGGGTCATTGTGATCAGTAACAGGGGGCATAGTGATCCTTAAGGATGGGGGATTGTGAGGAGGAAGCAAAGGGCATTGGCATCAGTAGGCAAGGGGTATTGTGATCGGTGAATAAGGGGTACTGTGGTCTGTAAGAAGGGGATATTCTGAAAAAAATGCAGGATGCATTGTGATGAGAAAAGGGGGCATTGTGATCAGGAACAAATGGGCATTTTGAACAGTAAGCAGGGAGCATTGTAACCACTACTCAGGGGGAATTGTGATCAGAAACAGGGGTCATTATGATCAAGTACAAGCGACATTGTGATCAGTAAAGACGGGGCATTGTGATCACAATGCAGGGGCATTGTTATCATTAACGGGGGTATTGTGATCAGTAAGGATGCGGGATTGTGATCAGGAAATAAGGGGAATTGTGATCCGGAAGCAAGAGGCATTGTGATCAGGAACCAAAGGGCATTGTGAGCAGTAAGCACGGAATATTGTAATCACTAAACATGAGGTATTGTGATCAGAAACAGGGGTCATTATGATCAAGAACAAGCGGCATTGTGATCAGTAAAGAAGGGGCATTGTGATCACAAAGCAGGGGGCATTGTGATCAGTAAAAGGGGGCAGTGTGATCCGGAACAAAGGGGCATTTTGACCAGTAAGCAGGGAGCATTGTAATCACTAATCAGAGGGTATCGTGACCACAAACAAGGGTCATTATTATCAAGAGCAAGGGGCATTGCGATCAGGAAGAATGGGGGATTGTGATCAGGAACACAGGGGATTGAGATCAGGAAGCAAGATATATTGTGATCAGGAAGCAAAGGGCATTGTGAGAAGTAGGCAAGGGGTATTGTGATCAGTGAACAAGGGGTACTGTGATGTGAAACAGGGGGCATTCTGAAAAGTAAACAGGGGGCATTGTGGTCAGTAAAAGGGGGCATTTTGATCAGGAAGAATGGGGCATTGTGATCAGTAAGCAGGGAGTGTTCTAATCACTAATCAGGGGGTATTGTGATCAGAAACAAGGGGCATTATGGTCAAGAACAAGGGACATTGTGATAAAAAACAAGGGGCATTGTGATCACAAAGCAGGGGTCACTGTGATCAGTAACGGGGTATTGTGATCAGTAAGAATGGGGGATTTTGATCAGGAAGTAAGGGGAATTGTGATCAGGAAGCAAGAGTCATTGTGATCAGGAAGCAAAGAGCATTGTGAACAGTAGGCAAGGGGTATTGTGATAATTGATCAAGGGTACTGTGATGTGTAAACAGGGGGCATTCTGATAAGTAAGCAGGGGCATTGTGATCAGGAAGAAAGCGGCATTGTGATCAGTAAGCACGGAATATTGTAATCACTATACAAGAGGTATTGTGATCAGAAACAGGGGTCATTATGATCAAGAACAAGCGGCAATGTGATCAGTAAAGAAGGGGTATTGTGATCACAAAGAAGGGGGCATTGTGATCAGGAACAAAGGGCATTTTGAGCAGAAAGCAGGGAGCATTGTAATCACTAATGAAGGGGTTTGTGATCACAACATGTGTCATTATGATCAAGAGCATGTGGCATTGTGATCACAAAGCAGGGGGCATTGTGATCAGTAAGGATGGGGAATTGTGAACAGGAAATAGCAGAATTGTGATCACGAAGCAAGAGGTATTGTGATCAGGAAGCAAAGGGCATTGTGATCAGTATGCAAGGGGTATTGTGATCAATGAAGTACGCGTACTGCATGTGTAAACAGGGGGCAATGTGATCAGGAAGAAAGGGACATTGTGAGTAGTAAGCAGGGAGCATTGTAATCATTCATCAGGGGGTATTGTGATCAGAAACAGGGTTCATTATGATCAAGAACAAGCGGCATTGTGATCAGTAAAAAGGGTCATTGTGATCACAAAGCAGGGGCATTGTGATCAGTAACAGGGGTATTGTTATCAGGAAGCAAGGGTAATTGTGATCAGGAAGCAATAGTTATTGTTTTCAGGAAGCAAAGGGCATTGTGATCAGTAGGCAAGGGGAATTTTGATCAGGAAGCTGAGGTAATGTGATCAGGCAGCTAAGTGCATTGTGATCACTTGGGAAGGGATACTGTGATCAGTCAACAAGGGGTACTGTGATGTGTAAACAGGGGGCATTCTGAAAAGTCACCAGGCGCATTGTGATCAGAAAGAAAGGGGCATTTTGACCAGTTACCAGGGAGCATTGTAATCACTAATTAGGTGGTATTTTGATCACAAACAGGGGTCATTATGATTAAGAACAAGGGGCATTGTAATCACAAAGCAAGGGGCATTGTGATCAGTAACAGGGGGTATTGTGAACAGTAAGGATGGGGGATTGTGATCAGGAAGTAAGGGGAATTGAGATCAGGAAGCAAGAGGTATTGTGCTCAGAAGCAAAAGGCATTGTGTTCAGTAGGCAAGGGGTATTGTGATGTGTAAACAGGGGACATTCTGAAAAGTAAGCAGGGGTCATTGTGATCATTAAAAGGGGATAATTTTGATCAGGAATAAAGGGGATTTTGACCAGTAAGCAGGGAGCATTGTAATCACTAATTGGGTGGTATTGTGATCACAAACATGGGCCATTATGATTCAGAAGAAGGGGCATTGTGATCACAAAGCAAGGGGCATTGTCATCAGTAACAGGGGGCATTGTGATCACTAAGGAATGGGGATTGTGATCAGGAAGCAAGGGGAATTTTGATCAGGAAGCAAAGGGCATTGTGACCAGTAGGCAAGGCGTATTGCGATCAGGGAACAAGGGGTAACGTGATGTGTAATGACGGGGCTTTCTGATAAGCATGCAGGGGGCAATGTGATCAGGAAGAAAGGTGAATTGTGATCAGGAAGCAAGGGGAATTGTGATCAGGAAGCAAGAGTTATTGTGATCAGGAAGCAAAGGGCATTGTGAGCAGTAGGCAAGGGGTATTGTGATCAGAGAACAAGGGGTACTGTGATGTGTAAACAGGGGGCATTCTGATAAGTAAGCAGGGGCATTGTGATCCGGAGAAAAGGGGCATTTTGACCATTAAGCAGGGAGCATTGTAATTACTATTCAGGGTGCATTGTGACCACAAACAAGGGTCATTATGATCAAGAGCAAGGGGCATTGTGATCACAAAGCAGGGGGCATTGTGATCAGTAAAGATGGGAGATTGTGATCAGGAAATAAGAGGATTTGTGATCAGGAAGCAAGAGTTATTGTGATCAGGAAGCACGGGGCATTGTGATCAGTAGGCAAGGGGTATTGTGTTCAGTGAACAACGGGTACTGTGATGTGTAAACAGGGTACATTCTGAAAAGTAAGCAGGGGGCGTTGTGATCAGGAAGAAAGGGTCATTGTGATCAGTAAGCAGGGAGCATTGTAATCACTAATCAGGGGTATTGTGATCAGAAACAGGGGTCTTCATGATCAAGAGCAAGGGGCACTGTGATCACAATGCAGTGGGCATTGTGATCAGTAAAGATGGGCGATTGTGATCAGGAAGCAAGGGGAATTGTGATCAGGAAGCAAGAGGGATTGTGATCAGGAAGCAAAGGCATTGTGATCAGTAGGCAAGGGGTATTGTGATCAGTGAACAAGGGGTACTGTGATGTGTAAACAGGGGGCATTCTGAAAAGTAAGCAGTGGGCATTGTATTCAGGAAAAAAGGGGCATTGTGATCAGTAACTGGGTTATTGTGGTCAATAAGAATGTGGAGTTGTGAACACGAAACAAAGGACATTGTGATCAATAGGCAAGGGGTATAGTGATAGGTGAACAAGGAGTACTGTGATGTGTAAACTGGGGGCATTCTGATAAGTAAGCAGGGGTCATTGTGATCAGGAAGAAAGGGGCATTGTGATCAGTATGCAGGGAGCATTGTAATCACTAATCGGGGTATTGTGATCACAAACAAGGGTCATTATGATCAAGAGCAAGGGGCTTTGTGATCACAAAGCAGGGGGCATTGTGCTCAGTTAGGATGTGGAATTGTGATCAGGAAGTAGGGGAATTGTGATCAGGAAGCAAGAGGTATTGTGATATGGAAGCAAAGGGCATTGTGATCAGTAGGCATGTGGTATTGTAATCAGAGAACAACGGGTACTGTGATGTTAAAACAGGGGGCATTGTGACCAGGAAGAAATGCCATCGTGATCAATTAGCAGGGATCACTTTAATCACTCATAAGGTGGTATTATGATCAGAAATATTGGTCATTATAAATAAGAACAAAGGGCATTGTGATCACAAAGCAGGGGGCATTTTCATCAGTAACAGGGGGCATTGTGATCACTAAGCATGAGGGATTGTGATCAGTAAGCCAGGGTAATTGTGATCAGGAAGCAAAGTGCATTGTGATCAGTAGGCAAGGGGTATTGTGATCAGTGAACAAGGTGTACGGTGATGTGTAAACAGGGGGCATTCTGATAACTAAGCAGGGGGCTTTGTGGTAAGGAAGAAAGGCGTATAATGATCAGTATGCAGGGAGCATTGTAATCACTAAGGGTGAGGGAATGTGATTAGGAAGCAAGGAGAATTGTGATCATGAAGCAAAGGGCATTGGGATCAGTACGCAAAGGGTATTGTGATCGGTGTACAAGGGGTACTGTGACGTGTAAACAGGGGATATTCTGAAAACAAAGCAGGCAGCATTGTGATCAGTAAAAGGGGGCACTGTGATCAGGAACATACTGGCATTTTGACCAGTAAGCCGGGAGCATTGTAATCACTAATCAGGGGGTATTGTGATCAGAAACAGGGGTCATTATGATCAAGAACAAGCGGCATTGTGATCATTAAAGAACGGGCATTGTGATCACAAAGCAGGCGCTTTGTGATCATTAACGGGGGTATTGTGATCAGGAAGGAAGGGGAATTGTGATCAGGAAGCCAGAGGTATTGTGATCAGGAAGCAAAGGGCATTGTGATCAGTTGCAAGGGGTATTGTGATCAGTGAACAAGGGGTACTGTGATGTGTAAACAGGGGGCATTCTGAAAAGTAAGCAGTGGGCATTGTGATCAGTAAAAGGGGGCATTGTGATCAGGAAAAAAGGGGCATTTTGACCAGTAAGCAGGGAGCATTATAATCACTAATTTGGGGGGATTGTGATCAAAAACAAGGGTCATTATAATTAAGAACAAGGGGCATTGTGATCACAAAGCAGGGGCATTGTGATCAGTAACAGGGGGCATAGTGATCCTTAAGGATGGGGGATTGAGAGGAGGAAGCAAAGGGCATTGGCATCAGTAGGCAAGGGGTATTGTGATCGGTGAATAAGGGGTACTGTGGTCTGTAAGAAGGGGATATTCTGAAAAGTATGCAGGATGCATTGTGATGAGAAAAGGGGGCATTGTGATCAGGAACAAATGGGCATTTTGAACAGTAAGCAGGGAGCATTGTAACCACTACTCAGGGGGAATTGTGATCAGAAACAGGGGTCATTATGATCAAGTACAAGCGACATTGTGATCAGTAAAGACGGGGCATTGTGATCACAATGCAGGGGCATTGTTATTATTAACGGGGGTATTGTGATCAGTAAGGATGCGGGATTGTGATCAGGAAATAAGGGGAATTGTGATCCGGAAGCAAGAGGCATTGTGATCAGGAACCAAAGGGCATTGTGAGCAGTAAGCACGGAATATTGTAATCACTAAACATGAGGTATTGTGATCAGAAACAGGGGTCATTATGATCAAGAACAAGCGGCATTGTGATCAGTAAAGAAGGGGCATTGTGATCACAAAGCAGGGGGCATTGTGATCAGTAAAAGGGGGCAGTGTGATCCGGAACAAAGGGGCATTTTACCAGTAAGCAGGGAGCATTGTAATCACTAATCAGAGGGTATCGTGACCACAAACAAGGGTCATTATTATCAAGAGCAAGGGGCATTGCGATCAGGAAGAATGGGGGATTGTGATCAGGAACACAGGGGATTGAGATCAGGAAGCAAGATATATTGTGATCAGGAAGCAAAGGGCATTGTGAGAAGTAGGCAAGGGGTATTGTGATCAGTGAACAAGGGGTACTGTGATGTGAAACAGGGGGCATTCTGAAAAGTAAACAGGGGGCATTGTGGTCAGTAAAAGGGGGCATTTTGATCAGGAAGAATGGGGCATTGTGATCAGTAAGCAGGGAGTGTTCTAATCACTAATCAGGGGGTATTGTGATCAGAAACAAGGGGCATTATGGTCAAGAACAAGGGACATTGTGATAAAAAACAAGGGGCATTGTGATCACAAAGCAGGGGTCACTGTGATCAGTAACGGGGTATTGTGATCAGTAAGAATGGGGGATTTTGATCAGGAAGTAAGGGGAATTGTGATCAGGAAGCAAGAGTCATTGTGATCAGGAAGCAAAGAGCATTGTGAACAGTAGGCAAGGGGTATTGTGATAATTGATCAAGGGTACTGTGATGTGTAAACAGGGGGCATTCTGATAAGTAAGCAGGGGCATTGTGATCAGGAAGAAAGCGGCATTGTGATCAGTAAGCACGGAATATTGTAATCACTATACAAGAGGTATTGTGATCAGAAACAGGGGTCATTATGATCAAGAACAAGCGGCAATGTGATCAGTAAAGAAGGGGTATTGTGATCACAAAGAAGGGGGCATTGTGATCAGGAACAAAGGGCATTTTGAGCAGAAAGCAGGGAGCATTGTAATCACTAATGAAGGGGTTTGTGATCACAACATGTGTCATTATGATCAAGAGCATGTGGCATTGTGATCACAAAGCAGGGGGCATTGTGATCAGTAAGGATGGGGAATTGTGAACAGGAAATAGCAGAATTGTGATCACGAAGCAAGAGGTATTGTGATCAGGAAGCAAAGGGCATTGTGATCAGTATGCAAGGGGTATTGTGATCAATGAAGTACGCGTACTGCATGTGTAAACAGGGGGCAATGTGATCAGGAAGAAAGGGACATTGTGAGTAGTAAGCAGGGAGCATTGTAATCATTCATCAGGGGGTATTGTGATCAGAAACAGGGTTCATTATGATCAAGAACAAGCGGCATTGTGATCAGTAAAAAGGGTCATTGTGATCACAAAGCAGGGGCATTGTGATCAGTAACAGGGGTATTGTTATCAGGAAGCAAGGGTAATTGTGATCAGGAAGCAATAGTTATTGTTTTCAGGAAGCAAAGGGCATTGTGATCAGTAGGCAAGGGGAATTTTGATCAGGAAGCTGAGGTAATGTGATCAGGCAGCTAAGTGCATTGTGATCACTTGGGAAGGGATACTGTGATCAGTCAACAAGGGGTACTGTGATGTGTAAACAGGGGGCATTCTGAAAAGTCACCAGGCGCATTTTGATCAGAAAGAAAGGGGCATTTTGACCAGTTACCAGGGAGCATTGTAATCACTAATTAGGTGGTATTTTGATCACAAACAGGGGTCATTATGATTAAGAACAAGGGGCATTGTAATCACAAAGCAAGGGGCATTGTGATCAGTAACAGGGGGTATTGTGAACAGTAAGGATGGGGGATTGTGATCAGGAAGTAAGGGGAATTGAGATCAGGAAGCAAGAGGTATTGTGCTCAGAAGCAAAAGGCATTGTGTTCAGTAGGCAAGGGGTATTGTGATGTGTAAACAGGGGACATTCTGAAAAGTAAGCAGGGGTCATTGTGATCATTAAAAGGGGGAATTTTGATCAGGAATAAAGGGGATTTTGACCAGTAAGCAGGGAGCATTGTAATCACTAATTGGGTGGTATTGTGATCACAAACATGGGCCATTATGATTCAGAAGAAGGGGCATTGTGATCACAAAGCAAGGGGCATTGTCATCAGTAACAGGGGGCATTGTGATCACTAAGGAATGGGGATTGTGATCAGGAAGCAAGGGGAATTTTGATCAGGAAGCAAAGGGCATTGTGACCAGTAGGCAAGGCGTATTGCGATCAGGGAACAAGGGGTAACGTGATGTGTAATGACGGGGCTTTCTGATAAGCATGCAGGGGGCAATGTGATCAGGAAGAAAGGTGAATTGTGATCAGGAAGCAAGGGGAATTGTGATCAGGAAGCAAGAGTTATTGTGATCAGGAAGCAAAGGGCATTGTGAGCAGTAGGCAAGGGGTATTGTGATCAGAGAACAAGGGGTACTGTGATGTGTAAACAGGGGGCATTCTGATAAGTAAGCAGGGGCATTGTGATCCGGAGAAAAGGGGCATTTTGACCATTAAGCAGGGAGCATTGTAATTACTATTCAGGGTGCATTGTGACCACAAACAAGGGTCATTATGATCAAGAGCAAGGGGCATTGTGATCACAAAGCAGGGGGCATTGTGATCAGTAAAGATGGGAGATTGTGATCAGGAAATAAGAGGATTTGTGATCAGGAAGCAAGAGTTATTGTGATCAGGAAGCACGGGGCATTGTGATCAGTAGGCAAGGGGTATTGTGTTCAGTGAACAACGGGTACTGTGATGTGTAAACAGGGTACATTCTGAAAAGTAAGCAGGGGGCGTTGTGATCAGGAAGAAAGGGTCATTGTGATCAGTAAGCAGGGAGCATTGTAATCACTAATCAGGGGTATTGTGATCAGAAACAGGGGTCTTCATGATCAAGAGCAAGGGGCACTGTGATCACAATGCAGTGGGCATTGTGATCAGTAAAGATGGGCGATTGTGATCAGGAAGCAAGGGGAATTGTGATCAGGAAGCAAGAGGGATTGTGATCAGGAAGCAAAGGCATTGTGATCAGTAGGCAAGGGGTATTGTGATCAGTGAACAAGGGGTACTGTGATGTGTAAACAGGGGGCATTCTGAAAAGTAAGCAGTGGGCATTGTATTCAGGAAAAAAGGGGCATTGTGATCAGTAACTGGGTTATTGTGGTCAATAAGAATGTGGAGTTGTGAACACGAAACAAAGGACATTGTGATCAATAGGCAAGGGGTATAGTGATAGGTGAACAAGGAGTACTGTGATGTGTAAACTGGGGGCATTCTGATAAGTAAGCAGGGGTCATTGTGATCAGGAAGAAAGGGGCATTGTGATCAGTATGCAGGGAGCATTGTAATCACTAATCGGGGTATTGTGATCACAAACAAGGGTCATTATGATCAAGAGCAAGGGGCTTTGTGATCACAAAGCAGGGGGCATTGTGCTCAGTTAGGATGTGGAATTGTGATCAGGAAGTAGGGGAATTGTGATCAGGAAGCAAGAGGTATTGTGATATGGAAGCAAAGGGCATTGTGATCAGTAGGCATGTGGTATTGTAATCAGAGAACAACGGGTACTGTGATGTTAAAACAGGGGGCATTGTGACCAGGAAGAAATGCCATCGTGATCAATTAGCAGGGATCACTTTAATCACTCATAAGGTGGTATTATGATCAGAAATATTGGTCATTATAAATAAGAACAAAGGGCATTGTGATCACAAAGCAGGGGGCATTTTCATCAGTAACAGGGGGCATTGTGATCACTAAGCATGAGGGATTGTGATCAGTAAGCCAGGGTAATTGTGATCAGGAAGCAAAGTGCATTGTGATCAGTAGGCAAGGGGTATTGTGATCAGTGAACAAGGTGTACGGTGATGTGTAAACAGGGGGCATTCTGATAACTAAGCAGGGGGCTTTGTGGTAAGGAAGAAAGGCGTATAATGATCAGTATGCAGGGAGCATTGTAATCACTAAGGGTGAGGGAATGTGATTAGGAAGCAAGGAGAATTGTGATCATGAAGCAAAGGGCATTGGGATCAGTACGCAAAGGGTATTGTGATCGGTGTACAAGGGGTACTGTGACGTGTAAACAGGGGATATTCTGAAAACAAAGCAGGCAGCATTGTGATCAGTAAAAGGGGGCACTGTGATCAGGAACATACTGGCATTTTGACCAGTAAGCCGGGAGCATTGTAATCACTAATCAGGGGGTATTGTGATCAGAAACAGGGGTCATTATGATCAAGAACAAGCGGCATTGTGATCATTAAAGAACGGGCATTGTGATCACAAAGCAGGCGCTTTGTGATCATTAACGGGGGTATTGTGATCAGGAAGGAAGGGGAATTGTGATCAGGAAGCCAGAGGTATTGTGATCAGGAAGCAAAGGGCATTGTGATCAGTTGCAAGGGGTATTGTGATCAGTGAACAAGGGGTACTGTGATGTGTAAACAGGGGGCATTCTGAAAAGTAAGCAGTGGGCATTGTGATCAGTAAAAGGGGGCATTGTGATCAGGAAAAAAGGGGCATTTTGACCAGTAAGCAGGGAGCATTATAATCACTAATTTGGGGGGATTGTGATCAAAAACAAGGGTCATTATAATTAAGAACAAGGGGCATTGTGATCACAAAGCAGGGGCATTGTGATCAGTAACAGGGGGCATAGTGATCCTAAAGGATGGGGGATTGAGAGGAGGAAGCAAAGGGCATTGGCATCAGTAGGCAAGGGGTATTGTGATCGGTGAATAAGGGGTACTGTGGTCTGTAAGAAGGGGATATTCTGAAAAGTATGCAGGATGCATTGTGATGAGAAAAGGGGGCATTGTGATCAGGAACAAATGGGCATTTTGAACAGTAAGCAGGGAGCATTGTAACCACTACTCAGGGGGAATTGTGATCAGAAACAGGGGTCATTATGATCAAGTACAAGCGACATTGTGATCAGTAAAGACGGGGCATTGTGATCACAATGCAGGGGCATTGTTATTATTAACGGGGGTATTGTGATCAGTAAGGATGCGGGATTGTGATCAGGAAATAAGGGGAATTGTGATCCGGAAGCAAGAGGCATTGTGATCAGGAACCAAAGGGCATTGTGAGCAGTAAGCACGGAATATTGTAATCACTAAACATGAGGTATTGTGATCAGAAACAGGGGTCATTATGATCAAGAACAAGCGGCATTGTGATCAGTAAAGAAGGGGCATTGTGATCACAAAGCAGGGGGCATTGTGATCAGTAAAAGGGGGCAGTGTGATCCGGAACAAAGGGGCATTTTACCAGTAAGCAGGGAGCATTGTAATCACTAATCAGAGGGTATCGTGACCACAAACAAGGGTCATTATTATCAAGAGCAAGGGGCATTGCGATCAGGAAGAATGGGGGATTGTGATCAGGAACCCAGGGGATTGTGATCAGGAAGCAAGATATATTGTGATCAGGAAGCAAAGGGCATTGTGAGAAGTAGGCAAGGGGTATTGTGATCAGTGAACAAGGGGTACTGTGATGTGAAACTGGGGTCATTCTGAAAAGTAAACAGGGGGCATTGTGGTCAGTAAAAGGGGGCATTTTGATCAGGAAGAATGGGGCATTGTGATCAGTAAGCAGGGAGCGTTCTAATCACTAATCAGGGGGTATTGTGATCAGAAACAAGGGGCATTATGGTCAAGAACAAGGGACATTGTGATAAAAAACAAGGGGCATTGTGATCACAAAGCAGGGGTCACTGTGATCAGTAACGGGGTATTGTGATCAGTAAGAATGGGGGATTTTGATCAGGAAGTAAGGGGAATTGTGATCAGGAAGCAAGAGTCATTGTGATCAGGAAGCAAAGAGCATTGTGAAGAGTAGGCAAGGGGTATTGTGATAATTGATCAAGGTTACTGTGATGTGTAAACAGGGGGCATTCTGATAAGTAAGCAGGGGCATTGTGATCAGGAAGAAAGCGGAATTGTGATCAGTAAGCACGGAATATTGTAATCACTATACAGGAGGTATTGTGATCAGAAACAGGGGTCATTATGATCAAGAACAAGCGGCAATGTGATCAGTAAAGAAGGGGTATTGTGATCACAAAGAAGGGGGCATTGTGATCAGGAAAAAAGGGCATTTTGAGCAGAAAGCAGGGAGCATTGTAATCACTAATGAAGGGGTTTGTGATCACAACAAGTGTCATTATGATCAAGAGCATGTGGCATTGTGATCACAAAGCAGGGGGCATTGTGATCAGTAAGGATGGGGAATTGTGAACAGGAAATAGCAGAATTGTGATCACGAAGCAAGAGGTATTGTGATTAGGAAGCAAAGGGCATTGTGATCAGTATGCAAGGGGTATTGTGATCAATGAAGTACGCGTACTGCATGTGTAAACGGGGCAATGTGATCAGGAAGAAAGGGACATTGTGAGTAGTAAGCAGGGAGCATTGTAATCATTCATCAGGGGGTATTGTGATCAGAAACAGGGTTCATTATGATCAAGAACAAGCGGCATTGTGATCAGTAAAAAGGGTCATTGTGATCACAAAGCAGGGGCATTGTGATCAGTAACAGGGGTATTGTGATCAGGAAGCAAGGGTAATTGTGATCAGGAAGCAACAGTTATTGTTTTCAGGAAGCAAAGGGCATTGTGATCAGTAGGCAAGGGGAATTTTGATCAGGAAGCTGAGGTAATGTGATCAGGAAGCTAAGGGCATTTTGATCACTTGGGAAGGGATATTGTGATCAGTCAACAAGGGGTACTGTGATGTGTAAACAGGGGGCATTCTGAAAAGTCACCAGGCGCATTGTGATCAGAAAGAAAGGGGCATTTTGACCAGTTACCAGGGAGCATTGTAATCACTAATTAGGTGGTATTTTGATCACAAACAGGGGTCATTATGATTAAGAACAAGGGGAATTGTAATCACAAAGCAAGGGGCATTGTGATCACAAAGCAGGGGTCACTGTGATCAGTAACGGGGTATTGTGATCAGTAAGAATGGGGGATTTTGATCAGGAAGAAAGGTGAATTGTGATCAGGAAGCAAGGGGAATTGTGATCAGGAAGCCAGAGTTATTGTGATCAGGAAGCAAAGGGCATTGTGAGCAGTAGGCAAGGGGTATTGTGATCAGGAAGCAAGAGGGATTGTGATCAGGAAGCAAGGGGCATTGTGATCAGTAGGCAAGGGGTATTGTGATCAGTGAACAATGGGTACTGTGATGTGTAAACAGGGTGCATTCTTAAAAGTAAGCAGGGGGCGTTGTGATCAGGAAGAAAGGGTCATTGTGATCAGTAAGCAGGGAGCATTGTAATCACTAATCAGGGGTATTGTGATCAGAAACAGGGGTCTTCATGATCAAGAGCAAGGGGCACTGTGATCACAATGCAGTGGGCATTGTGATCAGTAAAGATGGGAGATTGTGATCAGGAAGCAAGGGGAATTGTGATCAGGAAGCAAGAGGGATTGCGATCAGAAAGCAAAGGCATTGTGATCAGTAGGCAAGGGGTATTGTGATCAGTGAACAAGGGGTACTGTGATGTGTAAACAGGGGGCATTCTGAAAAGTAAGCAGTGGGCATTGTGATCAGGAAAAAAGGGGCATTGTGATCAGTAACGGGTTATTGTGATCAATAAGAATGTGGAGTTGTAATCAGGAAACAAAGGACATTGTGATCAGTAGGCAAGGGGTATAGTGATAGGTGAACAAGGGGTACTGTGATGTGTAAACTGGGGGCATTCTGATAAGTAAGCAGGGGTCACTGTGATCAGGAAGAAAGGGGCATTGTGATCAGTATGCAGGGAGCATTGTAATCACTAATCGGGGTATTGTGATCACAAACAAGTGTCATTATGAACAAGAGCAAGGGGCTTTGTGATCACAAAGCAGGGGGCATTGTGCTCAGTTAGGATGTGGAATTGTGATCAGGAAGTAGGGGAATTGTGATCAGGAAGCAAGAGGTATTGTGATATGGAAGCAAAGGGCATTGTGATCAGTAGGCATGTGGTATTGTAATCAGTGAACAACGGGTACTGTGATGTGTAAACAGGGGGCATTGTGACCAGGAAGAAATGCCATCGTGATCAATTAGCAGGGATCACTTTAATCCCTCATAAGGTGGTATTATGTTCAGAAACAGTGGTCATTATGATTAAGAACAAGGGGCATTGTGATGACAAACAGGCGGCATTTTCAACAGTAACAGGGGGCATTGTGATCACTAAGCATGAGGGATTGTGATCAGTAAGCCAGAGTAATTGTGATCAGGAAGCAAAGGGCATTGTGATCAGTAGGCAAGGGGTATTGTGATCAGTGAACAAGGTGTACCGTGATGTGTAAACAGGGGGCATTCTGATAACTAAGAAGGGGGCATTGTGGTAAGGAAGAAAGGGGCATTGTGATCAGTATGCAGGGAGCATTGTAATCACTAAGGGTGAGGGAATGTGATTAGGAAGCAAGGAGAATTGTGATCATGAAACAAAGGGCATTGTGATCAGTAGGCAAAGGGTATTGTGATCGGTGAACAAGGGGTACTGTGACGTGTAAACAGGGGATATTCTGAAAACTAAGCAGGCAGCATTGTGATCAGTAAAAGGGGGCACTGTGATCAGGAACAAACTTGCATTTTGACCAGTAAGCCGGGAGCATTGTAATCACTAATCAGGGGGTATTGTGATCAGAAACAGGGGTCATTATGATCAAAAACAAGCGGCATTGTGATCATTAAAGAACGGGCATTGTGATCACAAAGCAGGCGCTTTGTGATCATTAACGGGGGTATTGTGATCAGGAAGGAAGGGGAATTGTGATCAGCAAACCAGAGGTATTGTGATCAGGAAGCAAAGGGCATTGTGATCAGTTGGCAAGGGGTATTGTGATCAGTGAACAAGGGGTACTGTGATGTGTAAACAGGGGGCATTCTGAAAAGTAAGCAGTGGGCATTGTGATCAGTAAAAGGGGGCATTGTGATCAGGAACAAAGGGGCATTTTGACCAGTAAGCAGGGAGTATTATAATCACTAATTTGGGGGGATTGTGATCAAAAACAGGGGTCATTATAATTAAGAACAAGGGGCATTGTGATCACAAAGCAGGGGCTTTGTGATCAGTAACAGGGGGCATAGTGATCCTTAAGGATGGGGGATTGTGATGAGCAAGCAAAGGGCATTGGCATCAGTAGGCAAGGGGTATTGTGATCGGTGAATAAGGGGTACTGTGGACTGTAAACAGGCGATATTCTGAAAAGTATGCAGGATGCATTGTGATGAGAAAAGGGGGCATTGTGATCAGGAACAAATGGGCATTTTGAACAGTAAGCAGGGAGCATTGTAACCACTACTCAGGGGGAATTGTGATCAGAAACAGGGGTCATTATGATCAAGTACAAGCGACATTGTGATCAGTAAAGACGGGGCATTGTGATCACAATGCAGGGGCATTGTTATCATTAACGGGGGTATTGTGATCAGTAAGGATGGGGGATTGTGATCAGGAAATAAGGGGAATTGTGATCAGGAAGCAAGAGGCATTGTGATCAGGAACCAAAGGGCATTGTGAGCAGTAAGCATGGAATATTGTAATCACTAAACATGAGGTATTGTGATCAGAAACAGGGGTCATTATGATCAAGAACAAGCGGCATTGTGATCAGTAAAGAAGGGGCATTGTGATCACAAAGCAGGGGGCATTGTGATCAGTAAAAGGGGGCAGTGTGATCCGGAACAAAGGGGCATTTTGACCAGTAAGTAGGGAGCATTGTAATCACTAATCAGAGGGTATCGTGACCACAAACAAGCGTCATTATTATCAAGAGCAAGGGGCGTTGCGATCAGGAAGAATGGGGGATTGTGATCAGGAACCCAGAGGATTGTGATCAGGAAGCAAGATATATTGTGATCAGGAAGCAAAGGGCATTGTGAGAAGTATGCAAGGGGTATTGTGATCAGTGAACAAGGGGTACTGTGATGTGAAACAGGGGGCATTCTGAAAAGTAAGCAGGGGACATTGCGGTCAGTAAAAGGGGGCATTTTGATCAGGAAGAATGGGGCATTGTGATCAGTAGGCAGGGAGCATTCTAATCACTAATCAGGGGGTTTGTGATCAGAAACAAGGGGCTTTATGGTCAAGAACAAGGGGCATTGTGATAAAAAAACAAGGGGCATTGTGATCACAAAGCAGGGGTCACTGTGATCAGTAACGGGGTATTGTGATCAGTAAGAATGGGGGATTTTGATCAGGAAGTAAGTGGAATTGTGATCAGGAAGCAAGAGTTATTGTGATCAGGAAGCAAAGAGCATTGTGAGCAGTAGGCAAGGGGTATTGTGATAATTGATCAAGGGTACTGTGATGTGTAAACAGGGAGCATTCTGATAAGTAAGCAGGGGCATTGTGATCAGGAAGAAAACGGCATTGTGATCAGTAAACACGGAATATTGTAATTACTATACGGGAGGTATTGTGATCAGAAACAGGGGTCATTATGATCAAGAACAAGCGGCAATGTGATCAGTAAAGAAGGGGTACTGTGATCACAAAGCAGGGGCATTGTGATCAGTAACAGGGGTATTGTGATCAGGAAGCAAGGGTAATTGTCATCAGGAAACAATAGTTATTGTTTGCAGGAAGCAAAGGGCATTGTGATCAGTAGGCAAGGGGAACTTTGATCAGGAAGCTGAGGTAATGTGATCAGGAAGCTAAGGGCATTGTGATCACTTGGGAAGGGATATTGTGATCAGTCAACAAGGGGGCATTCTGAAAAGTCACCAGGCGCATTTTGATCAGAAAGAAAGGGGCATTTTGACCAGTTACCAGGGAGCATTGTAATCACTAATTAGGTGGTATTTTGATCACAAACAGGGGTCATTATGATTAAGAACAAGGGGCATTGTAATCACAAAGCAAGGGGCATTGTGATCAGTAACAGGGGGTATTGTGAACAGTAAGGATGGGGGATTGTGATCAGGAAGTAACGGGAATGGAGATCAGGAAGCAAGAGGTATTGTGCTCAGGAGCAAAAGGCATTGTGTTCAGTAGGCAAGGGGTATTGTGATGTGTAAACAGGGGACATTCTGAAAAGTAAGCAGGGGTCATTGTGATCATTAAAAGGGGGAATTTTGATCAGGAATAAAGGGGCATTTTGACCAGTAAGCAGGGAGCATTGTAATCACTAATTGGGTGGTATTGTGATCACAAACATGGGCCATTATGATTCAGAAGAAGGGGCATTGTGATCACAAAGCAGGGGGCATTGTCATCAGTAACACGGGGCATTGTGATCACTAAGGATGGGGGATTGTGATCAGGAAGCAAGGGGAATTTTGATCAGGAAGCAAAGGGCATTGTGACCAGTAGGCAAGGCGTATTGCGATCAGGGAACAAGGGGTAACGTGATGTGTAAAGACGGGGCATTCTGATAAGCATGCAGGGGGCAATGTGATCAGGAAGAAAGGTGAATTGTGATCAGGAAGCAAGGGGAATTGTGATCAGGAAGCAAGAGTTATTGTGATCAGGAAGCAAAGGGCATTGTGAGCAGTAGGCAAGGGGTATTGTGATCAGAGAACAAGGGGTACTGTGATGTGTAAACAGGGGGCATTCTGATAAGTAAGCAGGGGCATTGTGATCCGGAGAAATGGGGCATTTTGTCCATTAAGCAGGGAGCATTGTAATTACTATTCAGGGTGCATTGTGACCACAAACAAGGGTCATTATGATCAAGAGCAAGGGGCATTGTGATCACAAAGCAGGTGGCATTGTGATCAGTAAAGGTGGGAGATTGTGATCAGGAAATAAGGGGATTTGTGATCAGGAAGCAAGAGGGATTGTGATCAGGAAGCAAGGGGCATTGTGATCAGTAGGCAAGGGGTATTGTGATCAGTGAACAACGGGTACTGTGATGTGTAAACAGGGTGCATTCTGAAAAGTAAGCAGGGGGCGTTCTGATCAGGAAGAAAGGGTCATTGTGATCAGTAAGCAGGGAGCATTGTAATCACTAATCAGGGGTATTGTGATCAGAAACATGGGTCTTCATGATCAAGAGCAAGGGGCACTGTGATCACAATGCAGAGGGAATTGTGATCAGTAAAGATGGGCGATTGTGATCAGGAAGCAAGGGGAATTGTGATCAGGAAGCAAGAGGGATTGTGATCAGGAAGCAAAGGCATTGTGATCAGTAGGCAAGGGGTATTGTGATCAGTGAACAAGGGGTACTGTGATGTGTAAACAGGGGGCATTCTGAAAAGTAAGCAGTGGGCATTGTGATCAGGAAAAAAGGGGCATTGTGATCAGTAACTGGATTATTGTGATCAATAAGAATGTGGAGTTGTGATCAGGAAACAAAGGACATTGTGATCAGTAGGCAAGTGGTATAGTGATAGGTGAACAAGGGGTACTGTGATGTGTAAACTGAGGGCATTCTGATAAGTAAGCAGGGGTCATTGTGATCAGGAAGAAAGGGGCATTGTTATCAGTATGCAGGGAGCATTGTAATCACTAATCGGGGTATTGTGATCACAAACAAGGGTCATTATGATCAAGAGCAAGGGGCTTTGTGATCACAAAGCAGGGGGCATTGTGCTCAGTTAGGATGTGGAATTGTGATCAGGAAGTAGGGGAATTGTGATCAGGAAGCAATAGGTATTGTGATATGGAAGCAAAGGGCATTGTGATCAGTAGGCATGTGGTATTGTAATCAGTGAACAACAGGTACTGTGATGTGTAAACAGGGGTCATTGTGACCAGGAAGAAATGCCATCGTGATCAATTAGCAGGGATCACTTTAATCACTCATAAGGTGGTATTATGATCAGAAACAGTGGTCATTATGATTAAGAACAAGGGGCATTGTGATCACAAAGCAGGGGGCATTTTCATCAGTAACAGGGGGCATTGTGATCACTAAGCATGAGGGATTGTGATCAGTAAGCCAGGGTAATTGTGATCAGGAAGCAAAGGGCATTGTGATCAGTAGGCAAGGGGTATTGTGATCAGTGAACAAGGTGTACGGTGATGTGTAAACAGGGGGCATTCTGATAACTAAGCAGGGAGCATTGTGGTAAGGAAGAAAGGGGCATTGTGATCAGTATGCAGGGAGCATTGTAATCACTAATGGTGAGGGAATGTGATTAGGAAGCAAGGAGAATTGTGATCATGAAGCAAAGGGCATTGGGATCAGTATGCAAAGGGTATTGTGATCGGTGAACAAGGGGTACTGTGACGTGTAAACAGGGGATATTCTGAAAACAAAGCAGGCAGCATTGTGATCAGTAAAAGGGGGCACTGTGATCAGGAAAAAACTTGCATTTTGACCAGTAAGCCGGGAGCATTGTAATCACTAATCAGGGGGTATTGTGATCAGAAACAGGGGTCATTATGATCAAGAACAAGTGGCATTGTGATCATTAAAGAACGGGCATTGTGATCACAAAGCAGGCGCTTTGTGATCATTAACGGGGGTATTGTGATCAGGAAGGAAGGGGATTGTGATCAGCAAGCCAGAGGTATTGTGATCAGGAAGCAAAGGGCATTGTGATCAGTTGGCAAGGGGTATTGTGATCAGTGAACAAGAGGTACTGTGATGTGTAAACAGGGGGCATTCTGAAAAGTAAGCAGTGGGCATTGTGATCAGTAAAAGGGGGCATTGTGATCAGGAACAAAGGGGCATTTTGACCAGTAAGCAGGGAGCATTATAATCACTAATTTGGGGGGATTGTGATCAAAAACAGGGGTCATTATAATTAAGAACAAGGGGCATTGTGATCACAAAGCAGGAGCTTTGTGATCAGTAACAGGGGGCATAGTGATCCTTAAGGATGGGGGATTGTGATGAGTAAGCAAAGGGCATTGGCATCAGTAGGCAAGGGGTATTGTGATCGGTGAATAAGGGGTACTGTGGTCTTTAAGAAGGGGATATTCTGAAAAGTATGCAGGATGCATTGTGATGAGAAAAGGGGGCAATGTGATCAGGAACAAATGGGCATTTTGAACAGTAAGCAGGGAGCATTGTAACCACTACTCAGGGGGAATTGTGATCAGAAACAGGGGTCATTATGATCAAGTACAAGCGACATTGTGATCAGTAAAGACGGGGCATTGTGATCACAATGCAGGGGCATTGTTATCATTAACGGGGGTATTGTGATCAGTAAGGATGCGGGATTGTGATCAGGAAATAAGGGGAATTGTGATCAGGAAGCAAGAGGCATTGTGATCAGGAAGCAAGGGGCATTGTGATCAGTAGGCAAGGGGTATTGTGATCAGTGAACAACGGGTACTGTGATGTGTAAACAGGGTGCATTCTGAAAAGTAAGCAGGGGGCGTTCTGATCAGGAAGAAAGGGTCATTGTGATCAGTAAGCAGGGAGCATTGTAATCACTAATCAGGGGTATTGTGATCAGAAACATGGGTCTTCATGATCAAGAGCAAGGGGCACTGTGATCACAATGCAGAGGGAATTGTGATCAGTAAAGATGGGCGATTGTGATCAGGAAGCAAGGGGAATTGTGATCAGGAAGCAAGAGGGATTGTGATCAGGAAGCAAAGGCATTGTGATCAGTAGGCAAGGGGTATTGTGATCAGTGAACAAGGGGTACTGTGATGTGTAAACAGGGGGCATTCTGAAAAGTAAGCAGTGGGCATTGTGATCAGGAAAAAAGGGGCATTGTGATCAGTAACTGGATTATTGTGATCAATAAGAATGTGGAGTTGTGATCAGGAAACAAAGGACATTGTGATCAGTAGGCAAGTGGTATAGTGATAGGTGAACAAGGGGTACTGTGATGTGTAAACTGAGGGCATTCTGATAAGTAAGCAGGGGTCATTGTGATCAGGAAGAAAGGGGCATTGTTATCAGTATGCAGGGAGCATTGTAATCACTAATCGGGGTATTGTGATCACAAACAAGGGTCATTATGATCAAGAGCAAGGGGCTTTGTGATCACAAAGCAGGGGGCATTGTGCTCAGTTAGGATGTGGAATTGTGATCAGGAAGTAGGGGAATTGTGATCAGGAAGCAATAGGTATTGTGATATGGAAGCAAAGGGCATTGTGATCAGTAGGCATGTGGTATTGTAATCAGTGAACAACAGGTACTGTGATGTGTAAACAGGGGTCATTGTGACCAGGAAGAAATGCCATCGTGATCAATTAGCAGGGATCACTTTAATCACTCATAAGGTGGTATTATGATCAGAAACAGTGGTCATTATGATTAAGAACAAGGGGCATTGTGATCACAAAGCAGGGGGCATTTTCATCAGTAACAGGGGGCATTGTGATCACTAAGCATGAGGGATTGTGATCAGTAAGCCAGGGTAATTGTGATCAGGAAGCAAAGGGCATTGTGATCAGTAGGCAAGGGGTATTGTGATCAGTGAACAAGGTGTACGGTGATGTGTAAACAGGGGGCATTCTGATAACTAAGCAGGGAGCATTGTGGTAAGGAAGAAAGGGGCATTGTGATCAGTATGCAGGGAGCATTGTAATCACTAATGGTGAGGGAATGTGATTAGGAAGCAAGGAGAATTGTGATCATGAAGCAAAGGGCATTGGGATCAGTATGCAAAGGGTATTGTGATCGGTGAACAAGGGGTACTGTGACGTGTAAACAGGGGATATTCTGAAAACAAAGCAGGCAGCATTGTGATCAGTAAAAGGGGGCACTGTGATCAGGAAAAAACTTGCATTTTGACCAGTAAGCCGGGAGCATTGTAATCACTAATCAGGGGGTATTGTGATCAGAAACAGGGGTCATTATGATCAAGAACAAGTGGCATTGTGATCATTAAAGAACGGGCATTGTGATCACAAAGCAGGCGCTTTGTGATCATTAACGGGGGTATTGTGATCAGGAAGGAAGGGGATTGTGATCAGCAAGCCAGAGGTATTGTGATCAGGAAGCAAAGGGCATTGTGATCAGTTGGCAAGGGGTATTGTGATCAGTGAACAAGAGGTACTGTGATGTGTAAACAGGGGGCATTCTGAAAAGTAAGCAGTGGGCATTGTGATCAGTAAAAGGGGGCATTGTGATCAGGAACAAAGGGGCATTTTGACCAGTAAGCAGGGAGCATTATAATCACTAATTTGGGGGGATTGTGATCAAAAACAGGGGTCATTATAATTAAGAACAAGGGGCATTGTGATCACAAAGCAGGAGCTTTGTGATCAGTAACAGGGGGCATAGTGATCCTTAAGGATGGGGGATTGTGATGAGTAAGCAAAGGGCATTGGCATCAGTAGGCAAGGGGTATTGTGATCGGTGAATAAGGGGTACTGTGGTCTTTAAGAAGGGGATATTCTGAAAAGTATGCAGGATGCATTGTGATGAGAAAAGGGGGCAATGTGATCAGGAACAAATGGGCATTTTGAACAGTAAGCAGGGAGCATTGTAACCACTACTCAGGGGGAATTGTGATCAGAAACAGGGGTCATTATGATCAAGTACAAGCGACATTGTGATCAGTAAAGACGGGGCATTGTGATCACAATGCAGGGGCATTGTTATCATTAACGGGGGTATTGTGATCAGTAAGGATGCGGGATTGTGATCAGGAAATAAGGGGAATTGTGATCAGGAAGCAAGAGGCATTGTGATCAGGAACCAAAGGGCATTGTGAGCAGTAAGCATGGAATATTGTAATCACTAAACATGAGGAATTGTGATCAGAAACAGGGGTCATTATGATCAAGAACAAGCGGCATTGTGATCAGTAAAGAAGGGGCATTGTGATCACAAAGCAGGGGGCATTGTGATCAGTAAAAGGGGGCAGTGTGATCCGGAACAAAGGGGCATTTTGACCAGTAAGCAGGGAGCATTGTAATCACTAATCAGGGGGTTTGTGATCAGAAACAGGGGTCATTATGATCAAGAACAAGCGGCAATGTGATCAGTAAAGAAGGGGTACTGTGATCACAAAGCAGGGGCATTGTGATCAGTAACAGGGGTATTGTGATCAGGAAGCAAGGGTAATTGTGATCAGGAAACAATAGTTATTGTTTGCAGGAAGCAAAGGGCATTGTGATCAGTAGGCAAGGGGAACTTTGATCAGGAAGCTGAGGTAATGTGATCAGGAAGCTAAGGGCAGTGTGATCCGGAACAAAGGGGCATTTTGACCAGTAAGCAGGGAGCATTGTAATCACTAATCAGAGGGTATCGTGACCACAAACAAGGGTCATTATTATCAAGAGCAAGGGGCGTTGCGATCAGGAAGAATGGGGGATTGTGATCAGGAACCCAGGGGATTGTGATCAGGAAGCAAGATATATTGTGATCAGGAAGCAAAGGGCATTGTGAGAAGTAGGCAAGGGGTATTGTGATCAGTGAACAAGGGGTACTGTGATGTGAAACAGGGGGTATTCTGAAAAGTAAGCAGGGGGCATTGTGGTCAGTAAAAGGGGGCATTTTGATCAGGAAGAATGGGGCATTTTGAGCAGAAAGCAGGGAGCATTGTAATCACTAATGAAGGGGTTTTTGATCACAACAAGTGTCATTATGATCAAGAGCATGTGGCAATGTGATCACAAAGCAGGGGGCATTGTGATCAGTAAGGATGGGGAATTGTGAACTGGAAATAGCAGAATTGTGATCACGAAGCAAGAGGTATTGTGATCAGGAAGCAAAGGGCATTGTGATCAGTACGCAAGGGGTATTGTGACCAATGAAGAACGCGTACTGCATGCGTAAACAGGGGTCAATGTGATCAGGAAGAAAGGGACATTGTGAGTAGTAAGCAGGGAGCATTGTAATCATTCATCAGGGGGTATTGTAATCAGAAACAGCGTTCATTATGATCAAGATCAAGCGGCATTGTGATCAGTAAAAACGGGTCATTGTGATCACAAAGCAGGGGCATTGTGATCAGTAACAGGGGTATTGGGATCAGGAAGCAAGGGTAAATGTGATCAGGAACCAATAGTTATTGTTTGCAGGAAGCAAAGGGCATTGTGATCAGTAGGCAAGGGGAATTTTGATCAGGAAGCTGAGGTAATGTGATCAGGATGCTATGGGCATTGTGATCACTTGGGAAGGGATATTGTGATCAGTCCACAAGGGGTACTGTGATGTGTAAACAGGGGGCATTCTGAAAAGTCACCAGGCGCATTTTGATCAGAAAGAAAGGGGCATTTTGACCAGTTACCAGGGAGCATTGTAATCACTAATTAGGTGGTATTTTTGATCACAAACAGGGGTCATTATGATTAAGAAAAAGGGGCATTGTAATCACAAAGCAAGGGGCATTGTGATCAGTAACAGGGGGTATTGTGAACAGTAAGGATGGGGGATTGTGATCAGGAAGTAACGGGAATTGAGATCAGGAAGCAAGAGGTATTGTGCTCAGGAGAAAAAGGCATTGTGTTCACTAGGCAAGGGGTATTGTGATCAGAGAACAAGGGGTACTGTGATGTGTAAACAGGGGGCATTCTGATAAGTAAGCAGGGGCATTGTGATCAGGAGAAAAGGGGCATTTTGACCATTAAGCAGGGAGCATTGTAATTACTATTCAGGGTGCATTGTGACCACAAACAAGGGTCATTATGATCAAGAGCAAGGGGCTTTGTGATCACAATGCAGGGGGCATTGTGATCAGTAAAGATGGGGAATTGTGATCAGGAAGTAAGGGGATTTGTGATCAGGAAGCAAGAGGGATTGTGATCAGGAAGCAAGGGGCATTGTGATCAGTAGGCAAGGGGTATTGTGATCAGTGAACAACGGGTACTGTGATGTGTAAACAGGGTGCATTCTGAAAAGTAAGCAGGGGGCGTTGGGATCAGGAAGAAAGGGTCATTGTGATCAGTAAGCAGGCAGCATTGTAATCACTAATCAGGGGTATTGTGATCAGAAACAGGGGTCTTCATGATCAAGAGCAAGGGGCACTGTGATCACAATGCAGTGGGCATTGTGATCAGTAAAGATGGGAGATTGTGATCAGGAAGCAAGAGGTACTGTGATCAGGAAGCAAAGGGCATTGTGATCAGTAGGCATGGGGTATTGTAATCAGTGAACAAGGGGTACTGTGATGTGTAAACAGGGGGCATTGTGACCAGGAAGAAATGCCGTCGTGATCAATTAGCAGGGATCACTTTAATCACTCATAAGGTGGTATTATGATCAGAAACAGTGGTCATTATGATTAAGAACAAGGGGCATTGTGATCACAAAGCAGGGGGCATTTTCATCAGTAACAGGGGGCATTGTGATCACTAAGCATGAGGGATTGTGATCAGTAAGCCAGGGTAATTGTGATCAGGAAGCAAAGGGCATTGTGATCACTAGGCAAGGGGTATTGTGATCAGTGAACAACGGGTACTGTGATGTGTAAACAGGGGGCATTCTGATAACTAAGCAGGGGGCTTTGTGGTAAGGAAGAAAGGGGTATAATGATCAGTATGCAGGGAGCATTGTAATCACTAAGGGTGAGGGAATGTGATTAGGAAGCAAGGAGAATTGTGATCATGAAGCAAAGGGCATTGGGATCAGTACGCAAAGGGTATTGTGATCGGTGTACAAGGGGTACTGTGACGTGTAAACAGGGGATATTCTGAAAACAAAGCAGGCAGCATTGTGATCAGTAAAAGGGGGCACTGTGATCAGGAACATACTGGCATTTTGACCAGTAAGCCGGGAGCATTGTAATCACTGATCAGGGAGTATTGTGATCAGAAACAGGGGTCATTATGATCAAGAACAAGCGGCATTGTGATCATTAAAGAACGGGCATTGTGATCACAAAGCAGGCGCTTTGTGATCATTAACGGGGGTATTGTGATCAGGAAGGAAGGGGAATTGTGATCAGGAAGCCAGAGGTATTGTGATCAGGAAGCAAAGGGCATTGTGATCAGTTGCAAGGGGTATTGTGATCAGTGAACAAGGGGTACTGTGATGTGTAAACAGGGGGCATTCTGAAAAGTAAGCAGTGGGCATTGTGGTCAGTAAAAGGGGGCATTGTGATCAGGAAAAAAGGGGCATTTTGACCAGTAAGCAGGGAGCATTATAATCACTAATTTGGGGGGATTGTGATCAAAAACAAGGGTCATTATAATTAAGAACAAGGGGCATTGTGATCACAAAGCAGGGGCATTGTGATCAGTAACAGGGGGCATAGTGATCCTTAAGGATGGGGGATTGTGAGGAGGAAGCAAGGGCATTGGCATCAGTAGGCAAGGGGTATTGTGATCGGTGAATAAGGGGTACTGTGGTCTGTAAGAAGGGGATATTCTGAAAAGTATGCAGGATGCATTGTGATGAGAAAAGGGGGCATTGTGATCAGGAACAAATGGGCATTTTGAACAGTAAGCAGGGAGCATTGTAACCACTACTCAGGGGGAATTGTGATCAGAAACAGGGGTCATTATGATCAAGTACAAGCGACATTGTGATCAGTAAAGACGGGGCATTGTGATCACAATGCAGGGGCATTGTTATCATTAACGGGGGTATTGTGATCAGTAAGGATGCGGGATTGTGATCAGGAAATAAGGGGAATTGTGATCAGGAAGCAAAGGGCATTGTGAGAAGTAGGCAAGGGGTATTGTGACCAGTGAACAAGGGGTACTGTGATGTGAAACAGGGGTCATTCTGAAAAGTAAACAGGGGGCATTGTGGTCAGTAAAAGGGGGCATTTTGATCAGGAAGAATGGGGCATTGTGATCAGTAAGCAGGGAGTGTTCTAATCACTAATCAGGGGGTATTGTGATCAGAAACAAGGGGCATTATGGTCAAGAACAAGGGACATTGTGATAAAAATCAAGGGGCATTGTGATCACAAAGCAGGGGTCACTGTGATCAGTAACGGGGTATTGTGATCAGTAAGAATGGGGGATTTTGATCAGGAAGTAAGGGGAATTGTGATCAGGAAGCAAGAGTCATTGTGATCAGGAAGCAAAGAGCATTGTGAACAGTAGGCAAGGGGTATTGTGATAATTGATCAAGGGTACTGTGATGTGTAAACAGGGGGCATTCTGATAAGTAAGCAGGGGCATTGTGATCAGGAAGAAAGCGGAATTGTGATCAGTAAGCACGGAATATTGTAATCACTATACAGGAGGTATTGTGATCAGAAACAGGGGTCATTATGATCAAGAACAAGCGGCAATGTGATCAGTAAAGAAGGGGTATTGTGATCACAAAGAAGGGGGCATTGTGATCAGGAAAAAAGGGCATTTTGAGCAGAAAGCAGGGAGCATTGTAATCACTAATGAAGGGGTTTGTGATCACAACAAGTGTCATTATGATCAAGAGCATGTGGCATTGTGATCACAAAGCAGGGGGCATTGTGATCAGTAAGGATGGGGAATTGTGAACAGGAAATAGCAGAATTGTGATCACGAAGCAAGAGGTATTGTGATCAGGAAGCAAAGGGCATTGTGATCAGTATGCAAGGGGTATTGTGATCAATGAAGTACGCGTACTGCATGTGTAAACGGGGCAATGTGATCAGGAAGAAAGGGACATTGTGAGTAGTAAGCAGGGAGCATTGTAATCATTCATCAGGGGGTATTGTGATCAGAAACAGGGTTCATTATGATCAAGAACAAGCGGCATTGTGATCAGTAAAAAGGGTCATTGTGATCACAAAGCAGGGGCATTGTGATCAGTAACAGGGGTATTGTGATCAGGAAGCAAGGGTAATTGTGATCAGGAAGCAATAGTTATTGTTTTCAGGAAGCAAAGGGCATTGTGATCAGTAGGCAAGGGGAATTTTGATCAGGAAGCTGAGGTAATGTGATCAGGAAGCTAAGGGCATTTTGATCACTTGGGAAGGGATATTGTGATCAGTCAACAAGGGGTACTGTGATGTGTAAACAGGGGGCATTCTGATAATAAGCAGGGGGCTTTGTGGTAAGGAAGAAAGGGGTATAATGATCAGTATGCAGGGAGCATTGTAATCACTAATTAGGTGGTATTTTGATCACAAACAGGGGTCATTATGATTAAGAACAAGGGGCATTGTAATCACAAAGCAAGGGGCATTGTGATCAGTAACAGGGGGTATTGTGAACAGTAAGGATGGGGGATTGTGATCAGGAAGTAAGGGGAATTGAGATCAGGAAGCAAGAGGTATTGTGCTCAGAAGCAAAAGGCATTGTGTTCAGTAGGCAACGGGTATTGTGATGTGTAAACAGGGGACATTCTGAAAAGTAAGCAGGGGTCATTGTGATCATTAAAAGGGGGAATTTTGATCAGGAATAAAGGGGCATTTTGACCAGTAAGCAGGGAGCATTGTAATCACTAATTGGGTGGTATTGTGATCACAAACATGGGCCATTATGATTCAGAAGAAGGGGCATTGTGATCACAAAGCAAGGGGCATTGTCATCAGTAACAGGGGGCATTGTGATCACTAAGGAATGGGGATTGTGATCAGGAAGCAAGGGGAATTTTGATCAGGAAGCAAAGGGCATTGTGACCAGTAGGCAAGGCGTATTGCGATCAGGGAACAAGGGGTAACGTGATGTGTAATGACGGGGCATTCTGATAAGCATGCAGGGGGCAATGTGATCAGGAAGAAAGGTGAATTGTGATCAGGAAGCAAGGGGAATTGTGATCAGGAAGCAAGAGTTATTGTGATCAGGAAGCAAAGGGCATTGTGAGCAGTAGGCAAGGGGTATTGTGATCAGAGAACAAGGGGTACTGTGATGTGTAAACAGGGGGCATTGTGACCAGGAAGAAATGCCATCGTGATCAATTAGCAGGGATCACTTTAATCCCTCATAAGGTGGTATTATGTTCAGAAACAGTGGTCATTATGATTAAGAACAAGGGGCATTGTGATCACAAACAGGCGGCATTTTCAACAGTAACAGGGGGCATTGTGATCACTAAGCATGAGGGATTGTGATCAGTAAGCCAGAGTAATTGTGATCAGGAAGCAAAGGGCATTGTGATCAGTAGGCAAGGGGTATTGTGATCAGTGAACAAGGTGTACCGTGATGTGTAAACAGGGGGCATTCTGATAACTAAGAAGGGGGCATTGTGGTAAGGAAGAAAGGGGCATTGTGATCAGTATGCAGGGAGCATTGTAATCACTAAGGGTGAGGGAATGTGATTAGGAAGCAAGGAGAATTGTGATCATGAAACAAAGGGCATTGTGATCAGTAGGCAAAGGGTATTGTGATCGGTGAACAAGGGGTACTGTGACGTGTAAACAGGGGATATTCTGAAAACTAAGCAGGCAGCATTGTGATCAGTAAAAGGGGGCACTGTGATCAGGAACAAACTTGCATTTTGACCAGTAAGCCGGGAGCATTGTAATCACTAATCAGGGGGTATTGTGATCAGAAACAGGGGTCATTATGATCAAAAACAAGCGGCATTGTGATCATTAAAGAACGGGCATTGTGATCACAAAGCAGGCGCTTTGTGATCATTAACGGGGGTATTGTGATCAGGAAGGAAGGGGAATTGTGATCAGCAAACCAGAGGTATTGTGATCAGGAAGCAAAGGGCATTGTGATCAGTTGGCAAGGGGTATTGTGATCAGTGAACAAGGGGTACTGTGATGTGTAAACAGGGGGCATTCTGAAAAGTAAGCAGTGGGCATTGTGATCAGTAAAAGGGGGCATTGTGATCAGGAACAAAGGGGCATTTTGACCAGTAAGCAGGGAGTATTATAATCACTAATTTGGGGGGATTGTGATCAAAAACAGGGGTCATTATAATTAAGAACAAGGGGCATTGTGATCACAAAGCAGGGGCTTTGTGATCAGTAACAGGGGGCATAGTGATCCTTAAGGATGGGGGATTGTGATGAGCAAGCAAAGGGCATTGGCATCAGTAGGCAAGGGGTATTGTGATCGGTGAATAAGGGGTACTGTGGACTGTAAACAGGCGATATTCTGAAAAGTATGCAGGATGCATTGTGATGAGAAAAGGGGGCATTGTGATCAGGAACAAATGGGCATTTTGAACAGTAAGCAGGGAGCATTGTAACCACTACTCAGGGGGAATTGTGATCAGAAACAGGGGTCATTATGATCAAGTACAAGCGACATTGTGATCAGTAAAGACGGGGCATTGTGATCACAATGCAGGGGCATTGTTATCATTAACGGGGGTATTGTGATCAGTAAGGATGGGGGATTGTGATCAGGAAGCAAGGGGAATTGTGATCAGGAAGCAAGAGGGATTGTGATCAGGAAGCAAAGGCATTGTGATCAGTAGGCAAGGGGTATTGTGATCAGTGAACAAGGGGTATTGTGATGTGTAAACAGGGGGCATTCTGAAAATTAAGCAGTGGGCATTGTATTCAGGAAAAAAGGGGCATTGTGATCAGTAACTGGGTTATTGTGGTCAATAAGAATGTGGAGTTGTGAACACGAAACAAAGGACATTGTGATCAATAGGCAAGGGGTATAGTGATAGGTGAACAAGGAGTACTGTGATGTGTAAACTGGGGGCATTCTGATAAGTAAGCAGGGGTCATTGTGATCAGGAAGAAAGGGGCATTGTTATCAGTATGCAGGGAGCATTGTAATCACTAATCGGGGTATTGTGATCACAAACAAGGGTCATTATGATCAAGAGCAAGGGGCTTTGTGATCACAAAGCAGGGGGCATTGTGCTCAGTTAGGATGTGGAATTGTGATCAGGAAGTAGGGGAATTGTGATCAGGAAGCAATAGGTATTGTGATATGGAAGCAAAGGGCATTGTGATCAGTAGGCATGTGGTATTGTAATCAGTGAACAACAGGTACTGTGATGTGTAAACAGGGGTCATTGTGACCAGGAAGAAATGCCATCGTGATCAATTAGCAGGGATCACTTTAATCACTCATAAGGTGGTATTATGATCAGAAACAGTGGTCATTATGATTAAGAACAAGGGGCATTGTGATCACAAAGCAGGGGGCATTTTCATCAGTAACAGGGGGCATTGTGATCACTAAGCATGAGGGATTGTGATCAGTAAGCCAGGGTAATTGTGATCAGGAAGCAAAGGGCATTGTGATCAGTAGGCAAGGGGTATTGTGATCAGTGAACAAGGTGTACGGTGATGTGTAAACAGGGGGCATTCTGATAACTAAGCAGGGAGCATTGTGGTAAGGAAGAAAGGGGCATTGTGATCAGTATGCAGGGAGCATTGTAATCACTAATGGTGAGGGAATGTGATTAGGAAGCAAGGAGAATTGTGATCATGAAGCAAAGGGCATTGGGATCAGTATGCAAAGGGTATTGTGATCGGTGAACAAGGGGTACTGTGACGTGTAAACAGGGGATATTCTGAAAACAAAGCAGGCAGCATTGTGATCAGTAAAAGGGGGCACTGTGATCAGGAAAAAACTTGCATTTTGACCAGTAAGCCGGGAGCATTGTAATCACTAATCAGGGGGTATTGTGATCAGAAACAGGGGTCATTATGATCAAGAACAAGTGGCATTGTGATCATTAAAGAACGGGCATTGTGATCACAAAGCAGGCGCTTTGTGATCATTAACGGGGGTATTGTGATCAGGAAGGAAGGGGATTGTGATCAGCAAGCCAGAGGTATTGTGATCAGGAAGCAAAGGGCATTGTGATCAGTTGGCAAGGGGTATTGTGATCAGTGAACAAGAGGTACTGTGATGTGTAAACAGGGGGCATTCTGAAAAGTAAGCAGTGGGCATTGTGATCAGTAAAAGGGGGCATTGTGATCAGGAACAAAGGGGCATTTTGACCAGTAAGCAGGGAGCATTATAATCACTAATTTGGGGGGATTGTGATCAAAAACAGGGGTCATTATAATTAAGAACAAGGGGCATTGTGATCACAAAGCAGGAGCTTTGTGATCAGTAACAGGGGGCATAGTGATCCTTAAGGATGGGGGATTGTGATGAGTAAGCAAAGGGCATTGGCATCAGTAGGCAAGGGGTATTGTGATCGGTGAATAAGGGGTACTGTGGTCTTTAAGAAGGGGATATTCTGAAAAGTATGCAGGATGCATTGTGATGAGAAAAGGGGGCAATGTGATCAGGAACAAATGGGCATTTTGAACAGTAAGCAGGGAGCATTGTAACCACTACTCAGGGGGAATTGTGATCAGAAACAGGGGTCATTATGATCAAGTACAAGCGACATTGTGATCAGTAAAGACGGGGCATTGTGATCACAATGCAGGGGCATTGTTATCATTAACGGGGGTATTGTGATCAGTAAGGATGCGGGATTGTGATCAGGAAATAAGGGGAATTGTGATCAGGAAGCAAGAGGCATTGTGATCAGGAACCAAAGGGCATTGTGAGCAGTAAGCATGGAATATTGTAATCACTAAACATGAGGAATTGTGATCAGAAACAGGGGTCATTATGATCAAGAACAAGCGGCATTGTGATCAGTAAAGAAGGGGCATTGTGATCACAAAGCAGGGGGCATTGTGATCAGTAAAAGGGGGCAGTGTGATCCGGAACAAAGGGGCATTTTGACCAGTAAGCAGGGAGCATTGTAATCACTAATCAGGGGGTTTGTGATCAGAAACAGGGGTCATTATGATCAAGAACAAGCGGCAATGTGATCAGTAAAGAAGGGGTACTGTGATCACAAAGCAGGGGCATTGTGATCAGTAACAGGGGTATTGTGATCAGGAAGCAAGGGTAATTGTGATCAGGAAACAATAGTTATTGTTTGCAGGAAGCAAAGGGCATTGTGATCAGTAGGCAAGGGGAACTTTGATCAGGAAGCTGAGGTAATGTGATCAGGAAGCTAAGGGCAGTGTGATCCGGAACAAAGGGGCATTTTGACCAGTAAGCAGGGAGCATTGTAATCACTAATCAGAGGCTATCGTGAGCACAAACAAGGGTCATTATTATCAAGAGCAAGGGGCACTGCAATCAGGAAGAATGGGGGATTGTGATCAGGAACCCAGGGGATTGTGATCAGGAAGCAAGATATATTGTGATCAGGAAGCAAAGGGCATTGTGAGAAGTAGGCAAGGGGTATTGTGATCAGTGAACAAGGGGTACTGTGATGTGAAACAGGGGGCATTCTGAAAAGTAAGCAGGGGCATTGTGGTCAGTAAAAGGCGGCATTTTGATCAAGAAGAATGGGGCATTGTGATCAGTAAGCAGGGAGCGTTCTAATCACTAATCAGGGGGTATTGTGATCAGAAACAAGGGGCATTATGGTCAAGAACAAGGGGCATTGTGATAAAAAACAAGGGGCATTGTGATCACAAAGCAGGGGTCACTGTGATCAGTAACGGGGTATTGTGATCAGTAAGAATGGGGGATTTTGATCAGGAAGAAAGGTGAATTGTGATCAGGAAGCAAGGGGAATTGTGATCAGGAAGCCAGAGTTATTGTGATCAGGAAGCAAAGGGCATTGTGAGCAGTAGGCAAGGGGTATTGTGATCAGGAAGCAAGAGGGATTGTGATCAGGAAGCAAGGGGCATTGTGATCAGTAGGCAAGGGGTATTGTGATCAGTGAACATCGGGTACTGTTATGTGTAAACAGGGTGCATTCTTAAAAGTAAGCAGGGGGCTTTGTGATCAGGAAGAAAGGGTCATTGTGATCAGTAAGCAGGGAGCATTGTAATCACTAATCAGGGGTATTGTGATCAGAAACAGGGGTCTTCATGATCAAGAGCAAGGGGCACTGTGATCACAATGCAGTGGGCATTGTGATCAGTAAAGATGGGAGATTGTGATCAGGAAGCAAGGGGAATTGTGATCAGGAAGCAAGAGGGATTGCGATCAGAAAGCAAAGGCATTGTGATCAGTAGGCAAGGGGTATTGTGATCAGTGAACAAGGGGTACTGTGATGTGTAAACAGGGGGCATTCTGAAAAGTAAGCATTGGGCATTGTGATCAGTAAAAAAGGGGCATTGTGATCAGTAACGGGTTATTGTGATCAATAAGAATGTGGAGTTGTAATCAGGAAACAAAGGACATTGTGATCAGTAGGCAAGGGGTATAGTGATAGGTGAACAAGGGGTACTGTGATGTGTAAACTGGGGGCATTCTGATAAGTAAGCAGGGGTCACTGTGATCAGGAAGAAAGGGGCATTGTGATCAGTATGCAGGGAGCATTGTAATCACTAATCGGGGTATTGTGATCACAAACAAGTGTCATTATGAACAAGAGCAAGGGGCTTTGTGATCACAAAGCAGGGGGCATTGTGCTCAGTTAGGATGTGGAATTGTGATCAGGAAGTAGGGGAATTGTGATCAGGAAGCAAGAGGTATTGTGATATGGAAGCAAAGGGCATTGTGATCAGTAGGCATGTGGTATTGTAATCAGTGAACAACGGGTACTGTGATGTGTAAACAGGGGGCATTGTGACCAGGAAGAAATGCCATCGTGATCAATTAGCAGGGATCACTTTAATCCCTCATAAGGTGGTATTATGTTCAGAAACAGTGGTCATTATGATTAAGAACAAGGGGCATTGTGATGACAAACAGGCGGCATTTTCAACAGTAACAGGGGGCATTGTGATCACTAAGCATGAGGGATTGTGATCAGTAAGCCAGGGTAATTGTGATCAGGAAGCAAAGGGCATTGTGATCAGTAGGCAAGGGGTATTGTGATCAGTGAACAAGGTGTACCGTGATGTGTAAACAGGGGGCATTCTGATAACTAAGCAGGGGGCATTGTGGTAAGGAAGAAAGGGGCATTTTGATCAGTATGCAGGGAGCATTGTAATCACTAAGGGTGAGGGAATGTGATTAGGAAGCAAGGAGAATTGTGATCATGAAACAAAGGGCATTGTGATCAGTAGGCAAAGGGTATTGTGATCGGTGAACAAGGGGTACTGTGACGTGTAAACAGGGGATATTCTGAAAACTAAGCAGGCAGCATTGTGATCAGTAAAAGGGGGCACTGTGATCAGGAACAAACTTGCATTTTGACCAGTAAGCCGGGAGCATTGTAATCACTAATCAGGGGGTATTGTGATCAGAAACAGGGGTCATAATGATCAAGAGCAAGGGGCATTGTGATCACAAAGCAGGGGGCATTGTGATCAGTAAAGATGGGAGATTGTGATCAGGAAATAAGGGGATTTGTGATCAGGAAGCAAGAGTTATTGTGATCAGGAAGCAAAGGGCATTGTGAGCAGTAGGCAAGGGGTATTGTGATCAGAGTACAAGGGGTACTGTGATGTGTAAACAGGGGGCATTCTGATAATTAAGCAGGGGCATTGTGATCCGGAGAAAAGGGGCATTTTGACCATTAAGCAGGGAGCATTGTAGTTACTATTCAGGGTGCATTGTGACCACAAACAAGGGTCATTATGATCAAGAGCAAGGGGCATTGTGATCACAAAGCAGGGGGCATTGTGATCAGTAAAGATGGGAGATTGTGATCAGGAAATAAGGGGATTTGTGATCAGGAAGCAAGAGTTATTGTGATCAGGAAGCAAGGGGCATTGTGATCAGTAGGCAAGGGGTATTGTGATCAGTGAACAACGGGTACTGTGATGTGTAAACAGGGTGCATTCTGAAAAGTAAGCAGGGGGCGTTGTGATCAGGAAGAAAGGGTCATTGTGATCAGTAAGCAGGGAGCATTGTAATCACTAATCAGGGGTATTGTGATCAGAAACAGGGGTCTTCATGATCAAGAGCAAGGGGCACTGTGATCACAATGCAGTGGGCATTGTGATCAGTAAAGTTGGGCGATTGTGATCAGGAAGCAAGGGGAAATGTGATCAGGAAGCAAGAGGGATTGTGATCAGGAAGCAAAGGCATTGTGATCAGTAGGCAAGGGGTATTGTGATCAGTGAACAAGGGGTACTGTGATGTGTAAACAGGGGGCATTCTGAAAAGTAAGCAGTGGGCATTGTATTCAGGAAAAAAGGGGCATTGTGATCAGTAATTGGGTTATTGTGGTCAATAAGAATGTGGAGTTGTGAACACGAAACAAAGGACATTGTGATCAATAGGCAAGGGGTATAGTGATAGGTGAACAAGGGGTACTGTGATGTGTAAACTGGGGGCATTCTGATAAGTAAGCAGGGGTCATTGTGATCAGGAAGAAAGGGGCATTGTGATCAGTATGCAGGGAGCATTGTAATCACTAATCGGGGTATTGTGATCACAAACAAGGGTCATTATGATCAAGAGCAAGCGGCTTTGTGATCACAAAGCAGGGGGCATTGTGCTCAGTTAGGATGTGGAATTGTGATCAGGAAGTAGGGGAATTGTGATCAGGAAGCAAGAGGTATTGTGATATGGAAGCAAAGGGCATTGTGATCAGTAGGCATGTGGTATTGTAATCAGAGAACAACGGGTACTGTGATGTGAAAACAGGGGGCATTGTGACCAGGAAGAAATGCCATCGTGATCAATTAGCAGGGATCACTTTAATCACTCATAAGGTGGTATTATGATCAGAAACATTGGTCATTATAAATAAGAACAAAGGGCATTGTGATCACAAAGCAGGGGGCATTTTCATCAGTAACAGGGGGCATTGTGATCACTAAGCATGAGGGATTGTGATCAGTAAGCCAGGGTAATTGTGATCAGGAAGCAAAGGGCATTGTGATCAGTAGGCAAGGGGTATTGTGATCAGTGAACAAGGTGTACGGTGATGTGTAAACAGGGGGCATTCTGATAATAAGCAGGGGGCTTAGTGGTAAGGAAGAAAGGGGTATAATGATCAGTATGCAGGGAGCATTGTAATCACTAAGGGTGAGGGAATGTGATTAGGAAGCAAGGAGAATTGTGATCATGAAGCAAAGGGCATTGGGATCAGTACGCAAAGGGTATTGTGATCGGTGAACAAGGGGTACTGTGACGTGTAAACAGGGGATATTCTGAAAACAAACCAGGCAGCATTGTGATCAGTAAAAGGGGGCACTGTGATCAGGAACAAACTGGCATTTTGACCAGTAAGCCGGGAGCATTGTAAACACTAATCAGGGGGTATTGTGATCAGAAACAGGGGTCATTATGATCAAGAACAAGCGGCATTGTGATCATTAAAGAACGGGCATTGTGATCACAAAGCAGGCGCTTTGTGATCATTAACGGGGGTATTGTGATCAGGAGGAAGGGGAATTGTGATCAGGAAGCCAGAGGTATTGTGATCAGGAAGCAAAGGGCATTGTGATCAGTTGGCAAGGGGTATTGTGATCAGTGAACAAGGGGTACTGTGATGTGTAAACAGGGGGCATTCTGAAAAGTAAGCAGTGGGCATTGTGATCAGTAAAAGGGGGCATTGTGATCAGGAAAAAAGGGGCATTTTGACCAGTAAGCAGGGAGCATTATAATCACTAATTTGGGGGGATTGTGATCAAAAACAGGGGTCATTATAATTAAGAACAAGGGGCATTGTGATAACAAAGCAGGGGCATTGTGATCAGTAATATGGGGCATAGTGATCCTTAAGGATGTGGTATTGTGATGAGGAAGCAAAGGGCATTGGCATCAGTAGGCAAGGGGTATTGTGATCGGTGAATAAGGGGTACTGTGGTCTGTAAGAAGGGGATATTCTGAAAAGTATGCAGGGTGCATTGTGATGAGAAAAGGGGGCATTGTGATCAGGAACAAATGGGCATTTTGAACAGTAAGCAGGGAGCATTGTAATCACTACTCAGGGGGAATTGTGATCAGAAACAGGGGTCATTATGATCAAGTACAAGCGACATTGTGATCAGTAAAGACGGGGCATTGTGATCACAATGCAGGGGCATTGTTATCATTAACGGGGGTATTGTGATCAGTAAGGATGGGGGATTTTGATCAGGAAATAAGGGGAATTGTGATCAGGAAGCAAGAGGTATTGTGATCAGGATCCAAAGGGCATTGTGAGCAGTAAGCACGGAATATTGTAATCACTAAACATGAGGTATTGTGATCAGAAACAGGGGTCATTATGATCAAGAACAAGCGGCATTGTGATCAGTAAAGAAGGGGCATTGTGATCACAAAGCAGGGGGCATTGTGATCAGTAAAAGGGGGCAGTGTGACCCGGAACAAAGGGGCATTTTGACCAGTAAGCAGGGAGCATTGTAATCACTAATCAGAGGCTATCGTGAGCAAAAACAAGGGTCATTATTATCAAGAGCAAGGGGCACTGCAATCAGGAAGAATGGGGGATTGTGATCAGGAACCCAGGGGATTGTGATCAGGAAGCAAGATATATTGTGATCAGGAAGCAAAGGGCATTGTGAGAAGTAGGCAAGGGGTATTGTGATCAGTGAACAAGGGGTACTGTGATGTGAAACAGGGGGCATTCTGAAAAGTAAGCAGGGGCATTGTGGTCAGTAAAAGGCGGCATTTTGATCAAGAAGAATGGGGCATTGTGATCAGTAAGCAGGGAGCGTTCTAATCACTAATCAGGGGGTATTGTGATCAGAAACAAGGGGCATTATGGTCAAGAACAAGGGGCATTGTGATAAAAAACAAGGGGCATTGTGATCACAAAGCAGGGGTCACTGTGATCAGTAACGGGGTATTGTGATCAGTAAGAATGGGGGATTTTGATCAGGAAGAAAGGTGAATTGTGATCAGGAAGCAAGGGGAATTGTGATCAGGAAGCCAGAGTTATTGTGATCAGGAAGCAAAGGGCATTGTGAGCAGTAGGCAAGGGGTATTGTGATCAGGAAGCAAGAGGGATTGTGATCAGGAAGCAAGGGGCATTGTGATCAGTAGGCAAGGGGTATTGTGATCAGTGAACATCGGGTACTGTTATGTGTAAACAGGGTGCATTCTTAAAAGTAAGCAGGGGGCGTTGTGATCAGGAAGAAAGGGTCATTGTGATCAGTAAGCAGGGAGCATTGTAATCACTAATCAGGGGTATTGTGATCAGAAACAGGGGTCTTCATGATCAAGAGCAAGGGGCACTGTGATCACAATGCAGTGGGCATTGTGATCAGTAAAGATGGGAGATTGTGATCAGGAAGCAAGGGGAATTGTGATCAGGAAGCAAGAGGGATTGCGATCAGAAAGCAAAGGCATTGTGATCAGTAGGCAAGGGGTATTGTGATCAGTGAACAAGGGGTACTGTGATGTGTAAACAGGGGGCATTCTGAAAAGTAAGCAGTGGGCATTGTGATCAGTAAAAAAGGGGCATTGTGATCAGTAACGGGTTATTGTGATCAATAAGAATGTGGAGTTGTAATCAGGAAACAAAGGACATTGTGATCAGTAGGCAAGGGGTATAGTGATAGGTGAACAAGGGGTACTGTGATGTGTAAACTGGGGGCATTCTGATAAGTAAGCAGGGGTCACTGTGATCAGGAAGAAAGGGGCATTGTGATCAGTATGCAGGGAGCATTGTAATCACTAATCGGGGTATTGTGATCACAAACAAGTGTCATTATGAACAAGAGCAAGGGGCTTTGTGATCACAAAGCAGGGGGCATTGTGCTCAGTTAGGATGTGGAATTGTGATCAGGAAGTAGGGGAATTGTGATCAGGAAGCAAGAGGTATTGTGATATGGAAGCAAAGGGCATTGTGATCAGTAGGCATGTGGTATTGTAATCAGTGAACAACGGGTACTGTGATGTGTAAACAGGGGGCATTGTGACCAGGAAGAAATGCCATCGTGATCAATTAGCAGGGATCACTTTAATCCCTCATAAGGTGGTATTATGTTCAGAAACAGTGGTCATTATGATTAAGAACAAGGGGCATTGTGATGACAAACAGGCGGCATTTTCAACAGTAACAGGGGGCATTGTGATCACTAAGCATGAGGGATTGTGATCAGTAAGCCAGGGTAATTGTGATCAGGAAGCAAAGGGCATTGTGATCAGTAGGCAAGGGGTATTGTGATCAGTGAACAAGGTGTACCGTGATGTGTAAACAGGGGGCATTCTGATAACTAAGCAGGGGGCATTGTGGTAAGGAAGAAAGGGGCATTTTGATCAGTATGCAGGGAGCATTGTAATCACTAAGGGTGAGGGAATGTGATTAGGAAGCAAGGAGAATTGTGATCATGAAACAAAGGGCATTGTGATCAGTAGGCAAAGGGTATTGTGATCGGTGAACAAGGGGTACTGTGACGTGTAAACAGGGGATATTCTGAAAACTAAGCAGGCAGCATTGTGATCAGTAAAAGGGAACACTGTGATCAGGAACAAACTTGCATTTTGACCAGTAAGCCGGGAGCATTGTAATCACTAATCAGGGGGTATTGTGATCAGAAACAGGGGTCATAATGATCAAGAGCAAGGGGCATTGTGATCACAAAGCAGGGGGCATTGTGATCAGTAAAGATGGGAGATTGTGATCAGGAAATAAGGGGATTTGTGATCAGGAAGCAAGAGTTATTGTGATCAGGAAGCAAGGGGCATTGTGATCAGTAGGCAAGGGGTATTGTGATCAGTGAACAACGGGTACTGTGATGTGTAAACAGGGTGCATTCTGAAAAGTAAGCAGGGGGCGTTGTGATCAGGAAGAAAGGGTCATTGTGATCAGTAAGCAGGGAGCATTGTAATCACTAATCAGGGGTATTGTGATCAGAAACAGGGGTCTTCATGATCAAGAGCAAGGGGCACTGTGATCACAATGCAGTGGGCATTGTGATCAGTAAAGTTGGGCGATTGTGATCAGGAAGCAAGGGGAAATGTGATCAGGAAGCAAGAGGGATTGTGATCAGGAAGCAAAGGCATTGTGATCAGTAGGCAAGGGGTATTGTGATCAGTGAACAAGGGGTACTGTGATGTGTAAACAGGGGGCATTCTGAAAAGTAAGCAGTGGGCATTGTATTCAGGAAAAAAGGGGCATTGTGATCAGTAATTGGGTTATTGTGGTCAATAAGAATGTGGAGTTGTGAACACGAAACAAAGGACATTGTGATCAATAGGCAAGGGGTATAGTGATAGGTGAACAAGGGGTACTGTGATGTGTAAACTGGGGGCATTCTGATAAGTAAGCAGGGGTCATTGTGATCAGGAAGAAAGGGGCATTGTGATCAGTATGCAGGGAGCATTGTAATCACTAATCGGGGTATTGTGATCACAAACAAGGGTCATTATGATCAAGAGCAAGGGGCTTTGTGATCACAAAGCAGGGGGCATTGTGCTCAGTTAGGATGTGGAATTGTGATCAGGAAGTAGGGGAATTGTGATCAGGAAGCAAGAGGTATTGTGATATGGAAGCAAAGGGCATTGTGATCAGTAGGCATGTGGTATTGTAATCAGAGAACAACGGGTACTGTGATGTGAAAACAGGGGGCATTGTGACCAGGAAGAAATGCCATCGTGATCAATTAGCAGGGATCACTTTAATCACTCATAAGGTGGTATTATGATCAGAAACATTGGTCATTATAAATAAGAACAAAGGGCATTGTGATCACAAAGCAGGGGGCATTTTCATCAGTAACAGGGGGCATTGTGATCACTAAGCATGAGGGATTGTGATCAGTAAGCCAGGGTAATTGTGATCAGGAAGCAAAGGGCATTGTGATCAGTAGGCAAGGGGTATTGTGATCAGTGAACAAGGTGTACGGTGATGTGTAAACAGGGGGCATTCTGATAATAAGCAGGGGGCTTTGTGGTAAGGAAGAAAGGGGTATAATGATCAGTATGCAGGGAGCATTGTAATCACTAAGGGTGAGGGAATGTGATTAGGAAGCAAGGAGAATTGTGATCATGAAGCAAAGGGCATTGGGATCAGTACGCAAAGGGTATTGTGATCGGTGAACAAGGGGTACTGTGACGTGTAAACAGGGGATATTCTGAAAACAAACCAGGCAGCATTGTGATCAGTAAAAGGGGGCACTGTGATCAGGAACAAACTGGCATTTTGACCAGTAAGCCGGGAGCATTGTAAACACTAATCAGGGGGTATTGTGATCAGAAACAGGGGTCATTATGATCAAGAACAAGCGGCATTGTGATCATTAAAGAACGGGCATTGTGATCACAAAGCAGGCGCTTTGTGATCATTAACGGGGGTATTGTGATCAGGAGGAAGGGGAATTGTGATCAGGAAGCCAGAGGTATTGTGATCAGGAAGCAAAGGGCATTGTGATCAGTTGGCAAGGGGTATTGTGATCAGTGAACAAGGGGTACTGTGATGTGTAAACAGGGGGCATTCTGAAAAGTAAGCAGTGGGCATTGTGATCAGTAAAAGGGGGCATTGTGATCAGGAAAAAAGGGGCATTTTGACCAGTAAGCAGGGAGCATTATAATCACTAATTTGGGGGGATTGTGATCAAAAACAGGGGTCATTATAATTAAGAACAAGGGGCATTGTGATAACAAAGCAGGGGCATTGTGATCAGTAATATGGGGCATAGTGATCCTTAAGGATGTGGTATTGTGATGAGGAAGCAAAGGGCATTGGCATCAGTAGGCAAGGGGTATTGTGATCGGTGAATAAGGGGTACTGTGGTCTGTAAGAAGGGGATATTCTGAAAAGTATGCAGGGTGCATTGTGATGAGAAAAGGGGGCATTGTGATCAGGAACAAATGGGCATTTTGAACAGTAAGCAGGGAGCATTGTAATCACTACTCAGGGGGAATTGTGATCAGAAACAGGGGTCATTATGATCAAGTACAAGCGACATTGTGATCAGAAAAGACGGGGCATTGTGATCACAATGCAGGGGCATTGTTATCATTAACGGGGGTATTGTGATCAGTAAGGATGGGGGATTTTGATCAGGAAATAAGGGGAATTGTGATCAGGAAGCAAGAGGTATTGTGATCAGGATCCAAAGGGCATTGTGAGCAGTAAGCACGGAATATTGTAATCACTAAACATGAGGTATTGTGATCAGAAACAGGGGTCATTATGATCAAGAACAAGCGGCATTGTGATCAGTAAAGAAGGGGCATTGTGATCACAAAGCAGGGGGCATTGTGATCAGTAAAAGGGGGCAGTGTGACCCGGAACAAAGGGGCATTTTGACCAGTAAGCAGGGAGCATTGTAATCACTAATCAGAGGCTATCGTGAGCACAAACAAGGGTCATTATTATCAAGAGCAAGGGGCACTGCAATCAGGAAGAATGGGGGATTGTGATCAGGAACCCAGGGGATTGTGATCAGGAAGCAAGATATATTGTGATCAGGAAGCAAAGGGCATTGTGAGAAGTAGGCAAGGGGTATTGTGATCAGTGAACAAGGGGTACTGTGATGTGAAACAGGGGGCATTCTGAAAAGTAAGCAGGGGCATTGTGGTCAGTAAAAGGCGGCATTTTGATCAAGAAGAATGGGGCATTGTGATCAGTAAGCAGGGAGCGTTCTAATCACTAATCAGGGGGTATTGTGATCAGAAACAAGGGGCATTATGGTCAAGAACAAGGGGCATTGTGATAAAAAACAAGGGGCATTGTGATCACAAAGCAGGGGTCACTGTGATCAGTAACGGGGTATTGTGATCAGTAAGAATGGGGGATTTTGATCAGGAAGAAAGGTGAATTGTGATCAGGAAGCAAGGGGAATTGTGATCAGGAAGCCAGAGTTATTGTGATCAGGAAGCAAAGGGCATTGTGAGCAGTAGGCAAGGGGTATTGTGATCAGGAAGCAAGAGGGATTGTGATCAGGAAGCAAGGGGCATTGTGATCAGTAGGCAAGGGGTATTGTGATCAGTGAACATCGGGTACTGTTATGTGTAAACAGGGTGCATTCTTAAAAGTAAGCAGGGGGCGTTGTGATCAGGAAGAAAGGGTCATTGTGATCAGTAAGCAGGGAGCATTGTAATCACTAATCAGGGGTATTGTGATCAGAAACAGGGGTCTTCATGATCAAGAGCAAGGGGCACTGTGATCACAATGCAGTGGGCATTGTGATCAGTAAAGATGGGAGATTGTGATCAGGAAGCAAGGGGAATTGTGATCAGGAAGCAAGAGGGATTGCGATCAGAAAGCAAAGGCATTGTGATCAGTAGGCAAGGGGTATTGTGATCAGTGAACAAGGGGTACTATGATGTGTAAACAGGGGGCATTCTGAAAAGTAAGCAGTGGGCATTGTGATCAGTAAAAAAGGGGCATTGTGATCAGTAACGGGTTATTGTGATCAATAAGAATGTGGAGTTGTAATCAGGAAACAAAGGACATTGTGATCAGTAGGCAAGGGGTATAGTGATAGGTGAACAAGGGGTACTGTGATGTGTAAACTGGGGGCATTCTGATAAGTAAGCAGGGGTCACTGTGATCAGGAAGAAAGGGGCATTGTGATCAGTATGCAGGGAGCATTGTAATCACTAATCGGGGTATTGTGATCACAAACAAGTGTCATTATGAACAAGAGCAAGGGGCTTTGTGATCACAAAGCAGGGGGCATTGTGCTCAGTTAGGATGTGGAATTGTGATCAGGAAGTAGGGGAATTGTGATCAGGAAGCAAGAGGTATTGTGATATGGAAGCAAAGGGCATTGTGATCAGTAGGCATGTGGTATTGTAATCAGTGAACAACGGGTACTGTGATGTGTAAACAGGGGGCATTGTGACCAGGAAGAAATGCCATCGTGATCAATTAGCAGGGATCACTTTAATCCCTCATAAGGTGGTATTATGTTCAGAAACAGTGGTCATTATGATTAAGAACAAGGGGCATTGTGATGACAAACAGGCGGCATTTTCAACAGTAACAGGGGGCATTGTGATCACTAAGCATGAGGGATTGTGATCAGTAAGCCAGGGTAATTGTGATCAGGAAGCAAAGGGCATTGTGATCAGTAGGCAAGGGGTATTGTGATCAGTGAACAAGGTGTACCGTGATGTGTAAACAGGGGGCATTCTGATAACTAAGCAGGGGGCATTGTGGTAAGGAAGAAAGGGGCATTTTGATCAGTATGCAGGGAGCATTGTAATCACTAAGGGTGAGGGAATGTGATTAGGAAGCAAGGAGAATTGTGATCATGAAACAAAGGGCATTGTGATCAGTAGGCAAAGGGTATTGTGATCGGTGAACAAGGGGTACTGTGACGTGTAAACAGGGGATATTCTGAAAACTAAGCAGGCAGCATTGTGATCAGTAAAAGGGGGCACTGTGATCAGGAACAAACTTGCATTTTGACCAGTAAGCCGGGAGCATTGTAATCACTAATCAGGGGGTATTGTGATCAGAAACAGGGGTCATTATGATCAAAAACAAGCGGCATTGTGATCATTAAAGAACGGGCATTGTGATCACAAAGCAGGCGCTTTGTGATAATTAACGGGGTTATTGTGATCAGGAAGGAAGGGGAATTGTGATCAGCAAACCAGATGTATTGTGATCAGGAAGCAAAGGGCATTGTGATCAGTTGGCAAGGGGTATTGTGATCAGTGAACAAGGGGTACTGTGATGTGTAAACAGGGGGCATTCTGAAAAGTAAGCAGTGGGCATTGTGATCAGTAAAAGGGGGCATTGTGATCAGGAACAAAGGGGCATTTTGACCAGTAAGCAGGGAGTATTATAATCACTAATTTGGGGGGATTGTGATCAAAAACAGGGGTCATTATAATTAAGAACAAGGGGCATTGTGATCACAAAGCAGGGGCTTTGTGATCAGTAACAGGGGGCATAGTGATCCTTAAGGATGGGGGATTGTGATGAGCAAGCAAAGGGCATTGGCATCAGTAGGCAAGGGGTATTGTGATCTGTGAATAAGGGGTACTGTGGACTGTAAACAGGCGATATTCTGAAAAGTATGCAGGATGCATTGTGATGAGAAAAGGGGGCATTGTGATCAGGAACAAATGGGCATTTTGAACAGTAAGCAGGGAGCATTGTAACCACTACTCAGGGGGAATTGTGATCAGAAACAGGGGTCATTATGATCAAGTACAAGCGACATTGTGATCAGTAAAGACGGGGCATTGTGATCACAATGCAGGGGCATTGTTATCATTAACGGGGGTATTGTGATCAGTAAGGATGGGGGATTGTGATCAGGAAATAAGGGGAATTGTGATCAGGAAGGAAGAGGCATTGTGATCAGGAACCAAAGGGCATTGTGAGCAGTAAGCATGGAATATTGTAATCACTAAACATGAGGTATTGTGATCAGAAACAGGGGTCATTATGATCAAGAACAAGCGGCATTGTGATCAGTAAAGAAGGGGCATTGTGATCACAAAGCAGGGGGCATTGTGATCAGTAAAAGGGGGCAGTGTGACCCGGAACAAAGGGGCATTTTGACCAGTAAGCAGGGAGCATTGTAATCACTAATCAGAGGGTATCGTGACCACAAACAAGCGTCATTATTATCAAGAGCAAGGGGCGTTGCGATCAGGAAGAATGGGGGATTGTGATCAGGAACCCAGAGGATTGTGATCAGGAAGCAAGATATATTGTGATCAGGAAGCAAAGGGCATTGTGAGAAGTATGCAAGGGGTATTGTGATCAGTGAACAAGGGGTACTGTGATGTGAAACAGGGGGCATTCTGAAAAGTAAGCAGGGGACATTGCGGTCAGTAAAAGGGGGCATTTTGATCAGGAAGAATGGGGCATTGTGATCAGTAGGCAGGGAGCATTCTAATCACTAATCAGGGGGTTTGTGATCAGAAACAAGGTGCTGTATGGTCAAGAACAAAGGGCATTGTGATAAAAAAACAAGGGGCATTGTGATCACAAAGCAGGGGTCACTGTGATCAGTAACGGGGTATTGTGATCAGTAAGAATGGGGGATTTTGATCAGGAAGTAAGTGGAATTGTGATCAGGAAGCAAGAGTTATTGTGATCAGGAAGCAAAGAGCATTGTGAGCAGTAGGCAAGGGGTATTGTGATAATTGATCAAGGGTACTGTGATGTGTAAACAGGGAGCATTCTGATAAGTAAGCAGGGGCATTGTGATCAGGAAGAAAACGGCATTGTGATCAGTAAACAGGGAATATTGTAATCACTATACAGGAGGTATTGTGATCAGAAACAGGGGTCATTATGATCAAGAACAAGCGGCAATGTGATCAGTAAAGAAGGGGTACTGTGATCACAAAGCAGGGGCATTGTGATCAGTAACAGGGGTATTGTGATCAGGAAGCAAGGGTAATTGTGATCAGGAAACAATAGTTATTGTTTGCAGGAAGCAAAGGGCATTGTGATCAGTAGGCAAGGGGAACTTTGATCAGGAAGCTGAGGTAATGTGATCAGGAAGCTAAGGGCATTGTGATCACTTGGGAAGGGATATTGTGATCAGTCAACAAGGGGGCATTCTGAAAAGTCACCAGGCGCATTTTGATCAGAAAGAAAGGGGCATTTTGACCAGTTACCAGGGAGCATTGTAATCACTAATTAGGTGGTATTTTGATCACAAACAGGAGTCATTATGATTAAGAACAAGGGGCATTGTAATCACAAAGCAAGGGGCATTGTGATCAGTAACAGGGGGTATTGTGAACAGTAAGGATGGGGGATTGTGATCAGGAAGTAACGGGAATGGAGATCAGGAAGCAAGAGGTATTGTGCTCAGGAGCAAAAGGCATTGTGTTCAGTAGGCAAGGGGTATTGTGATGTGTAAACAGGGGACATTCTGAAAAGTAAGCAGGGGTCATTGTGATCATTAAAAGGGGGAATTTTGATCAGGAATAAAGGGGCATTTTGACCAGTAAGCAGGGAGCATTGTAATCACTAATTGGGTGGTATTGTGATCACAAACATGGGCCATTATGATTCAGAAGAAGGGGCATTGTGATCACAAAGCAGGGGGCATTGTCATCAGTAACACGGGGCATTGTGATCACTAAGGATGGGGGATTGTGATCAGGAAGCAAGGGAAATTTTGATCAGGAAGCAAAGGGCATTGTGACCAGTAGGCAAGGCGTATTGCGATCAGGGAACAAGGGGTAACGTGATGTGTAAAGACGGGGCATTCTGATAAGCATGCAGGGGGCAATGTGATCAGGAAGAAAGGTGAATTGTGATCAGGAAGCAAGGGGAATTGTGATCAGGAAGCAAGAGTTATTGTGATCAGGAAGCAAAGGGCATTGTGAGCAGTAGGCAAGGGGTATTGTGATCAGAGAACAAGGGGTACTGTGATGTGTAAACAGGGGGCATTCTGATAAGTAAGCAGGGGCATTGTGATCCGGAGAAAAGGGGCATTTTGTCCATTAAGCAGGGAGCATTGTAATTACTATTCAGGGTGCATTGTGACCACAAACAAGGGTCATTATGATTAAGAGCAAGGGGCATTGTGATCACAAAGCAGGTGGCATTGTGATCAGTAAAGGTGGGAGATTGTGATCAGGAAATAAGGGGATTTGTGATCAGGAAGCAAGAGGGATTGTGATCAGGAAGCAAGGGGCATTGTGATCAGTAGGCAAGGGGTATTGTGATCAGTGAACAACGGGTACTGTGATGTGTAAACAGGGTGCATTCTGAAAAGTAAGCAGGGGGCGTTCTGATCAGGAAGAAAGGGTCATTGTGATCAGTAAGCAGGGAGCATTGTAATCACTAATCAGGGGTATTGTGATCAGAAACATGGGTCTTCATGATCAAGAGCAAGGGGCACTGTGATCACAATGCAGAGGGAATTGTGATCAGTAAAGATGGGCGATTGTGATCAGGAAGCAAGGGGAATTGTGATCAGGAAGCAAGAGGGATTGTGATCAGGAAGCAAAGGCATTGTGATCAGTAGGCAAGGGGTATTGTGATCAGTGAACAAGGGGTACTGTGATGTGTAAACAGGGGGCATTCTGAAAAGTAAGCAGTGGGCATTGTGATCAGGAAAAAAGGGGCATTGTGATCAGTAACTGGATTATTGTGATCAATAAGAATGTGGAGTTGTGATCAGGAAACAAAGGACATTGTGATCAGTAGGCAAGTGGTATAGTGATAGGTGAACAAGGGGTACTGTGATGTGTAAACTGAGGGCATTCTGATAAGTAAGCAGGGGTCATTGTGATCAGGAAGAAAGGGGCATTGTGATCAGTATGCAGGGAGCATTGTAATCACTAATCGGGGTATTGTGATCACAAACAAGGGTCATTATGATCAAGAGCAAGGGGCTTTGTGATCACAAAGCAGGGGGCATTGTGCTCAGTTAGGATGTGGAATTGTGATCAGGAAGTAGGGGAATTGTGATCAGGAAGCAATAGGTATTGTGATATGGAAGCAAAGGGCATTGTGATCAGTAGGCATGTGGTATTGTAATCAGTGAACAACAGGTACTGTGATGTGTAAACAGGGGTCATTGTGACCAGGAAGAAATGCCATCGTGATCAATTAGCAGGGATCACTTTAATCACTCATAATGTGGTATTATGATCAGAAACAGTGGTCATTATGATTAAGAACAAGGGGCATTGTGATCACAAAGCAGGGGGCATTTTCATCAGTAACAGGGGGCATTGTGATCACTAAGCATGAGGGATTGTGATCAGTAAGCCAGGGTAATTGTGATCAGGAAGCAAAGGGCATTGTGATCAGTAGGCAAGGGGTATTGTGATCAGTGAACAAGGTGTACGGTGATGTGTAAACAGGGGGCATTCTGATAACTAAGCAGGGAGCATTGTGGTAAGGAAGAAAGGGGCATTGTGATCAGTATGCAGGGAGCATTGTAATCACTAATGGTGAGGGAATGTGATTAGGAAGCAAGGAGAATTGTGATCATGAAGCAAAGGGCATTGGGATCAGTATGCAAAGGGTATTGTGATCGGTGAACAAGGGGTACTGTGACGTGTAAACAGGGGATATTCTGAAAACAAAGCAGGCAGCATTGTGATCAGTAAAAGGGGGCACTGTGATCAGGAAAAAACTTGCATTTTGACCAGTAAGCCGGGAGCATTGTAATCACTAATCAGGGGGTATTGTGATCAGAAACAGGGGTCATTATGATCAAGAACAAGTGGCATTGTGATCATTAAAGAACGGGCATTGTGATCACAAAGCAGGCGCTTTGTGATCATTAACGGGGGTATTGTGATCAGGAAGGAAGGGGATTGTGATCAGCAAGCCAGAGGTATTGTGATCAGGAAGCAAAGGGCATTGTGATCAGTTGGCAAGGGGTATTGTGATCAGTGAACAAGAGGTACTGTGATGTGTAAACAGGGGGCATTCTGAAAAGTAAGCAGTGGGCATTGTGATCAGTAAAAGGGGCATTGTGATCAGGAACAAAGGGGCATTTTGACCAGTAAGCAGGGAGCATTATAATCACTAATTTGGGGGGATTGTGATCAAAAACAGGGGTCATTATAATTAAGAACAAGGGGCATTGTGATCACAAAGCAGGAGCTTTGTGATCAGTAACAGGGGGCATAGTGATCCTTAAGGATGGGGGATTGTGATGAGTAAGCAAAGGGCATTGGCATCAGTAGGCAAGGGGTATTGTGATCGGTGAATAAGGGGTACTGTGGTCTTTAAGAAGGGGATATTCTGAAAAGTATGCAGGATGCATTGTGATGAGAAAAGGGGGCAATGTGATCAGGAACAAATGGGCATTTTGAACAGTAAGCAGGGAGCATTGTAACCACTACTCAGGGGGAATTGTGATCAGAAACAGGGGTCATTATGATCAAGTACAAGCGACATTGTGATCAGTAAAGACGGGGCATTGTGATCACAATGCAGGGGCATTGTTATCATTAACGGGGGTATTGTGATCAGTAAGGATGCGGGATTGTGATCAGGAAATAAGGGGAATTGTGATCAGGAAGCAAGAGGCATTGTGATCAGGAACCAAAGGGCATTGTGAGCAGTAAGCATGGAATATTGTAATCACTAAACATGAGGTATTGTGATCAGAAACAGGGGTCATTATGATCAAGAACAAGCGGCATTGTGATCAGTAAAGAAGGGGCATTGTGATCACAAAGCAGGGGGCATTGTGATCAGTAAAAGGGGGCAGTGTGATCCGGAACAAAGGGGCATTTTGACCAGTAAGCAGGGAGCATTGTAATCACTAATCAGGGTGTTTGTGATCAGAAACAGGGGTCATTATGATCAAGAACAAGCGGCAATGTGATCAGTAAAGAAGGGGTACTGTGATCACAAAGCAGGGGCATTGTGATCAGTAACAGGGGTATTGTGATCAGGAAGCAAGGGTAATTGTGATCAGGAAACAATAGTTATTGTTTGCAGGAAGCAAAGGGCATTGTGATCAGTAGGCAAGGGGAACTTTGATCAGGAAGCTGAGGTAATGTGAATAGGAAGCTAAGGGCAGTGTGATCCGGAACAAAGGGGCATTTTGACCAGTAAGCAGGGAGCATTGTAATCACTAATCAGAGGGTATCGTGACCACAAACAAGGGTCATTATTATCAAGAGCAAGGGGCGTTGCGATCAGGAAGAATGGGGGATTGTGATCAGGAACCCAGGGGATTGTGATCAGGAAGCAAGATATATTGTGATCAGGAAGCAAAGGGCATTGTGAGAAGTAGGCAAGGGGTATTGTGATCAGTGAACAAGGGGTACTGTGATGTGAAACAGGGGGTATTCTGAAAAGTAAGCAGGGGGCATTGTGGTCAGTAAAAGGGGGCATTTTGATCAGGAAGAATGGGGCATTTTGAGCAGAAAGCAGGGAGCATTGTAATCACTAATGAAGGGGTTTTTGATCACAACAAGTGTCATTATGATCAAGAGCATGTGGCATTGTGATCACAAAGCAGGGGGCATTGTGATCAGTGAGGATGGGGAATTGTGAACTGGAAATAGCAGAATTGTGATCACGAAGCAAGAGGTATTGTGATCAGGAAGCAAAGGGCATTGTGATCAGTACGCAAGGGGTATTGTGACCAATGAAGAACGCGTACTGCATGCGTAAACAGGGGTCAATGTGATCAGGAAGAAAGGGACATTGTGAGTAGTAAGCAGGGAGCATTGTAATCATTCATCAGGGGGTATTGTAATCAGAAACAGCGTTCATTATGATCAAGATCAAGCGGCATTGTGATCAGTAAAAACGGGTCATTGTGATCACAAAGCAGGGGCATTGTGATCAGTAACAGGGGTATTGGGATCAGGAAGCAAGGGTAATTGTGATCAGGAACCAATAGTTATTGTTTGCAGGAAGCAAAGGGCATTGTGATCAGTAGGCAAGGGGAATTTTGATCAGGAAGCTGAGGTAATGTGATCAGGAAGCTATGGGCATTGTGATCACTTGGGAAGGGATATTGTGATCAGTCCACAAGGGGTACTGTGATGTGTAAACAGGGGGCATTCTGAAAAGTCACCAGGCGCATTTTGATCAGAAAGAAAGGGGCATTTTGACCAGTTACCAGGGAGCATTGTAATCACTAATTAGGTGGTATTTTGTATCACAAACAGGGGTCATTATGATTAAGAAAAAGGGGCATTGTAATCACAAAGCAAGGGGCATTGTGATCAGTAACAGGGGGTATTGTGAACAGTAAGGATGGGGGATTGTGATCAGGAAGTAACGGGAATGGAGATCAGGAAGCAAGAGGTATTGTGCTCAGGAGAAAAAGGCATTGTGTTCACTAGGCAAGGGGTATTGTGATCAGAGAACAAGGGGTACTGTGATGTGTAAACAGGGGGCATTCTGATAAGTAAGCAGGGGCATTGTGATCAGGAGAAAAGGGGCATTTTGACCATTAAGCAGGGAGCATTGTAATTACTATTCAGGGTGAATTGTGACCACAAACAAGGGTCATTATGATCAAGAGCAAGGGGCTTTGTGATCACAATGCAGGGGGCATTGTGATCAGTAAAGATGGGGAATTGTGATCAGGAAGTAAGGGGATTTGTGATCAGGAAGCAAGAGGGATTGTGATCAGGAAGCAAGGGGCATTGTGATCAGTAGGCAAGGGGTATTGTGATCAGTGAACAACGGGTACTGTGATGTGTAAACAGGGTGCATTCTGAAAAGTAAGCAGGGAGCGTTGGGATCAGGAAGAAAGGGTCATTGTGATCAGTAAGCAGGCAGCATTGTAATCACTAATCAGGGGTATTGTGATCAGAAACAGGGGTCTTCATGATCAAGAGCAAGGGGCACTGTGATCAAAATGCAGTGGGCATTGTGATCAGTAAAGATGGGAGATTGTGATCAGGAAGCAAGAGGTACAGTGATCAGGAAGCAAAGGGCATTGTGATCAGTAGGCATGGGGTATTGTAATCAGTGAACAACGGGTACTGTGATGTGTAAACAGGGGGCATTGTACCAGGAAGAAATGCCGTCGTGATCAATTAGCAGGGATCACTTTAATCACTCATAAGGTGGTATTATGATCAGAAACAGTGGTCATTATGATTAAGAACAAGGGGCATTGTGATCACAAAGCAGGGGGCATTTTCATCAGTAACAGGGGGCATTGTGATCACTAAGCATGAGGGATTGTGATCAGTAAGCCAGGGTAATTGTGATCAGGAAGCAAAGGGCATTGTGATCACTAGGCAAGGGGTATTGTGATCAGTGAACAACGGGTACTGTGATGTGTAAACAGGGGGCATTCTGATAACTAAGCAGGGGGCATTGTGTTAAGGAAGAAAAGGGCATTGTGATCAGTATGCAGGGAGCATAGTAATCACTAAGGTTGAGGGAATGTGATTAGGAAGCAAGGAGAATTGTGATCATGAAGCAAAGGGCATTGTGATCAATAGGCAAAGGGTATTGTCATCCGTGAAGAAGGGGTACTGTGACGTGTAAACAGGGGATATTCTGAAAAATTAGCAGGCAGCATTGTGATCAGTAAAAGGGGCACTGTGATCAGGAACAAACTGGCATTTTGACCAGAAAGCCGGGAGCATTGTAATCACTAATCAGCGGGTATTGTGATCAGGAAGGAAGGGGAATTGTGATCAGAAAGCCAGAGGTATTGTGATCAGGAAGCAAAGGGAATTGTGATCAGTTGGCAAGGGGTATTGTGATCAGTGAACAAGGGGTACTGTGATGTGTAAACAGGGGGCATCTGAAAAGTAAGCAGTGGGCATTGTGATCAGTAAAATGGGGCATTGTGATCAGGAACAAAGGGGCATTTTGACCAGTAAGCAGGGAGCATTATAATCACTAATTTGGGGGGATTGTGATAAAAAACAGGGGTCATTATAATTAAGAACAAGGGGCATTGTGATCACAAAGCAGGGGCATTGTGATCAGTAACATGGGGCATAGTGATCCTTAAGGATCGGGGATTGTGATGAGGAAGCAAAGGGCATTGGCATCAGTAGGCAAGGGGTATTGTGATCGGTGAATAAGGGGTACTGTGGTCTGTAAACGGGATATTCTGAAAAGTATGCAGGATGCATTGTGATCAGAAAAGGGGGCATTGTGATCAGGAACAAATGGGCATTTTGACCAGTAAGCAGGGAGCATTGTAATCACTAATCAGGGGGAATTGTGATCAGAAACAGGGGTCATTATGATCAAGTACAAGCAACATTGTGATCAGTAAAGACGGGGCATTGTGATCACAATGCAGGGGCATTGTTATCATTAACGGGGGTATTGTGATCAGTAAGGTTGGGGGATTGTGATCAGGAAATAAGGGGAATTGTGATCAGGAAGCAAGAGGCATTGTGATCAGGAACCAAAGGGTATTGTGAGCAGTAAGCACGGAATATTGTAATCACTAAACATGAGGTATTGTGATCAGAAACAGGGGTCATTATGATCAAGAACAAGCGGCATTGTGATCAGTAAAGAAGGGGCATTGTGATCACAAAGCAGGGGGCATTGTGATCAGTAAAAGGGGGCAGTGTGATCGGGAAGAAAGGGGCATTTTGACCAGTAAGCAGGGAGCATTGTAATCACTAATCAGAGGTTATCGTGACCACAAACAAGGGTCATTATTATCAAGAGCAAGGGGCATTGCGATTAGGAAGAATGGGGGATTGTGATCAGGAACCCAGGGAATTGTGATCAGGAAGCAAGATATATTCTGATCAGGAAGCAAAGGGCATTGTGATCATTAGGCAAGGGCTATCGTGATCAGTGAACAAGAGGTATGTGATGTGTAAACAGGGCATATTCTGAAAATTAAGCAGGGGGCACTGAGATCAGTATCGGGGGTATTGTGATCAGTAAGGATGGGGGATTGTGATCAGGACGCAAGGGCAATTGTGATCAGGAAGCCACAGTTATTGTCATCAGGAAACAAAGGGCATTGTGATCAGTAGGCAAGGGGTATTTGATCAGTGAACAATGCGTACTGTGATGAGTAAACAGGGGGCAATGTGATCAGGAAGAAAGGGCCATTGTGATCAGTAAGCAGGGAGCATTTTAATCACTCATCAGGGGGTATTGTTATCAGAAACAGTGGTCATTATGATTAAGAACAAGGGGCATTGTGATCACAAGCAGGGGGTATTGTGATCAGTAACACGGGGCATTGTGATCACTAAAGATGGGGGATTGTGATCAGGAAGCAAGGGGAATTGTTATCAGGAAGCAAGAGGCATTGTGATCAGGAAGCAAAGGGCATTGTGAGAAGTAGGAAATGGGTATTGTGATCAGCGTACAAGGGGTACTGTGATGTGTAAACAGGGGGCATTCTGAAAAGTCACCAGGCGCATTGTGATCAGAAAGAAAGGGGCATTTTGACCAGTTACCAGGGAGCATTGTAATCACTAATTAGGTGGTATTTTGATCACAAACAGGGGTCATTATGATTAAGAACAAGGGGCATTGTAATCACAAAGCAAGGGGCATTGTGATCAGTAACAGGGGGTATTGTGAACAGTAAGAATGGGGGATTGTGATCAGGAAGTACGGGGAATTGAGATCAGGAAGCTAGAGGTATTGTGCTCAGGAGCAAAAGGCATTGTGTTCAGTAGGCAAGGGGTATTGTGATGTGTAAACAGGGGACATTCTGAAAAGTAATCAGGGGTCATTGTGATCAATAAAAAGGGAATTTTGATCAGGAATAAAGGGGCATTTTGACCAGTAAGCAGGGAGCATTGTAATCACTAATTGGGTGGTATTGTGATCACAAACCTGGGCCATTATGATTCAGAACAAGGGGTATTGTGACCAGTAGGCAAGGGGTATTGTGATCAGTGAACAAGGTGTACTGTGATGTGTAAACAGGGTGCATTCTGAAAAGTAAGCAGGGGGCGTTGTGATCAGGAAGAAAGGGTCATTGTGATCAGTAAGCAGGGAGCATTGTAATCACTAATCAGGGGTATTGTGATCAGAAACAGGGGTCTTCATGATCAAGAGCAAGGGGCACTGTGATCACAATGCAGTGGGCATTGTGATCAGTAACGATGGGCGATTGTGATCAGGGAGCAAGGGGAATTGTGATCAGGAAGCAAGAGGGATTGTGATCAGGAAGCAAAGGCATTGTGATCAGTAGGCAAGGGTTATTGTGATCAGTGAACAAGGGGTACTGTGATGTGTAAACAGGGGGCATTCTGAAAAGTAAGCAGTGGGCATTGTGATCAGGAAAAAAGGGGCATTGTGATCAGTAACTGGGTTATTGTGATCAATAAGAATGTGGAGTTGTGAACAGGAAACAAAGGACATTGTGATCAGTAGGCAAGGGGTATAGTGATAGGTGAACAAGGGGTACTTTGATGTGTAAACTGGGGGCATTGTGATAAGTAAGCAGGGGTCATTGTGATCAGGAAGAAAGGGGCACTGTGATCAGTATGCAGAGAGTATTGTAATCACTAATCGGGGTATTGTGATCACAAACAAGGGTCATTATGATCAAGAGCAAGGGGCTTTGTGATCACAAAGCAGGGGGCATTGTGCTCAGTTAGGATGTGGAATTGTGATCAGTAAGAATGGGGGATTGTGATCTGGAACCCAGGGGAATTGTGATCATGAAGCAAGAGATATTGTGATCAGGAAGCAAAGGGCATTGTGATCAGTAGGCAAGGAGTATCGTGATCAGTGAATAAGGGGTACTGTGATGTGTAAACAGGGGGCAAAGTGATCAGGAAGAAACGGCCATTGTGATCAGTAAGCAGGGAGCATTTTAATCACTCATCAGGGGGTATTGTTATCAGAAACAAAGGTCATTATGATTAATAACAAGGGGCATTGCGATCACAAACCAGGGGACATTTTGAGTTAGGTTTAGCGACAGTGTTAGTGTTAGGGTTAGGGTTAGGTTAGGGTTAGAGAGACAGTAAGGGTCAGAGTTAGGATTAGCGACAGTGTTCGGTTTAGGATTAATATTAGAGGCAGAGTTCGGGTTATGTTAGCCTTATGGTTTGAAACAGATTAGGTTGTGTGATAGTGTTAGTATTAGTGACAGGCTTAGTGTTAGGGTTAAGGTTAGGTTTAGAGACAGTGTTAGGGTTAGCTTTGGAGTTGAGTTTAGTGTTAGGATTCAGTTTAGGGCTAGGGTTAGTGTTAGAGACAGGGTGGCCTTCGGATTAGGGTAGGGTTAGGGTCAGGCACAGGGATAGGGATATAGTTATGGTTAGGGTTGGGATTAGAGACAGGTTTTAGGTTAGGGTCAGGGTTAGAGACAGGTATGGTAAGGGTTAGGGTCAAGGTATAGGTTAAGATTAGGGACAGCTTACAGTTAGGTATAGGGTTAGGAACAATATTAGGGCTAGGTTTGAGGTGTATGTTAGTGTCAGGGTTAGGTCTGAAGTAGGATTAGAGTTAGGGTTAGAATTAGAGTTAGGGGAACATTAAGGATTAAGGGTAGGTTTAGGGTTAACGTTAGGGACAGGAATAGGGTCAGTGTTAGTGTTATGATTAGGGATAGGTACAGAGTTAGGTTTAAGGGTAGGAACAGGCTTATGGGATCGGATTAGGGTTAGGGTTTATGACACAATTAGGGTCACGGTTAGAGATACGCTTAGCTTTCCCGACATGGTTAGATTTAGGGTTACTCTTAGCGTTAAGTTTAGGGACAGGTTAACGGTTAGTGTTAGAGTTAGGGTCAGGGCTAAGGTTAGGTTTACGGTTCCATTTACATTTAGGGTTATGGTTAAAGACAGGCTAGGGTTCTGGTTAGGATTAGGGTTTCCGTTAAAATTAGGGACACAGTTAAGCTTAGTGTAAGGTTTAGGGTTAGTGATAAAGACACGGTTTGGTTTAGGATATGGGTTCGGGTGAGATTCAGTGTTAGGGACAGGTTAGGGTAGGATTAGTGTTAGGGGTAGAGACAGGTTTCGGGTTAGAGTTACAAAATTGGTTATGAGTAAGTGTAAAAACAGGGATAGGGTTAGTGAAGTTGTTAGGGTTAGGGTTAGGGTTAGCTACAGGGTTAAGTTTAAGGAGAAGGTTAGTTTTGGGGTTTGTGTGAAGTTTAGAAAAAGGGTTATTTTCAGATTTCGGTTTAGGAAAAGGGTTACGATAACAGGGTTTGTATTAAGAACAGTATGCATGGTATGCACACGGATGGCTTAGGGTTCGCATGAGGGTGAGGAATACAATAGGGGTTTTCATTTGACATAGGGAAGGTCTTAGATTTAGAGACAAGGTTAAGGTTAGGGACAGGATTATGGTTAGAGACAAGATGAAGTTTAGGGACACTGTCAGGGTTAGTGTTAAGTTTAAGTTTAGGGTTACCGTTAGGGTTAGGGACAAAATTAGGGTTAGGGTTATGGACAGTGTTAGGTTTAGGGTTAAAGTTAGGGTCAGCGCTCAAGTTAAGGTTAGGGTTTAGGGATAGGGTTAGGGTTGGGGTTAAGGTTAGGGTTAGGGTTAGGGAAACGATTCGGGTTTGGAACATGGTTAAGTTTAGTGTTCAGTTTATAGTTAAGTTTTGGTTTTGGCTGATGGTTAAGGTTAGGTTTAGAGACAGGTTTAGTGACAGGGTGAGTGTTAGAGTTAAGTTTAGAGAGACGTTAAGGGTCAGAGTTAGGTTTAGCGACAGTGTTATGTTTAGGGTTAGGGTTAGGGTTAGGGTTTAGCGTTAGGGTTAGGTACAGGATTAGGGTGTGAGACATGGTTAGGTTTTGTGTTAGGGTTAGTTTTAGGGTTAGGGTTACGGTTTAGGGTTAGGTTTAGGGTTACGGTTAGGGACTGGATTAGGGTTTGGGACATGGTTAGGTTTAGTGTTAGGGTTATAGTTAAGTTTTGGTTCTGGCTGATGGTTAAGGTTAGGTTAGGGTTAGGGTTAGGGTTAGGGTTAGGTTTTAGGGATAGGGTTAGGGTTAGTGTTAGGGTTTAGGTTTAGGGTTATGGTTAAGTTTATGGTTTAGGGTTTAGGGTTAGGGTTAGGGTTAGCGTTAGGTTTAGGGTTGGGGACAGGATTAGGGTTGGGGACATGGTTAGGTTTAGTGTTAGGGTTATAGTTAAGTTTAGGTTTTGTCTGATGCTTAAGTTTAGGTTTAGGGACAGGGTTAGTGACAGGGTGAGGGTTAGAGTTAAGGTTGGAGAGACGGTAAGGGTCAGAGTTAGGTTTAGCGACAGTGTTAGGGTTAGGGTTAATATTAGAGGCAGAGTTAGGGTTAAGGTTAGCGTTAGGGTTAGGGTTCGTGTTAGGATTAGGGTTAGGTACAGAGTTGGGAAGAGTGTTAGGGCTCCATTTAGAGTTAGGTCTAGGGATACGTTTAGATTTAGGTTTTGGGTTAGGAAAAGGATTAGCTACAGGGGCAGGAATAGGTTAGGGACACAGTGAGTGTAGAGTTAGGATTAGGGTTAGGGTTAGGTTAGGGTTAGGGTTAGGGTTAGGGTTAGGGTTAGGTTTAGGTTTTAGGGATAGGGTTAGGGTTAGGGTTACGGTTTAGGTTTAGCGTTAGGTTTAAGGTTAGGGTTTAGGGTTTAGGGTTAGGGTTAGGGTTAGAGTTAGGGTTTAGGCTTTAGGGTTCGGGTTAGTGTTAGGGTTTAGGGTTTAGGGTTAGTGTTAGTGTTAGGGTTAGGGTTTAGTGTTTATGGTTAGGGTTAGCGTTAGGGTCAGGGTTTGGGTTTAGGGTTCAGGTTTATGGTTAGGGTTAGTGATAGGGTTTCGGGTTTAGTGTTAGGGTTAAGGTTAGGGTTAGGGTTAGGTACACGTTTCGGGTTTGAGACATGGTTAGGTTTAGTGTTAGGGTTATAGTTAAGTTTAGGTTTTGGCTGATGGTTAAGGTTAGGTTTAGGGACAGGGTTAGTTACAGGGTGAGGGTTAGAGTTAAAGATAGAGAGATGGTAAGGGTCAGAGTTAGGTTTAGCGACAGTGTTAGGGTTAGGGTTAGGGTTAGGTTAGGGTTAGGGTTAGGGTTAGGGTTAGGGTTAGGTTTTAGGGATAGGGTTAGGGTTAGGGTTACGGTTTAGGTTTAGGGTTAGGGTTAAGGTTAGGGTTTAGAGTTTAGGGTTAGGGTAAGGGTTAGGGTTAGCATTAGGTTTAGGGTTAGGGACAGGATTAGGGTTTGGGACATGGTTAAGTTTACTGTTAGGGTTATATTAAGTTTAGGTTTTGTCTGATGCTTAAGTTTACGTTTAGGGACAGGGTTAGTGACAGGGTGATGGTTAGAGTTAAGGTTGGAGAGACGGTAAGGGTCAGAGTTAGGTTTAGCGACAGTGTTAGGGTTAGGGATCAGGTTAGGTTAGGGTTAGGGTTAGGGTTAGGGTTAGGGTTAGGTTTTAGGGATAGGGGAGGGTTAGTGTTTACATTTTAGGGTTAGGGTTTAGGGATAGGGTTAGGGTTAGTGTTAGGGTTAGGGTTAGAGTTAGGATTTAGGCTTTAGGGTTAGGGTTAGGGTTAGAGTTAGGGCTTACGGTTTAGGTTTAGGGTTAGGGTTAGGGTTAGGTTTAGGGTTTCGGGTTTAGGGTTAGGGTTAAGTTTAGGGTTAGGGTTAGGTACACGATTCGGGTTTGAGACATGTTTAGGTTTAGTGTTAGGGTTATGGTTAAGTTTAGGTTTTGGCTGATGGTTAAGGTTAGGTTCAGGGACAGGGTTAGTTACAGGGTGAGGGTTAGAGTTAAAGTTAGAGAGACGGTAAGGTACAGAGTTTGGTTTAGCGACAGTGTTAGGGTTAGGGTTAGGGTTAGGGTTAGGGTTAGGGTTAGGTTTTAGGGATTGGCTTAGTGTTAGGGTTACGGTTTAGGTTTAGGTTTAGGGTTAAGGTTAGGGTTTAGGGTTTAGGGTTAGGGTTAGGGAAAGGATTAGGGTTTGGGACATGGTTAGGTTTACTGTTAGGGTTATATTGTGTTTAAGTTTTGTCTGATGCTTAAGTTTAGGTTTAGGGACAGGGTTAGTGTCAGGGTGAGGGTTAGAGTTAAGGTTGGAGAGACGGTAAGGGTCAGAGTTAGGTTTAGCGACAGTGTTAGGGTTAGGGATCAGGTTAGGTTAGGGTTTAGGGTTAGGGTTATTGTTAGGGTTAGGAATAGGGCTGGGTTAGTGTTTACATTTTAGGGGTAGGGTTTAGGGGTAGGGTTAGGTTTAGGGTTAGGGTTAGAGTTAGGGTTAGGGTTAGTGTTAGGTTAGGGTTAAGGTTAGGGTTATGGACACGATTCGGGTTTGGAACATGTTTAGGTTTAGTTTCAGGTTATAGTTAAATTTAGGTTTTGGCTGATGGTTAAGGATAGGTTTAGGGACAGGGTTAGTGACAGGGTGAGGGTTAGAGTTAAGGTTAGAGAGACAGTAAGGATCAGAGTTAGGTTTAGCGAAAGTGTTAGGGTTAATGTTAGGGTTAGGGTTTAGGGTGAGGGTTAGGGTTTAGGATTAGGGTTAGGGTTAGCGTTAGCGTTAGGGATAGGGTTAGGGTTAGTGTTTAGGGTTTAAGGTTAGGGATAGGTACAGGATTAGGGTTTGAGACATGGTTCGGTTTAGTGTTAGGGTTATAGTTAAGTTTAGGTTTTGGCTGATGCTTAAGGTTAGGTTTAGGGACAGGGTTAGTTACAGGGTGAGGGTTAGAGTTAAAGATAGAGAGACGGTAAGGGTCAGAGTTAGGTTTAGCGACAGTGTTAGGGTTAGGGTTAGGGTTATGTTAGGGTTAGGGTTAGAGTTAGGGTTTAGGGTTGGGTTAGGGTTAGGGTTTAGGATTTAGGGTTAGGGTTAGGGTTAGTGTTAGGGGTAGGGGCAAGATTAGGGTTTGGGCAATGGTTAGGTTTAGTGTAGGGTTATAGTTAAGTTTTAGTTTTGGCTGATGGTTAAGGTTAGTTTTAGGGATAGGTTTAGTGACAGGGTGAGGGTTAGAGTTAAGTTTGGAGAGACGGTAAGGGTCAGAGTTAGGTTTAGCGACAGTGTTAGTGTTAGGGATCAGGTTAGGTTAGGGTTTAGGGTTAGGGTTACGGTTAGGGTTAGGAATAGGGGAGGGTTAGTGTTTACATTTTAGGGTTAGGGTTTAGGGATAGGGTTAGGGTTAGGGTTAGGGTTAGAGTTAGGATTTAGGCTTTAGGGTTAGGGTTAGGGTTAGAGTTAGGGCTTACGGTTTAGGGTTAGGGTTAGGGTTAGGGTTAGGGTTAGGGTTTCGGGTTTAGGGTTAGGGTTAAGTTTAGGGTTAGGGTTAGGTACACGATTCGGGTTTGAGACATGTTTAGGTTTAGTGTTAGGGTTATGGTTAAGTTTAGGTTTTGGCTGATGGTTAAGGTTAGGTTCAGGGACAGGGTTAGTTACAGGGTGAGTGTTAGAGTTAAAGTTAGAGAGACGGTAAGGTACAGAGTTTGGTTTAGCCACAGTGTTAGGGTTAGGGTTAGGGTTAGGTTAGGGTTAGGGTTAGGGTTAGGGTTAGGGTTAGGGTTAGGTTTTAGGGATAGGCTTAGTGTTAGGGTTACGGTTTAGGTTTAGGGTTAGGGTTAAGGTTAGGGTTTAGGGTTTAGGGTTAGGGTTAGGGAAAGGATTAGGGTTTGGGACATGGTTAGGTTTACTGTTAGGGTTATATTATGTTTAAGTTTTGTCTGATGCTTAAGTTTAGGTTTAGGGACAGGGTTAGTGACAGGGTGAGGGTTAGAGTTAAGGTTGGAGAGACGGTAAGGGTGAGAGTTAGGTTTAGCGACAGTGTTAGGGTTAGGGATCAGGTTAGGTTAGGGTTTAGGGTTAGGGTTAGGGTTAGGGATAGGAATAGGGGAGGGTTAGTGTTTACATTTTAGGGGTAGGGTTTAGGGTTAGGGATAGGTACAGGATTAGGGTTTGAGACATGGTTCGGTTTTGTGTTAAGGTTAGGGTTATGGTTAGGGTTAGGGTTAGTGTTTAGTGGTAGGGTTAGGGTTAGGGTTAGGGTTACGGTTAGGGTTAGGGTTAGGTTTTAGGGATAAGGTTAGTGTTAGGGTTACGGTTTAGGGTTAGGGTTAGGGTTAAGGTTAGGGTTTAGGGTTTATAGTTAGGGGTAGGGTTAGGGTTAGCATTAGGTTTAGGGTTAGGGACAGGATTAGGGTTTGGGACATGGTTAGGTTTAGAGTTAGGGTTATATTAAGTTTAGGTTTTGTCTGATGCTTAAGTTTAGGTTAGGGACAGGGTTAGTGACAGGGTGAAGGTTAGAGTTAAGGTTGGAGAGACGGTAAGGGTCAGAGTTAGGTTTAGCGACAGTGTTAGGGTTAGGGTTAATATTAGATGCAGTGTTAGGGTTAAGGTTAGCGTTAGGGTTAGGGTTCGTGTTAGGATTAGGGTTAGGTACAGAGTTGGGAAGAGTGTTCGGGCTCCATTTAGAGTTAGGTCTAGGGATACGTTTAGATTTAGCTTTTGGGTTAGGAAAAGAGTTAGCTACAGGGGCAGGGACAGGGTAGGGACACAGTGAGTGTTAGAGTCAGGATTAGGCTTAGGGTTAGGGTTAGGGTTTGGGTTAGGGTTAGGGTTATGGTTAGGGTTTAGGTATAAAGTTAGGGTTAGGGTTAGGGTTTAGGGTTTAGGGTTTAGGGTTTAGGGTTAGGGTTAGCGTTAGGTTTAGGGTTAGGTTTATGGTTAGGGTATAGGGTTAGGGTTAGGATTAGGGTTAGGGAGAGGATTAGGCTTTGGGACATGGTTAGGTTTAGTGTTAGGGTTATAGTTAAGTTTAGGTTTTGTCTGATGCTTAAGTTTAGATTTAGGGACAGGGTTACTGACAGGGTGAGGGTTAGAGTTAAGGGTGGAGAGATGGTAAGGGTCAGACTTAGGTTTAGCGACAGTGTTAGGGTTAGGGTTAATATTAGAGTCAGAGTTAAGGTAAGATTAGCGTTATGGTTACAAGCAGATTAGGTTTGAGTGATAGTGTTAGTGTTAGTGATAGGCTTAGTGTTAGTGTTAGGGTTAGGGTTAGGGACAGTGTTAAGGTTAGGTTTGGAGTTGAGTTTAGTTTTAGGTTTCAATTTAGGGCTGGGGTTAGTGTTAGAGTTAGGGTGGCCTCGGATTAGGGAAGTGATAGAGTCAGGCACAGGGATAGGGATATGTTTATGGTTAGGGTTAGGGTTAGAAACAGGTTTAAAGTTAGAGTCAGGGTTAGAGACAGGTATGGTTAGGGTTAGGGTCAAGGTACAGGTAAGATTTAGTTTAAGATTAGGACTTTGGGGAGTTTTTGTATGAGGAAGAATTTCACAGAGAAGACCCCAGTCTCTGATCTCACTTCCTGGTCATAAAGCTTAAAAGAACTTGGAACCCTGGTAACCAGGCAATCACATCATAATGAAGCCCTTTCCCAGCTCACTGTGATGGAGATGCTGGAAATAGTACCATGTTTCCATGCTGCGGCCTAGCGGCCTCAGGAACTGGTCTCAGGAAAGCCGAAATGGTGAAACTTTACCCATGTTTTAGACTCTGATTTAGGTCTCACACAAGATTCTTCAGGCCGTTGTTTCAGGTCAATAATATAACACAGGAAGGCAAAGGGCACACCAGGCCAGGATAGACAACCACGCTGATCTCACACTGACTGTCGTTTGCCCTCTCATTGTTTGTGTGTGTGTATGTGTGCGTGCGTGCGTGTGTGTGTGTGTGTGTGTGTGTGTGTGTGTGTGTGTGTGTTTATGTGAGTGTTGGTGGAGAGGGGGAGGATGGTAGAGGGTTTGCTCAGTCTTCTTTTTCAAGGTCCCTCAGTTGTAAGAATAGACTGTTTCTTAGAGAATTTTCTTCTTTCTGGAGGTAGGCCTCTATTGCTCTGAAATTGCTTCTTAGGACTGCTTTCGCTGTGTGCATACATTTGGGAACATTGTGTTTTCACTTACTTTAGCCTCAAGGTATTTTTTCATTTCTTCCTTGATGACATTGCTGACCCATTGAGTAGCATGTTGCTTAGATCCCATGCCTCTGTGTGTTTTCCCATTATTTTCTTACAATTGATTTCTAGGTAGATACCAGAGAAGATGCTTGTTACCATTTCAGTCTTCTTGTATCTATGGAGATATGTTTGAGGGTCTAACATGTGACCTATTGTGGAAAATGTCCCGTGTGCCCTTGAAAGGAATGTATGTTGTTCGGATAAGGGGTGAGATGGTCTACAAATATCAATTTAAGTCCTTTAATTCCATTGTTTCTTGGTTGATTTTCTGTCTGGATGATGTATTTGCATGTCATCATCCCCTACTATGACTCACAATGTCTTCATTTATGACTCACCATGTTTGCTTTCAGTGTTAGTTGGTCCTACGTGTGCCATGTATATGATTAGAAGAGTGCCATCCTCTTGTTGGATTGATGGTTTTATCAATATGACATGTACTTTTTGTCACTTGTTATAGCTTTTGTTTTAAAGTCTATGTTATCTGAGTATTGTTTCCCCAGCTTTTTATTTCCCCATTTCCATTGGTAAAACGTATCTTTTTCCATCCCTTCACTTTCAGTCTCTGTGTGTCTTTCGATATGGAGTGACATTTGTGGGAAGCATATGTATTATTTTTTTAGTTTCTTTTTTCCATTCTGCGACGCCAGGTTTTTTTCTAGGTAACACAACTTTCAATCATTATTTTGATGATGAAATGCTCAATGAGAGGACTTGTTGCATGGTCCTGATAACATGAGAGGCCACCTGGTGCTAAGGCTGCCTTGGAAGTAGGATGGGACACTGTCAGGGCATGAAGTTCCGCAGGCCATTCTGCTGGTTGGAAGGAACACGGCCCCCATTTCCATTTGAGCAGGTCGCATGCAATGTATGACCCTGCCAGACAGACAGTGGCACCTGAAGTTTGAAAGTCAGCATAGCCCAGGCTCTCCAGACTCTCTGTCAATGGGAAAGGTATTTATGCTGGTCTGGTTAGCAAGGCCAGAGGACCCTAGCCTCAACTGGTAGGAAAAAATGACCCCGCCTGAATGCGAATTATGATTCACAGACACTTTGTTGGAGAGGAGGTAATCGGGCCGCCACCTGGCTTGAGTGGTACAATGCGGCCCTAGCACTTTCTGTCTGAGAAAGGAGAAACAGCTTCAGTGGGTTGTCAGGAAGCGAGAACATCCTGACAGAGGGTGGAGACCTTGGCCACCTACCAGCAGCGTGCAAATCACAAGTTTCCCTGCCAAAGGCAGGAGACGGATTCCCCACAGCTCGTGCAAGTGGGGCAACATGGACACCAGGCCCTAATGGCAAACGGATGGTGACTTGTCACCTTCCCCCTCGCTGCCAGACTGTGAGTGGCACTTGAGACTCCTGACCCTTCTTGCAGAGGGAGTGAACCCAGGACCCTCTTTGTTGTGCACAACGCCTCAAACCGGTGGCTTTCTTGGAAGAGGAAGTATCCCGCCCATGAAAGCTATGGTCACAAGGGCCTCCTGATAGAAAAGTTTACCCAGGCCTTCAGCTCTCCCAGCAGCTCGCCAGGGACCCAAGACCCTCGTGGATGAGGAATGGTCCACCATGCCTACCAGACATACAAGGGCAAGAAGACTCCAGTTCATTTAGGGTGACCAAGTTGACCCATTCCCCACCTAATGCAGAAGTGAAGGGAGACCAAAACCAGCCCCTATGAGTGAATCAATGAAGCTCTGTGCCCCCGCAATAGCACAACACCTACAACCTCTTCTGGTACAAATAAACCTGGCCTAGGTCTCGCCACAGGAGAGGGGGCTCCAACTACCCCTGACACATCAAATCCTCTGAACAACTGAGCCAGGAGCCAATAAAAGAAGGCCACTGAAGGGGCAACAGAGAGAGACACACAGTGAGCGAGAGAGACCAAAGACAAAATGACAGAAGGAGACACAGGGAGAAGAAATGGGAGGGGGAGCATAGCATCCAAGACCCAGACCTTGAAAGCCATGGGATGGCCGCTCACCCTGGGAAACACACTGAGACTGTCACACCGAGGCTGTGTTGAGGTGGAATCTTACACATTGGAGTGTGGTCGTGCCGGGGACTGAGGTTCTGTGAGGAGGCGGTGCCCTGTCGGTGGCAATCACGGTGGTGACTAAGTGCATGCCGCCAGGGTCCCAGCAGTGCTATGGTGCTCCGAGCCTCACCCAGATTTCCACCTTGGGGCGACAAGTTGTAGTAGCAGGTACTCTCTCTGCGTGGGTCACGTGCCACTCAGCTTTTCCCATAGAGGTCTTCTGTCCTGCAGTCAGAGGCCTCACACGACTCACAGGGGTGTTGGTGTTTTTCTCCATAGTTGAGTCTGCTGTTTTGGTCCGGCTCTTTTCCCCTGTGTGATGGGAGTCCTAGGTAGGATGGAGGATTACCGTGCATTGGGGGAGATTGCGAACGAGGGGCACAGCAGCGAAGACAGGGGCCTTCGTTATAGTGGGTCATGTGATACATCACTTGGTCCTGGGTCGAGCGACACGACAGAGTGGGTGACTCAATGCACACTTGCAGGGAGACAGACGGTTTTCCTTGAGTCCTTGGACTGTGGTGCCAAGGACGTGCATTGCCCTGACTGGAGAAAGCCGCTGTGAAGTGATGCAGCGAAGGTGGAGACATGCGTAGTGGAAAGCCCTGGTCCAGGGCATTGCGGATGTCGGTGATTGCCCCAAATGGCTGGAGCTGCTAGCTTGTGGGCAGGAGCAGGGAGAGAGCTGAAGGAGCACCAGCCAGCGGGCGTCGACATGTGGTTGGGGTTGTGAGGCTGTAGGGCAGGGCGGCGAGTTCGCCGATAGCCTGGGGACCAGCAGCGGGTTGAGCGGCGGAAGAGCGGCAACAGGCAGGAGGTATTGCAATGGAGCCCATCGTGGGGTGGCGGCAACAGTAGGGGAAGGCAAAAGCCTGTAGGACGTGGTATTCCAACAGGTCCTCATGCAAGAACTAACCAGACCCGATCATGCTTACGTTCCGGGATCAGACGACATCATCTAATTCAGGGTGGGATTCCCATAGGCACAGGGACTTGACATTGTTTGCCCAAGGGGACCCCTTCCGGCCGGCCTGTTATGTGTGCGTCACCATGCTGGGTGCTCTCACTTAGCGTGTGTGCCAGAGAGCACTCTCCACCAACCTCATCATCCCATGCTGCACGTTTCGCCGTTTCCCCAACCGCTGATCCGGAAGCTGCTGCCGTGAGTAGTGGCCATTCCAGGCTTGCAGTGAGCCTTCTTCATTGGCCATGTCAGGGGCACCGCCGGCCACTGATGCTCCCCTGGTGGTCACACAGTACTGCTAGTGCTGGCCTGCAGGAACTCTCCAGGCCCTGGATGGCTTGCCTCCACACACACAACTGGCTAATCTGCAGTCCCTTGTTCGGGGCAACTGAGGCTTGGGGACTGTCAGAACCCTGGGATTCCAGGCATGGGCATATCGGCCCTGGCCCCGGGACTTGCACCAACAAGTGCCTTGTCACTGGCTCTGACCCGAACTGCTTGCCAGTGTGACCGGCCATAGTCACGGGATGCCAAAAGCACCATCAGGGTTCATCGGGCCCACATCAATGCCACCCTTCTATACACTGACGTCCACTTTTCCCACGCTATGAACAGGACCCCCACACTCACATGATATTTTCCTATACATCACCTCTCCAAACCCTTTGTGCTGAGCGTTATAATGACAGATGGCTAGAGAGAAAGCAAGACCGAGGCAGAGGGAGACAGACTGAATGAGAGAAGGACAAAGGGAAGAAATTGAAGAGATAGACATAGAAGGAGTGCGATATGAAGAGAGATGCACGACAGGTAGACAGTGCGAGAGACAAACAGATAAAGAAACACACACACCCACAGACACACACACTCAGACATGCACACACACCACACTGAAAGAGAGAACCAGAAGCATGAAGAGACCGAGTGTGAGACAGACACAGCATCGCATACAGAGACAGTGATCTAGGAATAGAAAACAAGTCACTGAGAGACACAGAGAGACAGAGAAAGAGAGAAAGAGGGAGCCGGCAGCGTCATAAACTTTCTATTACTCAGTCTGGAAATGACGCCCCAACATTTTCTTTTCTCTATTCCTTAGAAAAGGGTCCCAAACAATGCCAATTCTTAAAAGGCGGGGCTCACGCAGAGATGTGTGACATGGAAGCAGGCACACTGGGAGCCATGGAGGGGCCGCCCCACACGCAGGCCGAGATAGGTGCTTGGCCCCAAGTCTCAACATAATGGAGTCCCTCGAAAGTTCAGTGCCAGAGGGGACTGTGTTGGAAATGGATTTCATTACAGCCCTCTTGAGATAGAGGCAGGAAACCAATGTGCGTCCCTAGGTGCCAGATCAGACGCAGCCCGTAGGCTGTGTTCTGACCTCTGTTCAGCACATACGTCATCGGTCAGGTCTGCACCCGACAACATGTGACCACAGCCCAGGGTTTCTAGGCACTACACGTGTTCATAATGTGATGACATTTTGAGGTGGAGATGCTAGAACGACCTGTACTACGCACATGGGAAAACTGCGGAGGCCCTGACAGCACATGCTGCTCAGAGTCACATCACTATGAGGAGCGCAAGCCAGCTCTGAACCAAGCTCTGGGTCCTCAAAGCCATGGCCGCGGCTGCACACAGGTTGTCCTGAAACTGTGGCATGGTCAGTGTTAGTGTAACTGGGCGTGGCCTTGTTTTGTGAGGTAGGGTGAGCAATCCCTAACCCAGAGGGACTTTGGGGAGTTTTTGTATGTGGAAGAAGTTCACAGAGGAGACCCCAGTCTGTGATCTCACTTCCTGGTCATAAAGCTTAAAAGAACTTGGAACCCTGGTAACCAGGCAACCACATCATAATGAAGCCCTTTCCCAGCTCACTGTGATGGAGATGCTGGAAATAGTACCATGTTTCCATGATGCGGCCTAGTGGCCTCAGGAACTGGCCTCAGGAAAGCCGAAATGGTGAAACTTCACCCATGTTTTAGACTCTGATTTAGGTCTCACACAACATTCTTCTGGCCGTTGTTTCAGAGGTCAATAATATAACACAGGAAGGCCAAGGGCAGACCAGGCCAGGTTAGACAACCACGCTGATCTCACACTGACTGTCGTCCGACCTCTCATTCCTTGTGTGTGTGTGTGTGTGTGTGTGTGTGTGTGTGTGTGTGTTTATGTGAGTGTTGGTGGGGAGGGGGAGGATGGTAGAGGGTTTGCTCAGTCTTCTTTTTCAAGGTCCCTCAGTTGTAAGAATAGACTGTTTATTAGAGAATTTTCTTCTTTCTTAGAGGTAGGCCTCTATTGCTCTGAAATTGCTTCTTAGGACTGCTTTCGCTGTGTGCATACATTTGGGAACATTGTGTTTTCACTTACTTTAGCCTCAAGGTATTTTTTCATTTCTTCCTTGATGACATTGCTGACCCATTGAGTATCATGTTGCTTAGATCCCATGCTTTTGTGTGTTTTCCCATTATTTTCTTGCAATTGATTTCTAGGTAGATACCAGAGAAGATGCTTGGTACCATTTCAGTCTTCTTGTATCTATGGAGATATGTTTCACGGTCAAACATGTGACCTATTGTGGAAAATGTCCCGTGTGCCCTTGAAAGGAGTGTATATTGTTCGGATAAGGGGTGAGATGGTCTACAAATATCAATTTAAGTCCTTTAATTCCATTGTTTCTTGGTTGATTTTCTGTCTGGATGATGTATTTGCATGTCATCATCCCCTACTATGACTCACAATGTCTTCATTTATGACTCACCATGTTTGCTTTCAGTGTTAGTTGGTCCTACGTGTGCCATGTATATGATTAGAAGAGTCCCATCCTCTTGTTGGATTGATGGTTTTATCAATATGACATGTACTTTTTGTCACTTGTTATAGCTTTTGTTTTAAAGTCTATGTTATCTGAGTATTGTTTCCCCAGCTTTTTATTTCCCCATTTCCATTGGTAAAACGTATCTTTTTCCATCCCTTCACTTTAAGTCTCTGTGTGTCTTTCGATATGGAGTGAGTGTTGTGGGAAGCACATGTATTATTTTTTTAGTTTCTTTTATCCATTCTGCGACGCCAGGTTTTATTCTAGGTAACACAACTTTCAATCATTATTTTGATGATGAAATGCTCAATGAGAGGACTTGTTGCATGGTCCTGATAACATGAGAGGCCACCAGGTGCTAAGGCTGCCTTGGAAGTAAGATGGGACACTGTCAGGGCATGAAGTTCCACAGGCCATTCTGCTGGTTGGAAGGAAAACGGCCCCCATTTCCATTTGAGCAGGTCACATGCAATGTGTGACCCTGCCTGACAGACAGTAGGACCTGAAGTTTGAAAGTCAGCATACCCCAGTGTCTCCAGACTCCCTAGGCAATGGGAAAGGTATTTACGATGGTCTAGTAAACAAGGCCACAGGACCCTAGCCTCAACTGGTAGGAAAAAAAGACCCCACCTGAATGCAAATTATGGTTCCCAGACACACTGTTGGAGAGGAGGTAATCCGGCCGCCACCTGGCTTTAGTGGAACAATGCGGCCCTAGCCCTTTCTGTCTGAGAAAGGAGAAACTGCTTGAGTGGGTTGTCAGGAAGCCAGAACATCCTGACAGAGGGTGGAGACCTTGGCCACCCACCAGCAGCGTGCAAATCACAAGTTTCCCTGCCAAAGGCGGGAGACGGATGCCCCACAGCTCGTGCAAGTGGGGCAACATGGACACCAGGCCCTAATGGCAAGCGGATGGTGACTTGCCACCTTCCACCTCACTGCCAGACTGTGAGTGGCACTTGAGACTCCTGGCCCTTCTTGCAGAGGGAGTGAACCCAGGACCCTCTTTGTTGTGCACAACGCCTCAAACCGGTGGCTTTCTTGGAAGAGGAAGTATCCCGCCCATGAAAGCTATGGTCACAAGGGCCTCCTGATAGAAAAGTTTACCCAGGCCTTCAGCTCTCCCAGCAGCTCGCCAGGGACCCAAGACCCTCGTGGATGAGGAATGGTCCACCATGCCTACCAGACATACAAGGGCAAGAAGACTCCAGTTCATTTAGGGTGACCAAGTTGACCCATTCCCCACCTAATGCAGAAGTGAAGGGAGACCAAAACCAGCCCCTATGAGTGAATCAATGAAGCTCTGTGCCCCCGCAATAGCACAACACCTACAACCTCTTCTGGTACAAATAAACCTGGCCTAGGTCTCGCCACAGGAGAGGGGGTCTCCAACTACCCCTGACACATCAAATCCTCTGAACAACTGAGCCAGGAGCCAATAAAAGAAGGCCACTGAAGGGGCAACAGAGAGAGACACACAGTGAGCGAGAGAGACCAAAGACAAAATGACAGAAGGAGACACAGGGAGAAGAAATGGGAGGGGGAGCATAGCATCCAAGACCCAGACCTTGAAAGCCATGGGATGGCCGCTCACCCTGGGAAACACACTGAGACTGTCACACCGAGGCTGTGTTGAGGTGGAATCTTACACATTGGAGTGTGGTCGTGCCGGGGACTGAGGTTCTGTGAGGAGGCGGTGCCCTGTCGGTGGCAATCACGGTGGTGACTAAGTGCATGCCGCCAGGGTCCCAGCAGTGCTATGGTGCTCCGAGCCTCACCCAGATTTCCACCTTGGGGCGACAAGTTGTAGTAGCAGGTACTCTCTCTGCGTGGGTCACGTGCCACTCAGCTTTTCCCATAGAGGTCTTCTGTCCTGCAGTCAGAGGCCTCACACGACTCACAGGGGTGTTGGTGTTTTTCTCCATAGTTGAGTCTGCTGTTTTGGTCCGGCTCTTTTCCCCTGTGTGATGGGAGTCCTAGGTAGGATGGAGGATTACCGTGCATTGGGGAAGATTGCGAACGAGGGGCACAGCAGCGAAGACAGGGGCCTTCGTTATGGTGGGTCATGTGATACATCCCTTGGTCCTGGGTCGAGCGACACGACAGAGTGGGTGACTCAATGCACACTTGCAGGGAGACAGACGGTTTTCCTTGAGTCCTTGGACTGTGGTGCCAAGGACGTGCATTGCCCTGACTGGAGAAAGCCGCTGTGAAGTGATGCAGCGAAGGTGGAGACATGCGTAGTGGAAAGCCCTGGTCCAGGGCATTGCGGATGTCCGTGATTGTCCCAAATGGCTGGGAGCTGCTAGCTTGTGGGCAGGAGCAGGGAGAGAGCTGAAGGAGCACCAGCCAGCGGGCGTCGACATGTGGTTGGGGTTGTGAGGCTGTAGGGCAGGGCGGCGAGTTCGCCGATAGCCTGGGGACCAGCAGCGGGTTGAGCGGCGGAAGAGCGGCAACAGGCAGGAGGTATTGCAATGGAGCCCATCGTGGGGTGGCGGCAACAGTAGGGGAAGGCAAAAGCCTGTAGGACGTGGTATTCCAACAGGTCCTCATGCAAGAACTAACCAGACCCGATCATGCTTACGTTCCGGGATCAGACGACATCATCTAATTCAGGGTGGGATTCCCATAGGCACAGGGACTTGACATTGTTTGCCCAAGGGGACCCCTTCCGGCCGGCCTGTTATGTGTGCGTCACCATGCTGGGTGCTCTCACTTAGCGTGTGTGCCAGAGAGCACTCTCCACCAACCTCATCATCCCATGCTGCACGTTTCGCCGTTTCCCCAACCGCTGATCCGGAAGCTGCTGCCGTGAGTAGTGGCCATTCCAGGCTTGCAGGGAGCCTTCTTCATTGGCCATGTCAGGGGCACCGCCGGCCACTGATGCTCCCCTGGTGGTCACACAGTACTGCTAGTGCTGGCCTGCAGGAACTCTCCAGGCCCTGGATGGCTTGCCTCCACACACACAACTGGCTAATCTGCAGTCCCTTGTTTAGGGCAACTGAGGCTTGGGGACTGTCAGAACCCTGGGATTCCAGGCATGGGCATATCGGCCCTGGCCCCGGGACTTGCACCAACAAGTGCCTTGTCACTGGCTCTGACCCGAACTGCTTGCCAGTGTGACCGGCCATAGTCACGGGATGCCAAAAGCACCATCAGGGTTCATCGGGCCCACATCAATGCCACCCTTCTATACACTGCCGTCCACTTTTCCCACGCTATGAACAGGACCCCCACACTCACATGCTATTTTCCTATACATCACCTCTCCAAACCCTTTGTGCTGAGCGTTATAATGACAGATGGCTAGAGAGAAAGCAAGACCGAGGCAGAGGGAGACAGACTGAATGAGAGAAGGACAAAGGGAAGAAATTGAAGAGATAGACATAGAAGGAGTGCGATATGAAGAGAGATGCACGACAGGTAGACAGTGCGAGAGACAAACAGATAAAGAAACACACACACCCACAGACACACACACTCAGACATGCACACACACCACACTGAAAGAGAGAACCAGAAGCATGAAGAGACCGAGTGTGAGACAGACACAGCATCGCATACAGAGACAGTGATCTAGGAATAGAAAACAAGTCACTGAGAGACACAGAGAGACAGAGAAAGAGAGAAAGAGGGAGCCGGCAGCGTCATAAACTTTCTATTACTCAGTCTGGAAATGACGCCCCAACATTTTCTTTTCTCTATTCCTTAGAAAAGGGTCCCAAACAATGCCAATTCTTAAAAGGCGGGGCTCACGCAGAGATGTGTGACATGGAAGCAGGCACACTGGGAGCCATGGAGGGGCCGCCCCACACGCAGGCCGAGATAGGTGCTTGGCCCCAAGTCTCAACATAATGGAGTCCCTCGAAAGTTCAGTGCCAGAGGGGACTGTGTTGGAAATGGATTTCATTACAGCCCTCTTGAGATAGAGGCAGGAAACCAATGTGCGTCCCTAGGTGCCAGATCAGACGCAGCCCGTAGGCTGTGTTCTGACCTCTGTTCAGCACATACGTCATCGGTCAGGTCTGCACCCGACAACATGTGACCACAGCCCAGGGTTTCTAGGCACTACACGTGTTCATAATGTGATGACATTTTGAGGTGGAGATGCTAGAACGACCTGTACTACGCACATGGGAAAACTGCGGAGGCCCTGACAGCACATGCTGCTCAGAGTCACATCACTATGAGGAGCGCAAGCCAGCTCTGAACCAAGCTCTGGGTCCTCAAAGCCATGGCCGCGGCTGCACACAGGTTGTCCTGAAACTGTGGCATGGTAGTGTTAGTGTAACTGGGCGTGGCCTTGTTTTGTGAGGTAGGGTGAGCAATCCCTAACCCAGAGGGACTTTGGGGAGTTTTTGTATGTGGAAGAAGTTCACAGAGGAGACCCCAGTCTGTGATCTCACTTCCTGGTCATAAAGCTTAAAAGAACTTGGAACCCTGGTAACCAGGCAACCACATCATAATGAAGCCCTTTCCCAGCTCACTGTGATGGAGATGCTGGAAATAGTACCATGTTTCCATGCTGCGGCCTAGCGGCCTCAGGCACTGGCCTCAGGAAAGCCGAAATGTTGAAACTTTACCCATGTTTTAGACTCTGATTTAGGTCTCACACAACATTCTTCAGGCCATTGTTTCAGAGGTCAATAATATAACACAGGAAGGCCAAGGGCAGACAAGGCCAGGTTAGAGAATCACGCTGATCTCACACTGACTGTCGTCCACCCTCTCATTGTTTGTGTGTGTGTGTGTGCGCGTGCGTGTGTGTGTGTGTGTTTATGTGAGTGTTGGTGGAGAGGGGGAGGATGGTAGAGGGTTTGCTCAGTCTTCTTTTTCAAGGTCCCTCAGTTGTAAGAATAGACTGTTTATTAGAGAATTTTCTTCTTTCTTAGAGGTAGGCCTCTATTGCTCTGAAATTGCTTCTTAGGACTGCTTTCGCTGTGTGCATACATTTGGGAACATTGTGTTTTCACTTACTTTAGCCTCAAGGTATTTTTTCATTTCTTCCTTGATGACATTGCTGACCCATTGAGTAGCATGTTGCTTAGATCCCATGCCTCTGTGTGTTTTCCCTTTATTTTCTTGCATTTGATTTCTAGTTAGATACCAGAGAAGATGCTTGGTACCATTTCAGTCTTCTTGTATCTATGGAGATATGTTTCACGGTCAAACATGTGACCTATTGTGGAAAATGTCCCGTGTGCCCTTGAAGGGAAAGTATATTGTTCGGATAAGGAGTGAGATGGTCTACAAATATCAATTTAAGTTCTTTAATTCCATCGTTTCTTGGTTGATTTTCTGTCTGGATGATGTACTTGCATGTCCTCATCCCCTACTATGACTCTCAATGTCTTCATTTATGACTCACCATGTTTGCTTTCAGTGTTAGTAGGTCCTACTTGTGCCATGTATATGATTAGAAGAGTCTAATCCTCTTGTTGGATTGATGGTTTTATCAATATGACATGTACTTTTTGTCACTTGTTATAGCTTTTGTTTTAAAGTCTATGTTATCTGAGTATTGTTCCCCAGCTTTTTATTTCCCCATTTCCATTGGTAAAACGTATCTTTTTCCATCCCTTCACTTTAAGTCTCTGTGTGTCTTTCGATATGGAGTGACATTTGTGGGAAGCATATGTATTATTTTTTTGGTGTCTTTTATCCATTCTGCGACACCAGTTTTTTTTCTAGGTGACGCAACTTTCAATTATTATTTTGATGATGAAACGCTGAATGAGAGAATTTGTTTCATGGTCCTGAAAAATGAGAGGCCAACAGGTGCTAAGGCTGCCTTGGAAGTAGGATGGGACACTGTCAGGGCATGAAGGTCTGCAGGCCATTCTGCTGGTTGGAAGGAACACGGCCCCCATTTCCATTTGAGCAGGTTGCATGCAATGTATGACCCTGCCTGACAGACAGTTGGACCTGAAGTTTGAAAGTCAGCATAGCCCGGTGTCCCCAGACTCTCTAGGCAATGGGAAACGTATTTATGATGGTCTAGTAAGCAAGGCCACAGGACCCTAGCCTCAACTGTTAGGAAAAAAAGACCCCACCTGAATGCAAATTATTGGTCCCAGACACATTGTTGGAGAGGAGGTAATCGGCCCGCCACCTAGATTGAGTGGAATAATGCGGCCCTAGCCCTTTCTGTGTGAGAAAGGAGAAACAGCTTGAGTGGGTTGTCAGGAACCCAGAACATCCTGACAGAGGGTGGAGATCTTGGCCACCCATCAGCAGTGTGCATATCACAAGTTTCCCTGCCAAAGGCGGGAGACCGATGCCCCAGAGCTCATGCAAGTGGGACAACATGGACACTAGGCACTACTGGCAAAAGGATGGTGATTTGCCACCCGCTCCCTAGGTGCCAGACAGTGAGTGGCACTTGAGACTCCTGGCCCTTGTTGCAGAGGGAGTGAACCCAGGTCCCTGTTTGTTCTGCACAACGCCTCAAACCGGTGGCTTTCTTGGAAGACGAAGTATCCCGCCCATGAAAGCTATGGTTACAAGGGCCTCCTGATAGAAAATTTTACCCAGGCCTTCAGCTTGCCCAGCAGCTCGCCAGGGACCCAAGACCCTCTTGGTTGAGGAATGGTCCACCATGCCTACCAGACATAAAAGGGAAAGAAGACCCTAGTTCATTTAGGGTGACCAAGTTGTCCCATTCCCCACCTAATGCAGAAGGGAAGGGAGACCTAAACCAGCCCCTATGAATGGATCAATGAGGCTCTGTGCCCCCGCAATAGCACAACACCTACAACCTCTTCTGGTACAAATAAACCTGGCCTAGGTCTCGCCACAGGAGAGGGGGTCTCCAACTTCCCCTGACACATCAAATCCTCTGAACAATTGAGGTAAGAGCCAATAAAAGAAGGCCACTGAAGGGGCAACAGAGTGAGACACACAGGGAGCGAGAGAGACCCGCAGACAAAATGACAGAAGGAGACACAGGGAGAAGGAATGGGAGGGGGAGCATAGCATCCAAGACCCAGAGCTTGACAGCCATGGGATGGCCACTCACCCTGGGAAACACTCTGAGACAGTCACACCGAGGCTGTGTTGAGGTGGAATCTTACACATTGGAGTGTGGTCGTGCCGGGGACTGGTGTCCTGTGAGGAGACGGTGCCCTGTCGGTGGCAATCACGGTGGTGACTAAGTGCATGCCGCCAGGGTCCCAGCAGTGAGATGGTGCTCGGAGCCTCACCCAGATTTCCTCCTTGGGGCGACAAGTTGTAGTAGCAGGTACTCTCTGTGCGTGGGTCACTTGCCTCTGAGCTTTTCCCATAGAGGTCTTCTTTCCTGCAGTCAGAGGCCTCACACGACTCACAGGGGTGTTGGTGTTTTTCTCCATAGTTGAGTCTGCTGTTTTGGTCTGGCTCTTTTCCCCTGTGTGATGGGAGTCCTAGGTAGGATGGAGGATTACCGTGCATTGGGGGAGATTGCGAACGAGGGGCACAGCAGCGAAGACAGGGGCCTTCGTTAGGGTGGGTCATGTGATACATCCCTTGGTCCTTGGTCCAGCAACAGACAGCGTGGGTGACTCAATGCACACTTGCAGGGAGACAGACGGTTTTCCTTGAGTCCTTGGTCTGCGGTGCCAAGGACGTGCATTGCCCTGAGTGGAGAAAGCCGCCGTGAGGTGTATTGTGATCAGTAAGAATGGGGGATTGTGATCAGGAAACTAGGGGAATTGTGATCAGGAAGCCAGAGGAATTGTGATCAGGAAGCAAAGGGCATTGTGATCAGTAGGCAAGGGGTATTGTGATCAGGTACCGTGATGTGTAAGACGGGGCATTCTGATAAGCAAACAGGGGGCAATGTGATCAGGAAGAAAGGGGCAGTGGGATCAGCAAGCAGGGAGAATTTTAATCACTAATCAGGGGGTATTGTGATCACAAACAAGGGTCATTATGATCAAGAGCAAGGGGCATTGTGATCACAAAGTATGGGGCATTGTGATCACTAAGAATGGGGATTGTGATGAGCAAGCAAGGGGAATTGTAATCATGAAGCAAAGGGCATTGTAATCATTAGGCAAGGGGTATTGTGATCAGGTAACAAGGAGTAGTTTGATGTGTAAACAGGGGGCAATGTGAAAAAGAAAAAAGGGGCATTTTGACCAGTTACCAGGGAGCATTGTATCACTAATTAGGTGGTATTGTGATCAATAACAGCGGTCATTATGATTAAGAACAAAGGGCATTGTAATCACAGAGCAATGGGCATTGTGATCAGTAACAGGGAGCATTGTGATCACTAAGGATGGGGGATAGTGATCAGGAAGCAAGGGGAATGGTGATCAAGAAGCAAAGGGCCTTGTGATCAGTAGGCAAGGAGTATTGTGATCAGGTACCTTGATGTGAAAAGACGGGGAATTCTGATAAGCAAGCAGGGGGCAATGTGATCAGGAAGAAAGTGTAATTGTGATCACTCGCAGGGAGCATTTTATTCACTAATCAGGGGGTATTGTGATCAGAAACAGGGTTCATTATGATCGATAAGAAGCGGCATTCTGACCAGTATACAATGGGCATTGTGATCACAAAGCAGGGGACATTGTGATCGCTAACTGGGGTATTGTGATCAGAAAAGATGGGGGATTGTGATCAGGAAGCAAGGGGAATTGTGATCAGGAAGCAAGAGGTATTGTGATCAGGAAGCAAAGGGCATTGTGATCAGTAGGAAAGGGGTATTATGATCGGTGAACAAGGGGCAATGTGATCACAAAGCAGTGGGCATTGCGATCAGTAATAGGGGCATTGTGATCACTAAGGATGGGGGAATGTGATCAGGAAGCAAAGGGCATTGTTATCAGTATGCAAGAGGTATTGTTTACAGTGAAAAAGGGGTACTGTGATGTGTAAATAGGGGGTATTCTGATAAGTAAGCAGGGGCATTTTGATCAAGAAGAAAGGGGCATTGTGATCAGTAATGGGGGTATTGTGATCAGGAAGAATGGGGAATTGTGATCAGGAAGCAAGGGGAATTGTGATCAGGACGCAAGAGTTATTGTGATCAGGAAGCAAAGGGCATTGTGAGCAGTAGGCAAGGGGTATTGTGATCAAAGAACAAGGGGTACTGTGATGTGTAAACAGGGGGCATTCTGATAAGTAAGCAGGGGCATTGTGATCAGGAGGAAAGGGGCATTTTGACCATTAAGCAGGGAGCATTGTAATTACTCTTCAGGGTGCATTGTGACCACAAACAAGGGTCATTATGATCAAGAGCAAGGGGCATTGTGATAACAAAGCAGGGGGCATTGTAATCAGTAAAGATGTGGAATTGTGATCAGAAAGTAAGGGGATTTGTGATCAGGAAGCAAGGGGCATTGTGATCAGTAGGCAAGGGGTATTGTGATCAGTGAACAACGGGTACTGTGATGTGTAAACAGGGTGCATTCTGAAAAGTAAGCAGGGGGCGTTCTGATCAGGAAGAAAGGGTCATTGTGATCAGTAAGCAGGGAGCATTGTAATCACTAATCAGGGGTATTGTGAACAGAAACAGGGGTCTTCATGATCAAGAGCAAGGGGCACTGTGATCACAATGCAGTGGGCATTGTGATCAGTAAAGATGGGAGATTGTGATCAGGAAGCAAGAGGTACTGTGATCAGGAAGCAAGAGGCATTGTGATCAGGAAGCAAAGGCATTGTGATCAGTAGCCAAGGGGTATTGTGATCAGTGAACAAGGGGTACTGTGATGTGTAAACAGGGGGCATTCTGAAAAGTAAGCAGTGGGTATTGTGATCAGGAAAAAAGGGGCATTGTGATCAGTAACTGGGTTATTGAGATCAATAAGAATGTGGAGTTGTGATCAGGAAACAAAGGAGATTGTAATCAGTAGGCAAGGGGTATAGTGATAGGTGAACAAGGGGTACTGTGATGTGTAAACTGGGGGCATTCTGATAAGTAAGCAGGGGTCATTGTGATCAAGAAGAAAGGGGCATTGTGATCAGTATGCAGGGAGCATTGTAATCACAAATGAGGGTGTATTGTGATCACAAACAAGGGTCATTATGATCAAGAGCAAGGGGCTTTGTGATCACAAAGCAGGGGGTATTGTGCTCAGTTAGGATGTGGAATTGTGATCAGGAAGTAGAGGAATTGTGATCAGGAAGCAAGAGGTATTGTGATCAGGAAGCAAAGGGCATTGTGATCAGTAGGCAAAGGGTTTTGTGATCGGTGAACAAGGGGTACTGTGATGTGTAAACAGGGGATATTCTGAAAACTAAGCAGGCAGCATTGTGATCAGTAAAAGGGGGCACTGTGATCAGGAACAAACTGGCATTTTGACCAGTAAGCCGGGAGCATTGTAATCACTAATCAGGGGGTATTGTGATCAGAAACAGGGGTCATTATGATCATGTACAAGCGACATTGTGATCAGTAAAGACGGGGCATTGTGATCACAATGCAGGGGCATTGTTATCATTAACGGGGGTACTGTGATCAGTAAGGATGGGGGATTGTGATCAGGAAATAAGGGGATTTTGATCAGGAAGCAAGAGGCATTGTGATTAGGAACCAAAGGGCATTGTGAGCAGTAAGCACGGAATATTGTAATCACTAAACATGAGGTATTGTGATCAGAAACAGGGGTCATTATGATCAAGAACAAGCGGCATTTTGATCAGTAAAGAAGGGGCATTGTGATCACAAAGCAGGGGGCATTGTGATCAGTAAAAGGGGGCAGTGTGATCCGGAACAAAGGGGCATTTTGACCAGTAAGCAGGGAGCATTGTAATCACTAATCAGAGGGTATCGTGACCACAAACAAGGGTCATTATTATCAAGAGCAAGGGGCATTGCGATCAGGAAGAATGGGGGATTGTGATCAGGAACCCATGGAATTGTGATCAGGAAGCAAGATATATTGTGATCAGGAAGCAAAGGGCATTGTGATCATTAGGCAAGGGCTATCGTGATCAGTGAACAAGAGGTATGTGATGTGTAAACAGGGCGTATTCTGAAAATTAAACATGGGGCACTGAGATCAGTATCGGGGGTATTGTGATCAGTAAGGATGGGGGATTGTGATCAGGACGCAAGGGCACTTGTGATCAGGAAGCCACAGTTATTGTCATCAGGAAACAAAGGGCATTGTGATCAGTAGGCAAGAGGTATTTTGATCAGTGAACAACGCGTACTGTGATGTGTAAACAGGGGGCAATGAGCTCAGGAAGAAAGGGCCATTGTGATCAGTACGCAGGGAGCATTGTAATCACTAATCGGGGTATTGTGATCACAAACAAAGGTCATTATGATCAAGAGCAAGGGGCTTTGTGATCACGAAGCAGGGGGCATTGTGCTCAGTTAGGATGTGGAATTGTGATCAGGAAGTAGGGAATTGTGATCAGGAAGCAAGAGGTATTGTGATCAGGAAGCAAAGGGCATTGTGATCAGTAGGCATGGGGTATTGTAATCAGTGAACAACGGGTACTGTGATGTGTAAACAGGGGGCATTGTGACCAGGAAGAAATGCCATCGTTATCAATTAGCAAGGATCACTTTAATCACCCATAAGGTGGTATTATGATCAGAAACAGTGGTCATTATGATTAAGAACACAGGGAATTGTGATCACAAAGCAGGCGGCATTTTCATCAGTAACAGGGGGCATTGTGATCACTAAGCATGAGGGATTGTGATCAGTAAGCCAGGGTAATTGTGATCAGGAAGCAAAGGGCATTGTGATCAGTAGGCAAGGGGTATTTTGATCAGTGAACAAGGTATACGGTGATGTGTAAACAGGGGGCATTCTGATAACTAAGCAGGGGGCATTGTGGTAAGGAAGAAAGGGGCATCGTGATCAGTATGCAGGAGCATTGTAATCACTAAGGGTGAAGGAATGTGATTAGGAAGCAAGGAGAATTGTGATCATGGAGCAAAGGGCATTGTGATCAGTAGGCAAAGGGTATTGTGATCGGTGAACAAGGGGTACTGTGACGTGTAAAAAGGGGATATTCTGAAAACAAAGAAGGCAGCATTGTGATCAGTAAAAGGGGGCACTGTGATCAGGAACAAACTGGCATTTTGACCAGAAAGCCGGGAGCATTGTAATCACTAATCAGGGGGTATTGTGATCAGAAACAGGGGTCATTATGATCAAGAACAAGCGACATTGTGATCAGTAAAGAACGGGCATTGTGATCACAAAGCAGGCGTTTTGTGATCATTAATGGGGGTATTGTGATCAGGAAGGAAGGGGAATTGTGATCAGGAAGCCAGAGGTATTGTGATCAGGAAGCAAAGGGCATTGTGATCAGGTGGCAAGGGGTATTGTGATCAGTGAACAAGGGGTACTGTGATGTGTAAACAGGGGGCATTCTGAAAAGTAAACAGTGGGCATTGTGATCAGTAAAAGGGGGCATTGTGATCAGGAACAAAGGGGCATTTTGACCAGTCAACAGGGAGCATTATAATCACTAATATGGGGGGATTGTGATAAAAAACAGGGGTCATTATGATTAAGAACAAGGGGCATTGTGATCACAAAGCAGGGGCATTGTGATCAGTAACAGGGAGCATAGTGATCCTTAAGGATGGGGGATTGTGATGAGGAAGCAAAGGGCATTGGCATCAGTAGGCAAGGGGTATTGTGATCGGTGAATAAGGGGTACTGTGGTCTATAAACAAGGGATATTCTGAAAAGTATGCAGGACGCATTGTGATGAGAAAAGGGGGCATTGTGATCAGGAACAAATGGGCATTTTGACCAGTAAGCAGGGAGCATTGTAATCACTAATCAGGGGGAATTGTGAGCAGAAACAGGGGTCATTATGATCAAGTACAAGCGACATTGTGATCAGTAAAGACGGGGCATTGTGATCACAATGCAGGGGCATTGTTATCATTAACGGGGGTATTGTGATCAGTAAGGATGGGGGATTGTGATCAGGAAATAAGGGGAATTGTGATCAGGAAGCAAGAGGCATTGTGATCAGGAACCAAAGGGCATTGTGAGCAGTAAGCACGGAATATTGTAATCACTAAACATGAGGTATTGTGATCAGAAATAGGGGTCATTATGATCAAGAGCAAGCGGCATTGTGATCAGTAAAGAAGGGGCATTGTGATCACAAAGCATGGGGCATTGTGATCAGTAAAAGGGGGCAGTGTGATCCAAAACAAAGGGGCATTTTGACCAGTAAGCAGGGAGCATTGTAATCACTAATCAGAGGGTATCGTGACCACAAACATGGGTCATTATTATCAAGAGCAAGGGGCATTGCGATCAGGAAGAATGGGGGATTGTGATCAGGAACCCAGGGAATTGTGATCAGGAAGCAAGATATATTGTGATCAGGAAGCAAAGGGCATTGTGAGAAGTAGGCAAGGGGTATTGTGATCAGTGAACAAGGGGTACTGTGATGTGAAACAGGGGGTATTCTGAAAAGTAAGCATGGGGTGTTGTGGTCAGTGAAAGGGGGCATTTTGATCAGGAAGAATGTGGCATTTTGATCAGTAAGCAGGGAGCATTCTAATCACTAATCAGGGGGTATTGTGATCAGAAACAAGGGGCATTATGGTCAAGAACAAGGGGCATTGTGATAAAAAAACAAAAGGGCATTGTGATCACAAAGCAGGGGTCACTGTGATCAGTAACGGGGTATTGTGATCAGTAAGAATGGGGGATTTTGATCAGGAACTTAGGGGAATAGTGATCAGGAAGCAAGAGTCATTGTGATCAGGAAGCAAAGAGCATTGTTAGCAGTAGGCAAGGTGTATTGTGATAATTGATCAAGGGTACTGTGATGTGTAAACAGGGGGCATTCTGATAAGTAAGCAGGGGCATTGTGATCAGGAAGAAAGCGGCATGGTGATCAGTAAGCACGGAATATTGTAATCACTATACAGGAGGTATTGTGATCAGAAACAGGGGTCATGATGATCAAGAACAAGCGGCATTGTGATCAGTATAGAAGGGGTACTGTGATCACAAAGCAGGGGGCATTGTGATCAGGAAAAAAGGGGCATTTTGAGCAGAAAGCAGGGAGCATTGTAATCACTAATGAAGGGGTTTGTGATCACAACAAGTGTCATTATGATCAAGAGCAAGTGGCATTGTGATCACAAAGCAGGGGGCATTGTGATCAGTATGGATGGGGAATTGTGAACAGGAAATAGCAGGATTGTGATCACGAAGCAAGAGGTATTGTGATCAGGAAGCAAAGGGCATTGTGAACAGTACGCAAGGGGTATTGTGATCAATGAAGAACGCGTACTGCATGTGTAAACAGGGGGCAATGTGATCAGGAAGAAAGGGACATTGTGAGAAGTAAGCAGGGAGCATTGTAATCATTCAACAGGGGGTATTGTGATCAGAAACAGGGTTCATTATGATCAAGGACAAGCGGCATTGTGATCAGTAAAAAAGGGTCATTGTGATCACAAAGCAGGGGCATTGTGATCAGTAACAGGGGTATTGTGATCAGGAAGCAAGGGTAATTGTGATCAGGAAGCAATAGTTATTGTTTTAAGGAAGGAAAGGGCATTGTGATCAGTAGGCAAGGGGAATTTTGATCAGGAAGTTGAGGTAATGTGATCAGGAAGCTAAGGGCATTGTGATCACTTGGGAAGGGATATTGTGATCAGTCAACAAGGGGTACTGTGATGTGTAAACAGGGGGCATTCTGAAAAGTTACCAGGCGCATTGTGATCAGAAAGAAAGGGGCATTTTGATCAGTTACCAGGGAGCATTGTAATCACTAATTAGGTGGTATTTTGATCACAAACAGGGGTCATTATGATTAAGAACAAGGGGCATTGTAATCAAAAGCAAGGGGCATTGTGATCAGTAACAGGGGGTATTGTGAACAGTAAGGATGGGGGATTGTGATCAGGAAGTAAGGGGAATTGAGATCAGGAAGCAAGAGGTATTGTGCTCAGGAGCAAAGGCATTGTGTTCAGTAGGCAATGGGTATTGTGATGTGTAAACAGGGGACATTCTGAAAAGTAAGCAGGGGTCATTGTGATCATTAAAACGGGGAATTTTGATCAGGAATAAAGGGACATTTTGACCAGTAAGCAGGGAGCATTGTAATCACTAATTGGGTGGTATTGTGATCACAAACATGGGCCATTATGATTCAGAACAAGGGGAATTGTGATCACAAAGCAGGGGGCATTGTCATCAGTAACAGGGGGCATTGTGATCACTAAGGATGGGGGATTGTGATCAGGAAGCAAGGGGAATTTTGATCAGGAAGCAAAGGGCATTGTGACCAGTAGGCAAGGCGTATTGCGATCAGGGAACAAAGGGTAACGTGATGTGTAAAGACGGGGCATTCTGATAAGCATGCAGGGGGCAATGTGATTTGGAAGAAAGGTGAATTGTGATCAGGAAGCAAGGGGAATTGTGATCAGGAAGCAACAGTTATTGTGATCAGGAAGCAAAGGGAATTGTGAGCAGTAGGCAAGGGGTATTGTGATCAGAGAACAAGGGGTACTGTGATGTGTAAACAGGGGGCATTCTGATAATTAAGCAGGGGCATTGTGATCAGGAGAAAAGGGGCATTTTGACCATTAAGCAGGGAGCATTGTAATTACTATTCAGGGTGCATTGTGACCACAAACAAGTGTCATTATGATCAAGAGCAAGGGGCATTGTGATCACAAAGCAGGGGGCAGTGTGATCAGTAAAGATGGGGAATTGTGATCAGGAAGTAAGGGGATGTGTGATCAGGAAGCAAGACGGATTGTGATCAGGAAGCAAGGGGCATTGTGATCAGTAGGCAAGGGGTATTGTGATCAGTGAACAACGGGTACTGTGATGTGTAAACAGGGTGCATTCTGAAAAGTAAGCAGGGGGCGTTGTGATCAGGAAGAAAGGGTCATTATGATCAGTAAGCAGGGAGCATTGTAATCACTAATCAGGGGTATTGTGATCAGAAACAGGGGTCTTCATGATCAAGAGCAAGGGGCACTGTGATCACAATGCAGTGGGCATTGTGATCAGTAAAGATGGGAGATTGTGATCAGGAAGCATGGGGAATTGTGATCAGGAAGCAAGAGGGATTGTGATCAGGAAGCAAAGGCATTGTGATCAGTAGGCAAGGGGTATTGTGATCAGTGAACAAGGGGTACTGTGATGTGTAAACAGGGGGCATTCTGAAAAGTAAGCAGTGGGCATTGTGATCAGGAAAAAAGGGGCATTGTGATCAGTAACTGGGTTATTGTGATCAATAAGAATGTGGAGTTGTGATCAGGAAACAAAGGACATTGTGATCAGTAGGCAAGGCGTATAGTGATAGGTGAACAAGGGGTACTGTGATGTGTAAACTGGGGGCATTCTGATAAGTAAGCAGTGGTCATTGTGATCAGGAAGCAAAGGGCATTGTTATCAGTATGCAAGAGGTATTGTTTACAGTGAAAAAGGGGGTACTGTGATGTGTAAATAGGGGGTATTCTGATAAGTAAGCAGGGGCATTTTGATCAAGAAGAAAGGGGCATTTTGATCAGTAATGGGGGTATTGTGATCAGGAAGAATGGGGAATTGTGATCAGGAAGCAAGGGGAATTGTGATCAGGACGCAAGAGTTATTGTGATCAGGAAGCAAAGGGCATTGTGAGCAGTAGGCAAGGGGTATTGTGATCAAAGAACAAGGGGTACTGTGATGTGTAAACAGGGGGCATTGTGACCAGGAAGAAATGTCATCGTGACCAATTAGCAGGGATCACTTTAATCACTCATAAGGTGGTATTATGATCAGAAACAGTGGTCATTATAATTAAGAACAAGGGGCATTGTGATCACAAAGCAGGGGGCATTTTCATCAGTAACAGGGGGCATTGTGATCACTAAGCATGAGGGATTGTGATCAGTAAGCCAGGGTAATTGTGATCAGGAAGCAAAGGGCATTGTGATCAGTAGGCAAGGGGTATTGTGATCAGTGAACAAGGTGTATGGTGATGTGTAAACAGGGGGCATTCTGATAACTAAGCAGGGGGCATTGTGGTAAGGAAGAAAGGGGCATTGTGATCAGTATGCAGGGAGCATTGTAATCACTAAGGGTGAGGGAATGTGATTAGGAAGCAAGGAGAATTGTGATCATGAAGCAAAGGGCATTGGGATCAGTACGCAAAGGGTATTGTGATCGGTGAACAAGGGGTACTGTGAGGTGTAAACAGGGGATATTCTGAAAACAAAGCAGGCAGCATTGTGATCAGTAAAAGGGGGCACTGTGATCAGGAACAAACTGGCATTTTGACCAGTAAGCCGGGAGCCTTGTAATCACTAATCAGTTGGTATTGTCATCAGAAACAGGGGTCATTATGATCAAGAACAAGCGGCATTGTGATCATTAAAGAATGGGCATTGTGATCACAAAGCAGGCGCTTTCTGATCATTAACGGGGGTATTGTGATCAGGAAGGAAGGGGAATTGTGATCAGGAAGCCAGAGGTATTGTGATCAGGAAGCAAAGGGCATTGTGATCAGTTGGCAAGGGGTATTGTGATCAGTGAACAAGGGGTACTGTGATGTGTAAACATTGGGCATTCTGAAAAGTAAGCAGTGGGCATTGTGATTAGTAAAAGGGGGCATTGTGATCAGGAACAAAGGCGCATTTTGACCAGTAAGCAGGGAGCATTATAATCACTAATTTGGGGGGATTGTGATAAAAAACAGTGGTCATTATAGTTAAGAACAAGGGGCATTGTGATCACAAAGCAGGGGCATTGTGATCAGTAACAAGGGGCATAGTGATCCTTAAGGATGGGGGATTGTGATGAGGAAGCAAAGGGCATCGGCATCAGTAGGCAAGGGGTATTGAGATCGGTGAATAAGGGGTACTGTGGTCTGTAAGAAGGGGATATTCTGAAAAGTATGAAGGATGCATTGTGATGAGAAAAGGGGGCATTGTGATCAGGAACAAATGGGCATTTTGAACAGGAAGCAGGGAGCATTGTAATCACTAATCAGGGGGAATTGTGATCAGAAACAGGGGTCATTACGATCAAGTACAAGTGACATTGTGATCAGTAAAGACGGGGCATTGTGATCACAATGCAGGGGCATTGTTATCATTAACGGGGGTATTGTGATCAGTAAGGATGGGGGATTGTGATCAGGAAATAAGGGGAATTGTGATCAGGAAGCAAGAGGTATTGTGATCAGGAACCAAAGGGCATTGTGAGCAGTAAGCACGGATATTGTAATCACTAAACATGAGGTATTGTGATCAGAAACAGGGGTCATTATTATAAAGAGCAAGGGGCATTGCGATCAGGAAGAATGGGGGATTGTGATCAGGAACCCAGGGGATTGTGATCAGGAAGCAGGATATATTGTGATCAGGAAGCAAAGGGCATTGTGAGAAGTAGGCAAGGGGTATTGTGATCAGTGAACAAGGGGTACTGTGATGTGAAACAGGGGGCATACTGAAAAGTAAGCAGGGGGCATTGTGGTCAGTAAAAGGGGGCATTTTGATCAGGAAGAATGGGGCATTGTGATCAGTAAGCAGGGAGCGTTCTAATCACTAATCAGGGGGTATTGTGATCAGAAACAAGGGGCATTATGGTCAAGAACAAGGGGCATTGTGATAAAAAAACAAGGGGCATTGTGATCACAAAGCAGGGGTCACTGTGATCAGTGACGGGGTATTGTGATCATTAAGAATGGGGGATTTTGATCAGGAAGTAAGGGGAATTGTGATCAGGAAGCAAGAGTCATTGTGAACAGGAGGCAAAGAGCATTGTGAGCAGTAGGCAAGGGGTATTGTGATAATTGATCAAGGGTACTGTGATGTGTAAACAGGGGGCATTCTGATAAGTAAGCAGGGGCATTGTGATCAGGAAGAAAGCGGCATTGTGATCAGTAAGCACGGAAAATTGTAATCACTATACTGGAGGTATTGTGATCAGAAACAGGGGTCATTATGATCAAGAAGAAGCGGCAATGTGATCAGTAAAGAAGGGGTATTGTGATCACAAAGCAGGGGGCATTGTGATCAGGAAAAAAGGGGCATTTTGAGCAGAAAGCAGGGAGCATTGTAATCACTAATGAAGGGGTTTGTGATCACAACAAGTGTCATTATGATCAAGAGCATGTGGCATTGTGATCACAAAGCAGGGGGCATTGTGATCAGTAAGGATGGGGAATTGTGAACAGGAAATAGAGGAATTGTGATCACGAAACAAGAGGTATTGTGATCAGGAAGCAAAGGGCATTGTGATCAGTATGCAAGGGGTATTGTGATCAATGAAGTACGCGTACTGCATGAGTAAACAGGGGGCAATGTGATCAGGAAGAAAGGGACATTGTGAGTAGTAAGCAGGGAGCATTGTAATCATTCATCAGGGGGTATTGTGATCAGAAACAGGGTTCATTATGATCAAGAACAAGCGGCATTTTGATCAGTAAAAAAGCGTCTTTGTGATCACAAAGCAGGGGCATTGTGATCAGTAACAGGGGTATTGTGATCAGGAAGCAAGGGTAATTGTGATCAGGAAGCAAAGGGCATTGTGATCAGTAGGCAAGGGGTATTGTGATCAGTGAACAAGGTGTACGGTGATGTGTAAACAAGGGGCATTCTGATAACTAAGCAGGGACCATAGTGGTAAGGAAGAAAGGGGCATTGTGATCAGTATGCAGGGAGCATTGTAATCACTAATGGTGAGGGAATGTGATTAGGAAGCAAGGAGAATTGTGATCATGAAGCAAAGGGCATTGGGATCAGTACGCAAAGGGTATTGTGATCGGTGAACAAGGGGTACTGTGAGGTGTAAACAGGGGATATTCTGAAAACAAAGCAGGCAGCATTGTGATCAGTAAAAGGGGGCACTGTGATCAGGAACAAACTGGCATTTTGACCAGTAAGCCGGGAGCCTTGTAATCACTAATCAGTTGGTATTGTCATCAGAAACAGGGGTCATTATGATCAAGAACAAGCGGCATTGTGATCATTAAAGAATGGGCATTGTGATCACAAAGCAGGCGCTTTCTGATCATTAACGGGGGTATTGTGATCAGGAAGCAAGCGGGATTGTGATCAGGAAGCAAAGGCATTGTGATCATTAGGCAAGGGGTATTGTGATCAGTGAACAAGGGGTACTGTGATGTGTAAACAGGGGGCATTCTGAAAAGTAAGCAGTGGGCATTGTGATCAGGAAAAAAGGGGCATTGTGATCAGTAACTGGGTTATTGTGATCAATAAGAATGTGGAGTTGTGATCAGGAAACAAAGGACATTGTGATCAGTAGGCAAGGGGTATAGTGATAGGTGAACAAGGGGTACTGTGATGTGTAAACTGGGGGCATTCTGATAAGTAAGCAGGGGTCATTGTGATCAGGAAGAAAGGGGCATTGTGATCAGTATGCAGCGAGCATTGTAATCACTAATGAGGGGGTATTGTGATCACAAAGAAGGGTCATTATGATCAAGTGCAAGGGGCTTTGTGATCACAAAGCAGGGGGTATTGTGCTCAGTTAGGATGTGGAATTGTGATCAGGAAGTAGAGGAATAGTGATCAGGAAGCAAGAGGTATTGTGATCAGGAAGCAAAGTGCATTGTGATCAGTAGGCAAAGGGTTTTGTGATGGGTGAACAAGGGGTACTGTGACGTGTAAACAGGGGATATTCTGAAAACAAAGCAGGCAGCATTGTGATCAGTAAAAGGGGGCACTGTGATCAGGAACAAACTGGCATTTTGACCAGTAAGCCGGGAGCATTGTAATCACTAATCAGGGGTATTGTGTTCAGAAACAGGGGTCATTATGATCAAGAACAAGCATCATTGTTATCAGTAAAGAACGGGCATTGTGATCACAGAGCAGGCGCTTTGTGATCATTAACGGGGGTATTGTGATCAGGAAGGAAGGGGAATTGTGATCAGGAAGCCAGAGGTATTGTGATCAGGAAGCAATGGGCATTGTGATAAGTTGGCAAGGGGTTTTGTGATCAGTGAAAAAGGGGTACTGTGATGTGTAAACAGGGGGCATTCTGAAAAGTAAGCAGTGGGCGTTGTGATCAGTAAAAGTGGGCATTGTGATCAGGAACAAAGGGGCATTTTGACCAGTAAGCAGGGAGCATTATAATCACAAATTTGGGGGGATTGTGATCAAAAACAGGGGTCATTATGATTAAGAACAAGGGGCATTGTGATCACAAAGCAGGGGCATTGTCATCAGTAACAGGGGGCATAGTGATCCTTAAGGATGGGGGATTGTGATGAGGAAGCAAAGGGCATCGGCATCAGTAGGCAAGGGGTATTGTGATCGGTGAATAAGGGGTACTGTGGTCTGTAAACAGGGGATATTCTGAAAAGTATGCAGGATGCATTGTGATCAGAAAAGGGGGCAATGTGATCAGGAACAAATGGGCATTTTGTCCAGTAAGCAGGGAGCATTGTAATCACTAATCAGGGGGAATTGTGATCAGAAACAGGGGTCATTACGATCAAGTACAAGCGACATTGTGATCAGTAAAGACGGGGCATTGTGATCACAATGCAGGGGCATTGTTATCATTAACGGGGGTACTGTGATCAGTAAGGATGGGGGATTGTGATCAGGAAATAAGGGGATTTTGATCAGGAAGCAAGAGGCATTGTGATCAGGAACCAAAGTGCATTGTGAGCAGTAAGCACGGAATATTGTAATCACTAAACATGAGGTATTGTGATCAGAAACAGGGGTCATTATGATCAAGAACAAGCGGCATTTTGATCAGTAAAGAAGGGGCATTGTGATCACAAAGCAGGGGGCATTGTGATCAGTAAAAGGGGGCAGTGTGATCCGGAACAAAGGGGCATTTTGACCAGTAAGCAGGGAGCATTGTAATCACTAATCAGAGGGTATCGTGACCACAAACAAGGGTCATTATTATCAAGAGCAAGGGGCGTTGCGATCAGGAAGAATGGGGGATTGTGATCAGGAACCCATGGAATTGTGATCAGGAAGCAAGATATATTGTGATCAGGAAGCAAAGGGCATTGTGATCATTAGGCAAGGGCTATCGTGATCAGTGAACAAGAGGTATGTGATGTGTAAACAGGGCGTATTCTGAAAATTAAACAGGGGGCACTGAGATCAGTATCGGGGGTATTGTGATCAGTAAGGATGGGGGATTGTGATCAGGACGCAAGGGCACTTGTGATCAGGAAGCCACAGTTATTGTCATCAGGAAACAAAGGGCATTGTGATCAGTAGGCAAGGGGTATTTTGATCAGTGAACAACGCGTACTGTGATGTGTAAACAGGGGGCAATGAGCTCAGGAAGAAAGGGCCATTGTGATCAGTACGCAGGGAGCATTGAAATCACTAATCAGGGGTATTGTGATCAGAAAGAGGGGTCTTCATGATCAAGAGCAAGGGGCACTGTGATCACAATGCAGTGGGCATTGTGATCAGTAAAGATGGGAGATTGTGATCAGGAAGCAAGGGGAATTGTGATCAGGAAGCAAGAGGGACTGTGATCAGGAAGCAAAAGGCATTGTGATCAGTAGGCAAGGGGTGTTGTGATCAGTTGACAAGGGGTACTGTGATGTGTAAACAGGGGGCATTCTGAAAAGTAAGCAGTGGGCATTGTGATCAGGAAAAAAGGGGCATTGTGATCAGTAACTGGGTTATTGTGATCAATAAGAATGTGGAATTGTGATCAGGAAACAAATGACATTGTGATCAGTAGGCAAGGGGTATAGTGATAGGTGAACAAGGGGTACTGTGATGTGTAAACTGAGGGCATTCTGATAAGTAAGCAGGGGTCATTGTGATCAGGAAGAAAGGGGCATTGTGATCTGTATGCAGGGAGAATTGTAATCACTAATTGGGGTATTGTGATCACAAACAAGGGTCATTATGATCAAGAGCAAGGGGCTTTGTGATCACAAAGCAGGGGGCATTGTGCTCAGTTAGGATGTGGAATTGTGATCAGGAAGTAGGGGAATTGTGATAGGAAGCAAGAGGTATTGTGATCAGGAAGCAAAGGGCATTGTGATCAGTAGGCATGTGGTATTGTAATCAGTGAACAACGGGTACTGTGATGTGTAAACAGGGGGCATTGTGACCAGGAAGAAATGCCATCGTGATCAATTAGCAGGGATCACTTTAATCACTCATAAGGTGGTATTATGATCAGAAACAGTGGTCATTATGATTAAGAACAAGGGGCATTGTGATCACAAAGCAGGCGGCATTTTCATCAGTAACAAGGGGCATTGTGATCACTAAGCATGAGGGATTGTGATCAGTAAGCCAGGGTAATTGTGATCAGGAAGCAAAGGGCATTGTGATCAGTAGGCAAGGGGTATTGTGATCAGTGAACAAGGTGTACGGTGATGTGTAAACAGGGGGCATTCTGATAACTAAGCAGGGGGCATTGTGGTAAGGAAGAAAGGGGCATTGTGATCAGTATGCAGGGAGCATTGTAATCACTAAGAGTGAGGGAATGTGATTAGGAAGCAAGGAGAATTGTGATCATGAAGCAAAGGGCATTGTGATCAGTAGGCAAAGGGTATTGTGATCGGTGAACAAGGGGTACTGTGACGTGTAAACAGGGGATATTCTGAAAACTAAGCAGGCAGCATTGTGAGCAGTAAAAGGGGGCACTGTGATCAGGAACAAACTGGCATTTTGACCAGTAAGCCGGGAGCATTGTAATCACTAATCAGGGGGTACTGTGATCAGAAACAGGGGTCATTATGATCAAGAACAAGCGACATTGTGATCAGTAAAGAACGGGCATTGTGATCACAAAGCAGGCGCTTTGTGATCATTAACGGCGGTATTGTGATCAGGAAGGAAGGGGAATTGTGATCAGCAAGCCAGAGGTATTTTGATCAGGAAGCAAATGGCGTTGTGATCAGTTGGCAAGGGGTATTGTGATCAGTGAAAAAGGGGTACTGTGATGTGTAAACAGGGGGCATTCTGAAAAGTAAGCAGTGGGCATTGTGATGAGTAAAAGGGGGCATTGTGATCAGGAACAAAGGGGCATTTTGACCAGTCAACAGGGAGCATTATAATCACTAATATGGGGGGATTGTGATCAAAAACAGGGGTCATTATGATTAAGAACAAGGGGCATTGTGATCACAAAGCAGGGGCATTGTGATCAGTAACAGGGAGCATAGTGATCCTTAAGGATGGGGGATTGTGATGAGGAAGCAAAGGGCATTGGCATCAGTAGGCAAGGGGTATTGTGATCGGTGAATAAGGGGTACTGTGGTCTATAAACAAGGGATATTCTGAAAAGTATGCAGGACGCATTGTGATGAGAAAAGGGGGCATTGTGATCAGGAACAAATGGGCATTTTGACCAGTAAGCAGGGAGCATTGTAATCACTAATCAGGGGGAATTGTGATCAAAAACAGGGGTCATTATGATCAAGTACAAGCGACATTGTGATCAGTAAAGACGGGGCATTGTGATCACAATGCAGGGGCATTGTTATCATTAACGGGGGTATTGTGATCAGTAAGGATGGGGGATTGTGATCAGGAAATAAGGGGCATTGTGATCAGGAAGCAAGAGGCATTGTGATAAGGAACCAAAGGGCATTGTGAGCAGTAAGCACGGAATATTGTAATCACTAAACATGAGGTATTGTGATCAGAAACAGGGGTCATTATGATCAAGAACAAGCGGCATTGTAATCAGTAAAGAAGGGGCATTGTGATCACAAAGCAGGGGGCATTTTGATCAGTAAAAGTGGGCAGTGTGATCCAAAACAAAGGGGCATTTTGACCAGTAAGCAGGGAGCATTGTAATCACTAATCAGAGGGTATCGTGACCACAAACAAGGGTCATTATTATCAAGAGCAAGGGGCATTGCGATCAGGAAGAATGGGGGATTGTGATCAGGAACCCAGGGAATTGTGATCAGGAAGCAAGATATATTGTGATCAGGAAGCAAAGGGCATTGTGAGAAGTAGGCAAGGGGTATTGTGATCAGTGAACAAGGGGTACTGTGATGTGAAACAGGGGGCATTCTGAAAAGTAAGCAGGGGGCGTTGTGTTCAGTGAAAGAGGGCATTTTGATCAGGAAGAATGTGGCATTTTGATCAGTAAGCAGGGAGCATTCTAATCACTAATCAGGGGGTATTGTGATCAGAAACAAGGGGCATTATGGTCAAGAACAAGGGGCATTGTGATAAAAAAACAAGGGGCATTGTGATCACAAAGCAGGGGTCACTGTGATCAGTAACGGGGTATTGTGATCAGTAAGAATGGGGGATTTTGATCAGGAACTTAGGGGAATAGTTATCAGGAAGCAAGAGTCATTGTGATCAGGAAGCAAAGAGCATTGTGAGCAGTAGGCAAGGTGTATTGTGATAATTGATCAAGGGTACTGTGATGTGTAAACAGGGGGCATTCTGATAAGTAAGAAGGGGCATTGTGATCAGGAAGAAAGCGGCATGGTGATCAGTAAGCACGGAATATTGTAATCACTATACAGGAGGTATTGTGATCAGAAACAGGGGTCATGATGATCAAGAACAAGCGGCAATGTGATCAGTAAAGAAGGGGTACTGTGATCACAAAGCAGGGGGCATTGTGATCAGGAAAAAAGGGGCATTTTGAGCAGAAAGCAGGGAGCATTGTAATCACTAATGAAGGGGTTTGTGATCACAACAAGTGTCATTATGATCAAGAGCAAGTGGCATTGTGATCACAAAGCAGGGGGCATTGTGATCAGTAAGGATGGGGAATTGTGAACAGGAAATAGCAGAATTGTGATCACGAAGCAAGAGGTATTGTGATCAGGAAGCAAAGGGCATTGTGAACAGTACGCAAGGGGTATTGTGATCAATGAAGAACGCGTACTGCATGTGTAAACAGGGGGCAATGTGATCAGGAAGAAAGGGACATTGTGAGAAGTAAGCAGGGAGCATTGTAATCATTCTTCAGTGGGTATTGTGATCAGAAACAGGGTTCATTATGATCAAGAACAAGCGGCATTGTGATCAGTAAAAAAGGGTCATTGTGATCACAAAGCAGGGGCTTTGTGATCAGTAACAGGGGTATTGTGATCAGGAAGCAAGGGTAATTGTGATCAGGAAGCAATAGTTATTGTTTTCAGGAAGGAAAGGGCATTGTGATCAGTAGGCAAGGGGAATTTTGATCAGGAAGCTGAGGTAATGTGATCAGGAAGCTAAGGGCATTGTGATCACTTGGGAAGGGATATTGTGATCAGTCAACAAGGGGTACTGTGATGTGTAAACAGGGGGCATTCTGAAAAGTCACCAGGCGCATTGTGATCAGAAAGAAAGGGGCATTTTGATCAGTTACCAGGGAGCATTGTAATCACCAATTAGGTGGTATTTTGATCACAAACAGGGGTCATTATGATTAAGAACAAGGGGCATTGTAATCACAAAGCAAGGGGCATTGTGATCAGTAACAGGGGGTATTGTGAACAGTAAGAATGGGGGATTGTGATCAGGAAGTAACGGGAATTGAGATCAGGAAGCAAGAGGTATTGTGCTCAGGAGCAAAAGGCATTGTGTTCAGTAGGCAATGGGTATTGTGATGTGTAAACAGGGGACATTCTAAAAAGTAAGCAGGGGTCATTGTGATCATTAAAAGGGGGAATTTTGATCAGGAATAAAGGGGCATTTTGACCAGTAAGCAGGGAGCATTGTAATCACTAATTGGGTGGTATTGTGATCACAAACATGGGCCATTATGATTAAGAACAAGGTGCATTGTGATCACAAAGCAGGGGGCATTGTCATCAGTAACAGGGGGCATTGTGATCACTAAGGATGGGGGATTGTGATCAGGAAGCACGGGGAATTTTGATCAGGAAGCAAAGGGCATTTTGACCAGCAGGCAATGCGTATTGAGATCAGGGAACAAGGGGTAACGTGATGTGTATAGACGGGGCATTCTGATAAGCATGCAGGGGGCAATGTGATCAGGAAGAAAGGTGAATTGTGATCAGGACAAAAGGGGCATTCTGATCAGTATCTTGGTTATTGTGATCAATAAGAATGTGGAGTTGTGATCAGGAAACAAAGGACATTGTGATCAGTAGGCAAGGGGTATAGGGATAGGTGAACAAGGGGTACTGTGATGTGTAAACTGGGGGCATTCTGATAAGTAAGCAGGGGTCATTGTGATCAGGAAGAAAGGGGCATTGTGATCAGTATGCAGGGAGCATTGTAATCACTAATCAGGGGGTATTGTGATCACAAAGCAGGCGGCATTTTCATCAGTAACAGGGGGCATTGTGATCACTAAGCATGAGGGATTGTGATCAGCAAGCCAGGGTAATTGTGATCAGGAAGCAAAGGGAATTGTGATCAGTAGGCAAGGGGTATTGTGATCAGTGAACAAGGTGTACGGTGATGTGTAAACAGGGGTCATTCTGATATCTAAGCAGGGGGCATTGTGGTCAGGAAGAAAGGGGCATTGTGATCAGTAACAGGGGGCATTGTGATCACTAAGGGTGAGGGAATGTGATTAGGAAGCAAGGAGAATTGTGATCATGAAGCAAAGGGCATTGTGATCAGTAGGCAAAGGGTATTGTGATCGGTGAACAAGGGGTACTGTGACGTGTAAACAGGGGATATTCTGAAAACTAAGCAGGCAGCATTGTGTTCAGTAAAAGGGGGCACTGTGATCAGGAAGAAACTTGCATTTTGACCAGTAAGCAGGGAGCATTATAATCACTAATTTGGGGGGATTATGATAAAAAACAGGGGTCATTATGATTAAGAACAAGGGGCATTGTGATCGCAAAGCAGGGGGCATTGTGATCAGGAAAAAAGGGGCATTTTGAGCAGAAAGCAGGGAGCATTGTAATCACTAATGAAGGGGTTTGTGATCACAACAAGTGTCATTATGATCAAGAGCAAGTGGCATTGTGATCACAAAGCAGGGGGCATTGTGATCAGTAAGGACGGGGAATTGTGAACAGGAAATAGCAGAATTGTGATCACGAAGCAAGAGGTATTGTGATCAGGAAGCAAAGGGCATTGTGATCAGTACGCAAGGGGTATTGTGATCAATGAAGAACGCGTACTGCATGTGTAAACAGGGGGCAATGTGATCAGGAAGAAAGGGACATTGTGAGTAGTAAGCAGGGAGCATTGTAATCATTCATCAGGGGATATTGTGATCAGAAACAGGGTTCATTATGATCAAGAACAAGCGGCATTGTGATCAGTAAAGAAGGGTCATTGTGATCACAAAGCAGGGGCATTGTGATCAGTAACAGGGGTATTGTGATCAGGAAGCAAGGGTAATTGTGATCAGGAAGCAATAGTTATTGTTTTCAGGAAGGAAAGGGCATTGTGATCAGTAGGCAAGGGGAATTTTGATCAGGAAGCTGAGGTAATGTGATCAGGAAGCTAAGGGCATTGTGATCACTTGGGAAGTGATATTGTGATCAGTCAACAAGGGGTACTGTGATGTGTAAACAGGGGGCATTCTGAAAAGTCACCAGGCGCATTGTGATCAGAAAGAAAGGGGCATTTTGACCAGTTACCAGGGAGCATTGTAATCACTAATTAGGTGGTATTTTGATCACAAACAGGGGTCATTATGATTAAGAACAAGGGGCATTGTAATCACAAAGCAAGGGGCATTGTGATCAGTAACAGGGGGTATTGTGAACAGTAAGGATGGGGGATTGTGATCAGGAAGTAAGGGGAATTGAGATCAGGAAGCAAGAGGTATTGTGCTCAGGAGCAAAAGGCATTGTGTTCAGTAGGCAAGGGGTATTGTGATGTGTAAACAGGGGACATTCTGAAAAGTAAGCAGGGGTCATTGTGATCATTAAAAGGGGGAATTTTGATCATGAATAAAGGGGCATTTTGACCAGTAAGCAGGGAGCATTGTAATCACTAATTGGGTGGTACTGTGATCACAAACATGGGCCATTATGATTAAGAACAAGGTGCATTGTGATCACAAAGCAGGGGGCATTGTCATCAGTAACAGGGGGCATTGTGATCACTAAGGATGGGGTATTGTGATCAGGAAGCAAGGGGAATTTTGATCAGGAAGCAAAGGGCATTGTGACCAGTAGGCAAGGCGTATTGCGATCAGGTAACAAGGGGTAACGTGATGTGTAAAGACGGGGCATTCTGATAAGCATGCAGGGGGCAATGTGATCAGGAAGAAAGGTGAATTGTGATCAGGAAGCAAGGGGAATTGTGATCAGGAAGCAAGAGTTATTGTGATCAGGAAGCAAAGGGCATTGTGAGCAGTAGGCAAGGGGTATTGTGATCAGAGAACAAGGGGTACTGTGATGTGTAAACAGGGGGCATTCTGATAAGTAAGCAGGGGCATTGTGATCAGGAGAAAAGGGGCATTTTGACCATTAATCAGGGAACATTGTAATTACTATACAGGGTGCATTGTGACCACACACAAGGGTCATTATGATCAAGAGCAAGGGGCATTGTGATCAGTAGGCAAGGGGTATTGTGATCAGTGAACAACGGGTACTGTGATGTGTAAACAGGGTGCATTCTGAAAAGTAAGCAGGGGGCGTTGTGATCAGGAAGAAAGGGTCATTGTGATCAGTAAGCAGGGAGCATTGTAATCACTAATCAGGGGTATTGTGATCAGAAACAGGGGTGTTCATGATCAAGAGCAAGGGGCACTGTGATCACAATGCAGTGGGCATTGTGATCAGTAAAGATGGGAGATTGTGATCAGGAAGCAAGGGGAATTGTGACCAGGAAGCAAGAGGGATTGTGATCAGGAAGCAAAGGCATTGTGATCAGTAGGCAAGGGGTATTGTGATCAGTGAACAAGGGGTACTGTGATGTGTAAACAGGGTCATTCTGAAAAGTAAGCAGTGGGCATTGTGATCAGGAAAAAAAGGGGCATTGTGATCAGTAACTGGGTTATTGTGATCAATAAGAATGTGGAGTTGTGATCAGGAAACAAAGGACATTGTGATCAGTAGGCAAGGGGTATAGTGATAGGTGAACAAGGGGTACTGTGATGTGTAAACTGGGGGCATTCTGATAAGTAAGCAGGGCCATTGTGATCAGGAAGAAAGGGGCATTGTGATCAGTATGCAGGGAGAATTGTAATCACTAATCGGGGTATTGTGATCACAAACAAAGGTCATTATGATCAAGAGCAAGGGGCTTTGTGATCACGAAGCAGGGGGCATTGTGCTCAGTTAGGATGTGGAATTGTGATCAGGAAGTAGGGAATTGTGATCAGGAAGCAAGAGGTACTGTGATCAGGAAGCAAAGGGCATTGTGATCAGTAGGCATGGGGTATTGTAATCAGTGAACAACGGGTACTGTGATGTGTAAACAGGGGGCATTGTGACCAGGAAGAAATGCCATCGTTATCAATTAGCAGGGATCACTTTAATACACTCATAAGGTGGTATTATGATCAGAAACAGTGGTCATTATGATTAAGAACAAAGGGAATTGTGATCACAAAGCAGGCGGCATTTTCATCAGTAATATGGGGCATTGTGATCACTAAACATGAGGGATTGTGATCAGTAAGCCAGGGTAATTGTGATCAGGAAGCAAAGGGCATTGTGATCAGTAGGCAAGGGGTATTTTGATCAGTGAACAAGGTGTACGGTGATGTGTAAACAGGGGGCATTCTGATAACTAAGCAGGGGGCATTGTGGTAAGGAAGAAAGGGGCATCGTGATCAGTATGCAGGGAGTATTGTAATCACTAAGGGTGAAGGAATGTGATTAGGAAGCAAGGAGAATTGTGATCATGGAGCAAAGCGCATTGTGGTCAGTAGGCAAAGGGTATTGTGATCGGTGAACAAGGGGTACTGTGACGTGTAAAAAGGGGATATTCTGAAAACAAAGCAGGCAGCATTGTGATCAGTAAAAGGGGGCACTGTGATCAGGAACAAACTGGCATTTTGACCAGAAAGCCGGGAGCATTGTAATCACAAATCAGGGGGTATTGTGATCAGAAACAGGGGTCATTATGATCAAGAACAAGCGGCATTGTGATCAGTGAAGAACGGGCATTGTGATCACAAAGCAGGCGTTTTGTGATCATTAACGGGGGTATTGTGATCAGGAAGGAAGGGGAATTGTGATCAGGAAGCCAGAGGTATTTTGATCAGGAAGCAAAGGGCATTGTGATCAGGTGGCAAGAGGTATTGTGATCAGTGAACAAGGGGTACTGTGATGTGTAAACAGGGGGCATTCTGAAAAGTAAACAGTGGGCATTGTGATCAGTAAAAGGGGTCATTGTGATCAGGAACAAAGGGGCATTTTGACCAGTCAACAGGGAGCATTATAATCACTAATATGGGGGGATTGTGATCAAAAACAGGGGTCATTACGATTAAGAACAAGGGGCATTGTGATCACAAAGCAGGGGCATTGTGATCAGTAACAGGGAGCATAGTGATCCTTAAGGATGGGGGATTGTGATGAGGAAGCAAAGGGCATTGGCATCAGTAGGCAAGGGGTATTGTGATCGGTGAATAAGGGGTACTGTGGTCTATAAACAAGGGATATTCTGAAAAGTATGCAGGACGCATTGTGATGAGAAAAGGGGGCATTGTGATCAGGAACAAAGGGGCATTTTGACCAGTAAGCAGGGAGCATTGTAATCACTAATCAGGGGGAATTGTGATCAGAAACAGGGGTCATTATGATCAAGTACAAGCGACATTGTGATCAGTAAAGACGGGGCATTGTGATCACAATGCAGGGGCATTGTTATCATTAACGGGGGTATTGTGATCAGTAAGGATGGGGGATTGTGATCAGGAAATAAGGGGCATTGTGATCAGGAAGCAAGAGGCATTGTGATCAGGAACCAAAGGGCATTGTGAGCAGTAAGCACGGAATATTGTAATCACTAAACATGAGGTATTGTGATCAGAAACAGGGGTCATTATGATCAAGAACAAGCGGCATTGTGATCAGTAAAGAAGGGGCATTGTGATCACAAAGCAGGGGGCATTGTGATCAGTAAAAGGGGGCAGTGTGATCCAAAACAAAGGGGCATTTTGACCAGTAAGCAGGGAGCATTGTAATCACTAATCAGAGGGTATCGTGACCACAAACAAGGGTCATTATTATCAAGAGCAAGGGGCATTGCGATCAGGAAGAATGGGGGATTCTGATCAGGAACCCAGGAAATTGTGATCAGGAAGCAAGAGGCATTGTGATCAGGAAGCAAAGGGCATTGTGAGAAGTAGGCAAGGGGTATTGTGATCAGCGAACAAGGGGTACTGTGATGTGAAACAGGGGGCATTCTGAAAAGTAAGCAGGGGGCGTTGTGGTCAGTGAAAGGGGGCATTTTGATCAGGAAGAATGTGGCATTTTGATCAGTAAGCAGGGAGCATTCTAATCACTAATCAGGGGGTATTGTGATCAGAAACAAGGGGCATTATGGTCAAGAACAAGGGGCATTGTGATAAAAAAACAAGGGGCATTGTGATCACAAAGCAGGGGTCACTGTGATCAGTATCGGGGGTATTGTGATCAGTAAGGATGGGGGATTGTGGTCAGGAAGCAAGGGGAATTTTGATCAGGAAGCAAAGGGCATTGTGACCAGTAGGCAAGGCGTATTGCGATCAGGGAACAAAGGGTAACATGATGTGTAAAGACGGGGCATTCTGATAAGCATGCAGGGGGCAATGTGATTTGGAAGAAAGGTGAATTGTGATCAGGAAGCAAGGGGAATTGTGATCAGGAAGAAACAGTTATTGTGATCAGGAAGCAATGGGAATTGTGAGCAGTAGGCAAGGGGTATTGTGATCAGAGAACAAGGGGTACTGTGATGTGTAAACAGGGGGCATTCTGATAATTAAGCAGGGGCATTGTGATCAGGAGAAAAGGGGCATTTTGACCATTAAGCAGGGAGCATTGTAATTACTATTCAGGGTGCATTGTGACCACAAACAAGGGTCATTATGATCAAGAGCAAGGGGCATTGTGATCACAAAGCAGGGGGCAGTGTGATCAGTAAAGATGGGGAATTGTGATCAGGAAGTAAGGGGATGTGTGATCAGGAAGCAAGAGGGATTGTGATCAGGAAGCAAGGGGCATTGTGATCAGTAGGCAAGGGGTATTGTGATCAGTGAACAACGGGTACTGTGATGTGTAAACAGGGTGCATTCTGAAAAGTAAGCAGGGGGCGTTGTGATCAGGAAGAAAGGGTCATTGTGATCAGTAAGCAGGGAGCATTGTAATCACTAATCAGGGGTATTGTGATCAGAAACAGGGGTCTTCATGATCAAGAGCAAGGGGCACTGTGATCACAATGCAGTGGGCATTGTGATCAGTAAAGATGGGAGATTGTGATCAGGAAGCAAGGGGAATTGTGATCAGGAAGCAAGAGGGATTGTGATCAGGAAGCAAAGGCATTGTGATCAGTAGGCAAGGGGTATTGTGATCAGTGAACAAGGGGTACTGTGATGTGTAAACAGGGGGCATTCTGAAAAGTAAGCAGTGGGCATTGTGATCAGGAAAAAAGGGGCATTGTGATCAGTAACTGGGTTATTGTGATCAATAAGAATGTGGAGTTGTGATCAGGAAACAAAGGACATTGTGATCAGTAGGCAAGGGGTATAGTGATAGGTGAACAAGGGGTACTGTGATGTGTAAACTGGGGGCATTCTGATAAGTAAGCAGGGGTCATTGTGATCAGGAAGAAAGGGGCATTGTGATCAGTATTCAGGGAGCATTGTAATCACTAATCGGGGTATTGTGATCACAAACAAGGGTCATTATGATCAAGAGCAAGGGGCTTTGTGATCACAAAGCAGGGGGCATTGTGCTCAGTTAGGATGTGGAATTGTGATCAGGAAGTAGGGGAATTGTGATCAGGAAGCAAAGGGCATTGTGATCAGTAGGCATGTGGTATTGTAATCAGAGAACAACGAGTACTGTGATGTGTAAACAGGGGGCATTGTGACCAGGAAGAAATGTCATCGTGACCAATTAGCAGGGATCACTTTAATCACTCATAAGGTGGTATTATGATCAGAAACAGTGGTCATTATAATTAAGAACAAGGGGCATTGTGATCACAAAGCAGGGGGCATTTTCATCAGTAACAGGGGGCATTGTGATCACTAAGCATGAGGGATTGTGATCAGTAAGCCAGGGTAATTGTGATCAGGAAGCAAAGGGCATTGTGAGAAGTAGGCAAGGGGTATTGTGATCAGCGAACAAGGGGTACTGTGATGTGAAACAGGGGGCATTCTGAAAAGTAAGCAGGGGGCGTTGTGGTCAGTGAAAGGGGGCATTTTGATCAGGAAGAATGTGGCATTTTGATCAGTAAGCAGGGAGCATTCTAATCACTAATCATGGGGTATTGTGATCAGAAACAAGGGGCATTATGGTCAAGAACAAGGGGCATTGTGATAAAAAAACAAGGGGCATTGTGATCACAAAGCAGGGGTCACTGTGATCAGTAACGGGGTATTGTGATCAGTAAGAATGGGGGTTTTGATCAGGAACTTAGGGGAATAGTGATCAGGAAGCAAGAGTCATTGTGATCAGGAAGCAAAGAGCATTGTTAGCAGTAGGCAAGGTGTATTGTGAAAATTGATCAAGGGTACTGTGATGTGTAAACAGGGGGCATTCTGATAAGTAAGCAGGGGCATTGTGATCAGGAAGAAAGCGGCATGGTGGTCAGTAAGCACGGAATATTGTAATCACTATACAGGAGGTATTGTGATCAGAAACAGGGATCATTATGATCAAGAACAAGCGGCATTGTGATCAGTAAAGAAGGGGTACTGTGATCACAAAGCAGGGGGCATTGTGATCAGGAAAAAAGGGGCATTTTGAGCAGAAAGCAGGGAGCATTGTAATCATTAATGAAGGGGTTTGTGATCACAACAAGTGTCATTATGATCAAGAGCAAGTGGCATTGTGATCACAAAGCAGGGGGCATTGTGATCAGTATGGATGGGGAATTGTGAACAGGAAATATCAGGATTGTGATCACGAAGCAAGAGGTATTGTGATCAGGAAGCAAAGGGCATTGTGAACAGTACGCAAGGGGTATTGTGATCAATGAAGAACGCGTACTGCATGTGTAAACAGGGGGCAATGTGATCAGGAAGAAAGGGACATTGTGAGAAGTAAGCAGGGAGCATTGTAATCATTCATCAGGGGGTATTGTGATCAGAAACAGGGTTCATTATGATCAAGAACAAGCGGCATTGTGATCAGTAAAAAAGGGTCATTGTGATCACAAAGCAGAGGCATTGTGATCAGTAACAGGGGTATTGTGATCAGGAAGCAAGGGTAATTGTGATCAGGAAGCAATAGTTATTGTTTTCAGGAAGGAAAGGGCATTGTGATCAGTAGGCAAGGGGAATTTTGATCAGGAAGCTGAGGTAATGTGATCAGGAAGCTAAGGGCATTGTGATCACTTGGGAAGGGATATTGTGATCAGTCAACAAGGGGTACTGTGATGTGTAAACAGGGGGCATTCCGAAAAGTTACCAGGCGCATTGTGATCAGAAAGAAAGGGGCATTTTGATCAGTTACCAGGGAGCATTGTAATCACTAATTAGGTGGTATTTTGATCACAAACAGGGGTCATTATGATTAAGAACAAGGGGCATTGTAATCAAAAGCAAGGGGCATTGTGATCAGTAACAGGGGGTATTGTGAACAGTAAGAATGGGGGATTGTGATCAGGAAGTAAGGGGAATTGAGATCAGGAAGCAAGAGGTATTGTGCTCAGGAGCAAAAGGCATTGTGTTCAGTAGGCAATGGGTATTGTGATGTGTAAACAGGTGACATTCTGAAAAGTAAGCAGGGGTCATTGTGATCATTAAAAGGGGGAATTTTGATCAGGAATAAAGGGGCATTTTGACCAGTAAGCAGGGAGCATTGTAATCACTAATTGGGTGGTATTGTGATCACAAACATGGGCCATTATGATTCAGAACAAGGGGCATTGTGATCACAAAGCAGGGGGCATTGTCATCAGTAACAGGGGGCATTGTGATCACTAAGGATGGGGGATTGTGATCAGGAAGCAAGGGGAATTTTGATCAGGAAGCAAAGGGCATTGTGACCAGTAGGCAAGGCGTATTGCGATCAGGGAACAAAGGGTAACATGATGTGTAAAGACGGGGCATTCTGATAAGCATGCAGGGGGCAATGTGATTTGGAAGAAAGGTGAATTGTGATCAGGAAGCAAGGGGAATTGTGATCAGGAAGCAACAGTTATTGTGATCAGGAAGCAAAGGGAATTGTGAGCAGTAGGCAAGGGGTATTGTGATCAGAGAACAAGGGGTACTGTGATGTGTAAACAGGGGGCATTCTGATAATTAAGCAGGGGCATTGTGATCAGGAGAAAAGGGGCATTTTGACCACTAAGCAGGGAGCATTGTAATTACTATTCAGGGTGCATTGTGACCACAAACAAGGGTCATTATGATCAAGAGCAAGGGGCATTGTGATCACAAAGCAGGGGGCAGTGTGATCAGTAAAGATGGGGAATTGTGATCAGGAAGTAAGGGGATTTGTGATCAGGAAGCAAGAGGGATTGTGATCAGGAAGCAAGGGGCATTGTGATCAGTAGGCAAGGGGTATTGTGATCAGTGAACAACGGGTACTGTGATGTGTAAACAGGGTGCATTCTGAAAAGTAAGCAGGGGGCGTTGTGATCAGGAAGAAAGGGTCATTGTGATCAGTAAGCAGGGAGCATTGTAATCACTAATCAGGGGTATTGTGATCAGAAACAGGGGTCTTCATGATCAAGAGTAAGGGGCACTGTGATCACAATGCAGTGGGCATTGTGATCAGTAAAGATGGGAGATTGTGATCAGGAAGCAAGGGGAATTGTGATCAGGAAGCAAGAGGGATTGTGGTCAGGAAGCAAAGGCATTGTGATCAGTAGGCAAGGGGTATTGTGATCAGTGAACAAGGGGTACTGTGATGTGTAAACAGGGGGCATTCTGAAAAGTAAGCAGTGGGCATTGTGATCAGGAAAAAAGGGGCATTGTGATCAGTAACTGGGTTATTGTGATCAATAAGAATGTGGAGTTGTGATCAGGAAACAAAGGACATTGTGATCAGTAGGCAAGGGGTATAGTGATAGGTGAACAAGGGGTACTGTGATGTGTAAACTGGGGGCATTCTGATAAGTAAGCAGGGGTCATTGTGATCAGGAAGAAAGGGGCATTGTGATCAGTATGCAGGGAGCATTGTAATCACTAATCGGGGTATTGTGATCACAAACAAGGGTTATTATGATCAAGAGCAAGGGGCTTTGTGATCACAAAGCAGGGGGCATTGTGCTCAGTTAGGATGTGGAATTGTGATCAGGAAGTAGGGGAATTGTGATCAGGAAGCAAAGGGCATTGTGATCAGTAGGCATGTGGTATTGTAATCAGAGAACAACGAGTACTGTGATGTGTAAACAGGGGGCATTGTGACCAGGAAGAAATGTCATCGTGACCAATTAGCAGGGATCACTTTAATACACTCATAAGGTGGTATTATGATCAGAAACAGTGGTCATTATAATTAAGAACAAGGGGCATTGTGATCACAAAGCAGGGGGCATTTTCATCAGTAACAGGGGGCATTGTGATCACTAAGCATGAGGGATTGTGATCAGTAAGCCAGGGTAATTGTGATCAGGAAGCAAAGGGCATTGTGATCAGTAGGCAAGGTGTATTGTGATCAGTGAACAAGGTGTACGGTGATGTGTAAACAGGGGGCATTCTGATAACTAAGCAGGGGGCATTGTGGTAAGGAAGAAAGGGGCATTGTGATCAGTATGCAGGGAGCATTGTAATCACTAAGGGTGAGGGAATGTGATTAGGAAGCAAGGAGAATTGTGATCATGAAGCAAAGGGCATTGGGATCAGTAAAGAACGGGCATTGTGATCACAAAGCAGGCGCTTTGTGATCATTAACGGCGGTATTGTGATCAGGAAGGAAGGGGAATTGTGATCAGGAAGCCAGAGCTATTTTGATCAGGAAGCAAATGGCGTTGTGATCAGTTGGCAAGGGGTATTGTGATCAGGGGGCATTCTGAAAAGTAAGCAGTGGGCATTGTGATCAGTAAAAGGGGGCATTGTTATCAGGAACAAAGGGGCATTTTGACCAGTAAGCAGGGAGCATTATAATCACTAATTTGGGGGGATTGTGATAAAAAACAGGGGTCATTATAATTAAGAACAAGGGGTATTGTGATCACAAAGCAGGGGCATTGTGATCAGTAACAAGGGGCATAGTGATCCTTAAGGATGGGGGATTGTGATGAGGAAGCAAAGGGCATCGGCATCAGTAGGCAAGGGGTATTGAGATCGGTGAATAAGGGGTACTGTGGTCTGTAAGAAGGGGATATTCTGAAAAGTATGCAGGATGTATTGTGATGAGAAAAGGGGGCATTGTGATCAGGAACAAATGGGCATTTTGAACAGTAAGCAGGGAGCATTGTAATCACTACTCAGGGGGAATTGTGATCAGAAACAGGGGTCATTACGATCAAGTACAAGCGACATTGTGATCAGTAAAGACGGGGCATTGTGATCACAATGCAGAGGCATTTTTATCATTAACGGGGGTATTGTGATCAGTAAGGATGGGGGATTGTGATCAGGAAATAAGGGGAATTGTGATCAGGAAGCAAGAGGTATTGTAATCAGGAACCAAAGGGCATTGTGAGCAGTAAGCACGGATATTGTAATCACTAAACATGAGGTATTGTGATCAGAAACAGGGGTCATTGTTATCAAGAGCAAGGGGCATTGCGATCAGGAAGAATGGGGGATTGTGATCAGGAACCCAGGGGATTGTGATCAGGAAGCAAGATATATTGTGATCAGGAAGCAAAGGGCATTGTGAGAAGTAGGCAAGGGGTATTGTGATCAGTGAACAAGGGGTACTGTGATGTGAAACAGGGGGCATTCTGAAAAGTAAGCAGGGGGTATTGTGATCAGTAAAAGGGGGCATTTTGTTCAGGAAGAATGGGGCATTGTGATCAGTAAGCAGGGAGCGTTCTATTCACTAATCAGGAGGTATTGTGATCAGAAACAAGGGGCATTATGGTCAAGAACAAGGGGCATTGTGATAAAAAAACAAGGGGCATTGTGATCACAAAGCAGGGGTCACTGTGATCAGTGACGGGGTATTGTGATCATTAAGAATGGGGGATTTTGATCAGGAAGTAAGGGGAATTGTGATCAGGAAGCAAGAGTCATTGTGATCAGGAGGCAAAGAGCATTGTGAGCAGTAGGCAAGGGGTATTGTGATAATTGATCAAGGGTACTGTGATGTGTAAACAGGGGGCATTCTGATAAGTAAGCAGGGGCATTGTGATCAGGAAGAATGCGGCATTGTGATCAGTAAGCACGGAAAATTGTAATCACTATACAGGAGGTATTGTGATCAGAAACAGGGGTCATTATGATCAAGAACAAGCGGCAATGTGATCCGTAAAGAAGGGGTATTGTGATCACAAAGCAGGGGGCATTGTGATCAGGAAAAAAGGGGCATTTTGAGCAGAAAGCAGGGAGCATTGTAATCACTAATGAAGGGGTTTGTGATCACAACAAGTGTCATTATGATCAAGAGCATGTGGCATTGTGATCACAAAGCAGGGGGCATTGTGATCAGTAAGGATGGGGAATTGTGAACAGGAAATAGCAGAATTGTGATCACGAAGCAAGAGGTATTGTGATCAGGAAGCAAAGGGCATTGTGATCAGTACGCAAGGGGTATTGTGATCAATGAAGTACACGTACTGCATGTGTAAACAGGGAACAATATGATCAGGAAGAAAGGGACATTGTGAGTAGTAAGCAGGGAGCATTGTAATCATTCATCAGGGGGTATTGTGATCAGAAACAGGGTTCATTATGATCAAGAACAAGCGGCATTGTGATCAGTAAAAAAGGGTCTTTGTGATCACAAAGCAGGGGCATTGTGACCAGTAACAGGGTATTGTGATCAGGAAGCAAGGGTAATTGTGATCAGTAAGCAAAGGGCATTGTGATCAGTAGGCAAGGGGTATTGTGATCAGTGAACAAGGTGTACGGTGATGTGTAAACAGGGGGCATTCTGATAACTAAGCAGGGAGCATTGTGGTAAGGAAGAAAGGGGCATTGTGATCAGTATGCAGGGAGCATTGTAATCACTAATGGTGAGGGAATGTGATTAGGAAGCAAGGAGAATTGTGATCATGAAGCAAAGGGCATTGGGATCAGTATGCAAACGGTATTGTGATCGGTGAACAAGGGGTACTGTGACGTGTAAACAGGGGATATTCTGAAAACAAAGCAGGCAGCATTGTGATCAGTAAAAGGGGGCACTGTGATCAGGAAAAAACTGGCATTTTGACCAGTAAGCAGGGAGCATTGTAAACACTAATTGGGTGGTATTGTGATCACAAACATGGGCCATTATGATTCAGAACAAGGGGCATTGTGATCACAAAGCAGGGGGCATTGTCATCAGTAACAGGGGGCATTGTGATCACTAAGGATGGGGGATTGTGATCAGGAAGCAAGGGGAATTTTGATCAGGAAGCAAAGGGCATTGTGACCAGTAGGCAAGGCGTATTGCGATCAGGGAACAAGGGGTAACATGATGTGTAAAGACGGGGCATTCTGATAAGCATGCAGGGGGCAATGTGATCAGGAAGAAAGGTGATTTGTGATCAGGAAGCAAGGGGAATTGTGATCAGGAAGCAAGAGTTATTGTGATCAGAATGCAAAGGGCATTGTGAGCAGTAGGCAAGGGGTATTGTGATCAGAGAACAAGGGGTACTGTGATGTGTAAACAGGGGGCATTCTGATAAGTAAGCAGGGGCATTGTGATCAGGAGAAAAAGGGCTTTTTGACCATTAAGCAGCGAGCATTGTAATTACTATTCAGGGTGCATTGTGACCACAAACAAGGGTCATTATGATCAAGAGCAAGGGGCATTGTGATAACAAAGCAGGGGGCATTGTAATCAGTAAAGATGGGGAATTGTGATCAGGAAGTAAGGGGATTTGTGATCAGCAAGCAAGGGGCATTGTGATCAGTAGGCAAGGGGTATTTTGATCAGTGAACAACGGGTACTGTGATGTGTAAACAGGGTGCATTCTGAAAAGTAAGCAGGGTGCGTTGTGATCAGGAAGAAAGGGTCATTGTGATCAGTAAGCAGGGAGCATTGTAATCACTAATCAGGGGTATTGTGATCAGAAACAGGGGTCTTCATGATCAAGAGCAAGGGGCACTGTGATCACAATGCAGTGGGCATTGTGATCAGTAAAGATGGGAGATTGTGATCAGGAAGCAAGGGGAATTGTGATCAGGAAGCAAGAGGGATTGTGATCAGGAAGCAAAGGCATTGTGATCAGTAGGCAAGGGGTATTGTGATCAGTGAACAAGGGGTACTGTGATGTGTAAACAGGGGGCATTCTGAAAAGTAAGCAGTGGGCATTGTGATCAGGAAAAAAGGGGCATTGTGATCAGTAACTGGGTTATTGTGATCAATAAGAATGTGGAGTTGTGATTAGGAAACAAAGGACATTGTAATCAGTAGGCAAGGGGTATAGTGATAGGTGAACAAGGGGTACTGTGATGTGTAAACTCGGGGCATTCTGATAAGTAAGCAGGGGTCATTGTGATCAGGAAGAAAGGGGCATTGTGATCAGTATGCAGGAGGCATTGTAATCACTAATGAGGGGGTATTGTGATCACAAACAAGGGTCATTATGATCAAGAGCAAGGGGCTTTGTGATCACAAAGCAGGGGGTGTTGTGCTCAGTTAGGATGTGGAGTTGTGATCAGGAAGCAAGCGGTATTGTGATCAGGAAGCAAAGGGCATTGTGATCAGTAGGCAAAGGGTTTTGTGATCGGTGAACAAGGGGTACTGTGACGTGTAAACAGGGGATATGCTGAAAACTAAGCAGGCAGCATTGTGATCAGTAAAAGGGGGCACTGTGATCAGGAACAAACTGGCATTTTGACCAGTAAGCCGGGAGCATTGTAATCACTAATCAGGGGGTATTGTGATCAGAAACTGGGGTCATTATGATCAAGTACAAGTGACATTGTGATCAGAGACGGGGCATTGTTATCATTAACGGGGGTACTGTGATCAGTAAGGATGGGGGATTGACCAGTAAGCCGGGAGCATTGTAATCACTTATCAGGGGGTATTGTTATCTGAAACAGTGGTCATTATGATTAAGAACAAGGGGCATTGTGATCACAAAGAGGGGGTATTGTGATCAGTAACACGGGGCATTGTGATCACTAAAGATGGGGATTGTGATCAGGAAGCAAGGGGAATTGTGATCAGGAAGCAAGAGGCATTGTGATCAGGAAGCAAAGGGCATTGTGAGAAGTAGGCAAGGGGTATTGTGATCAGTGAACAAGGGGTACTGTGATGTGTAACAGGGGGCATTCTGAAAAGTAAGCAGGGGGCATTGTGGTCAGTAAAAGGGGGCATTTTGATCAGGTAGAATGGGGCATTGTGATCAGTAAGCAGGGAGCATTCTAATCACTAATCAGGGGGTATTGTGATCAGAAACAAGGGGCATTATGTCAAGAACAAGGGTCATTGTGATAAAAAAACAAGGGGCATTGTGATCACAAAGCAGGGGTCACTGTGATCAGTAACGGGGTATTGTGATCAGTAAGAATGGGGAATTTTGATCAGGAAGTAAGGGGAATTGTGATCAGGAAGCAAGAGTCATTGTGATTAGGAAGCAAAGAGCATTGTGAGCAGTAGGCAAGGGGTATTGTGATAATTGATCAAGGGTACTGTGATGTGTAAACAGGGGTCATTCTGATAAGTAAGCAGGGGCATTGTGATCAGGAAGAAAGCGGCATTGTGATCAGTAAGCACGGAATATTGTAATCACTATACAGGAGGTATTGTGATCAGAAACAGGGGTCATTATGATCAAGAACAAGCGGCAATGTGATCAGTAAAGAAGGCGTATTGTGATCACAAAGCAGGGGGCATTGTGATCAGGAAAAAAGGGGCATTTTGAGCAGAAAGCAGGGACCATTGTAATCACTAATGAAGGGGTTTGTGATCACAACAAGTGTCATTATGATCAAGAGCAAGTGGCATTGTGATCACAAAGCAGGGGGCATTGTGATCAGTAAGGATGGGGAATTGTGAACAGGTAATAGCGGAATTGTGATCACGAAGCAAGAGGTATTGTGATCAGGAAGTAAAGGGCATTGTTATGAATACGCAAGGGTATTGTGATCAACGAAGAACGCGTACTGCATGTGTAAACAGCGGGCAATGTGATCAGGAAGAAAGGGACATTGTGAGTAGTAAGCAGGGAGCATTGTAATCATTCATCAGGGGGTATTGTGATCAGAAACAGGGTTCATTATGATCAAGAACAAGCGGCATTGTGATCAGTAAAGAAGGGTCACTGTGATCACAAAGCAGGGGCATTGTGATCAGTAACAGGGGTATTGTGATCAGGAAGCAATAGTTATTGTTTTCAGGAAGCAAAGGGCATTGTGATTAGTAGGCAAGGGGAATTTTGATCAGTAAGCTGAGGTAATGTGATCAGGAAGCTAAGGGCATTGTGATCACTTGGGAAGGGATATTGTGATCAGTCAAAAAGGGGTACTGTGATGTGTAAACAGGGGGCATTCTGAAAAGTCACCAGGCGCATTGTGATCAGAAAGAAAGGGCATTTTGACCAGTTACCAGGGAGCATTGTAATCACTAATTAGGTGGTATTTTGATCACAAACAGAGGTCATTATGATTAAGAACAAGGGGCATTGTAATCACAAAGCAAGGGGCATTGTGATCAGTAACAGTGGGTGTTGTGAACAGTAAGGATGGGGGATTGTGATCAGGAAGTAAGGGGAATTGAGATCAGGAAGCAAGATGTATTGTGCTCAGGAGCAAAAGGCATTGTGTTCAGTAGGCAAGGGGTATTGTGATGTGTAAACAGGGGACATTCTGAAAAGTAAGCAGGGGTCATTGTGATCATTAAAAGGGGGAATTTTGATCAGGAATAAAGGGGCATTTTGACCAGTAAGCAGGGAGCATTGTAATCACTAATTGGGTGGTATTGTGATCACAAACATGGGCCATTATGATTCAGAACAAGGGGCATTGTGATCACAAAGCAGGGGGCATTGTCATCAGTAACAGGGGGCATTGTCATCACTAAGGATGGGGGATTGTGATCAGGAAGCAAGGGGAATTTTGATCAGGAAGCAAAGGGCATTGTGACGAGTAGGCAAGGCGTATTGCGATCAGGGAACAAGGGGTAACGTGATGTGTAAAGATGGGGCATTCTGATAAGCATGCAGGGGGCAATGTGACCAGGAAGAAAGGTGAATTGTGATCAGGAAGCAAGGGGAATTTTGATCAGGAAGCAAGAGTTATCGTGATCAGGAAGCAAAGGGCATTGTGAGCAGTAGGCAAGGGGTACTGTGATCAGAGAACAAGGGGTACTGTGATGTGTAAACAGGGGGCATTCTGATAAGTAAGCAGGGGCATTGTGATCAGGAGAAAAGGGGAATTTTGACCATTAAGCAGGGAGCATTGTAATTACTATTCAGTGTGCATTGTGACTACAAACAAGGGTCATTATGATCAAGAGCAAGGGGCATTGTGATCACAAAGCAGGGGGCATTGTGATCAGTATGATGGGGAATTGTGATCAGGAAGTAAGGGTATTTGTGATCAGGAAGCAAGAGGGATTGTGATCAGGAAGCAAGGGGCATTGTGATCAGTAGGCAAGGGGTATTGTGATCAGTGATCAACGGGTACTGTGATGTGTAAACAGGGTGCATTCTGAAAAGTAAGCAGGGGGTGTTGTGATCAGGAAGATAGGGTCATTGCGATCAGTAAGCAGCGAGCATTGTAATCACCAATCAGGGGTATTGTGATCAGAAACAGGGGTCTTCATGATCAAGAGCAAGGGGCACTGTGATCACAATGCAGAGGGAATTGTGATCAGTAAAGATGGGAGATTGTGATCAGGAAGCAAGGGGAATTGTGATCAGGAAGCAAGAGGGATTGTGATCAGGAAGAAAAGGCATTGTGACCAGTAGGCAAGGGGTATTGTGATCAGTGAACAAGGGGTAATGTGATGTGTAAACAGGGGGCATTCTGAAAAGTAAGCAGTGGGCATTGTGATCAGGAAAAAAGGGGCATTGTGATCAGTAACTGGGTTATTGTGATCAATAAGAATGTGGAGTTGTGATCAGGAAACAAAGGACATTGTGATCAGTAGGCAAGGGGTATAGTGATAGGTGAACAAGGGGTACTGTGATGTGTAAACTGGGGGCATTCTGATAAGTAAGCAGGGGTCATTGTGATCAGGAAGAAAGGGGCATTGTGATCACAAAGCAGGGGGCATTGTGTTCAGTAAAAGGGGGCATTGTGATCCAGAACAAAGGGGCATTTTGACCAGTAAGCAGGGAGCATTATAATCACTAATTTGGGGGGATTGTGATCAAAAACAGGAGTCATTATGATTAAGAACAAGGGGCATTGTGATCACAAAGCAGGGGCATTGTGATCAGTAACAGGGGGCATAGTGATCCTTAAGGATGTGGGATTGTGATGAGGAAGCAAAGGGCATTGGCATCAGTAGGCAAGGGGTATTGTGATCGGTGAATAAGGGGTACTGTGGTCTGTAAACAGGGGATATTCTATAAAGTATGCAGGATGCATTGTGATCAGAAAAGGGGGCAATATGATCAGGAACGAATGGGCATTTTGACCAGTAAGCAGGGAGCATTGTAATCACTAATCAGGGGGAATTGTGATCAGAAACAGGGGTTATTATGATCAAGTACAAGCGACATTGTGATCAGTAAAGACGGGGCATTGTGATCACAAAGCAGGGGGCATTGAGATCAGTAAAAGGGGGCAGTGTGATCCGGAACAAGGGGGCATTTTGACCAGTAAGCAGGGAGCATTGTAATCACTAATCAGAGGGTATCGTGACCACAAACAAGGGTCATTATTATCAAGAGAAAGGGGCATTGCGATCAGGAAGAATGGGGGATTGTGATCAGGAACCCAGGGAATTGTGATCAGGAAGCAAGATATATTGTGATCAGGAAGCAAAGGGCATTGTGATCATTACCAAGGGCTATCGTGATCAGTTTACAAGAGGTATGTGATGTGTAAACAGGGTGTATTCTGAAAATTAAGCAGGGGGCACTGAGATCAGTATCGGGGGTATTGTGATCAGTAAGGATGGGGGATTGTGATCAGGAAGCAAGGGGAATTGTGATCAGGAAGCAAAGGGCATTGTGAGAAGTAGGCAAGGGGTATTGTGATCAGCGAACAAGGGGTACTGTGATGTGTAACACGGGGCATTCTGAAAAGTAAGCAGGGGGCATTGTGGACAGTAAAAGGGGGCATTTTGATCAGGAAGAATGGGGCATTGTGATCAGTAAGCAGGGAGCTTTCTAATCACTAATCAGGGGGTATTGTGATCAGAAACAAGGGGCATTATGGTCAAGGACAATGGGCATTGTGATAAAAAAACAAGGGACATTGTGATAACAATGCAGGGGGCATTGGGATCAGTAACGGGGTATTGTGATCAGTAAGAATGGGGGATTTTGATCAGGAAGTAAGGGGAATTGTGATCAGGAAGCAAAGAGCATTGTGAGCGGTAGGCAAGGGGTATTGTGATAATTGATCAAGGGTACTGTGATGTGTAAACAGGGGGCATTCTGATAAGTAAGCAAGGGCATTGTGATCAGGAAGAAAGCGGCATTGTGATCAGTAAGCACGGAATATTGTAATCACTATACAGGAGGTATTGTGATCAGAAACAGGGGTCATTATGATCAAGAACAAGCGGCAATGTGATCAGTAAAGAAGGGGTATTGTGATCACAAAGCAGGGGGCATTGTGATCAGGAAAAAAGGGGCATTTTGAGCAGAAAGCAGGGAGCATTGTAATCACTAATGAAGGGGTTTGTGATCACAACAAGTGTCATTATGATCAAGAGCAAGTGGCATTGTGATCACAAAGCATGGGGCATTGTGATCAGTAAGGATGGTGAATTGTGAACAGGAAATAGCGGAATTGTGATCACGAAGCAAGAGGTATTGTGATCAGGAAGCAAAGGGCATTGAGATCAGTACGCAAGGGGTATTGTGATCAATGAAGAACGCGTACTGCATGTGTAAACAGGGGACAATGTGATCAGGAAGAAAGGGACATTGTGAGTAGTAAGCAGGGAGCATTGTAATCATTCATCAGGGGGTATTGTGATCAGAAACAGGGTTCATTATGATCAAGAACAAGCAGCATTGTAATCAGTAAAGAAGGGTCATTGTGATCACAAAGCAGGGGCATTGTGATCAGTAACAGGGGTATTGTGATCAGGAAGCAAGGGGAATTGTGATCAGGAAGCAATAGTTATTGTTTTCAGGAAGCAAAGGCATTGTGATCAGTAGGCAAGGGGAATTTCGATCAGGAAGCTGAGGTAATGTGATCAGGAAGCTAAGGGCATTGTGATCACTTGGGAAGGGATATTGTGATCAGTCAACAAGGGGTACTGTGATGTGTAAACAGGGGGCATTCTGAAAAGTCACCAGGCGCATTGTGATCAGAAAGAAAGGGGCATTTTGACCAGTTACCAGGGAGCATTGTAATCACTAATTAGGTGGTATTTTGATCACAAACAGGGGTCATTAAGATTAAGAACAAGGGGCATTGTAATCACAAAGCAAGGGGCATTGTGATCAGTAACAGGGGGTATTGTGAACAGTAAGGATGGGGGATTGTGATCAGGAAGTAAGGGGAATTGAGATCAGGAAGCAGGAGGGATTGTGCTCAGGAGCAAAAGGCATTGTGTTCAGTAGGCAAGGGGTATTGTGATGTGTAACCAGGGGACATTCTGAAAAGTAAGCAGGGGTCATTGTGATCATTAAAGGGGGAATTTTCATCAGGAATAAAGGGGCATTTTGACCAGTAAGCAGGGAGCATTGTAAACACTAATTGGGTGGTATTGTGATCACAAACATGGGCCATTATGATTCAGAACAAGGGGCATTGTGATCACAAAGCAGGGGGCATTGTCATCAGTAACAGGGGGCATTGTGATCACTAAGGATGGGGGATTGTGATCAGGAAGCACGGGGAATTTTGATCAGGAAGCAAAGTGCATTGTGACCAGTAGGCAAGGCGTATTGCGATCAGGGAACAAGGGGTACTGTGATGTGTAAACAGGGGGCATTCTGATAAGACAGCAGGGGCATTGTGATCAGGAGAAAAGGGGCATTTTGACCATTAAGCAGGGAGCATTGTAATTACTATTCAGGGTGTATTGTGACCACAAACAAGGGTCATTATGATCAAGAGCAAGTGGCATTGTGATCACAAAGCAGGGGGCATTGTGATCAGTAAAGATGGGGAATTGTGATCAGGAAGTAAAGGCATTTGTGATCAGGAAGCAAGAGGGATTGTGATCAATGAACAACGCGTACTGCATGTGTAAACAGGGGACAATGTGATCAGGAAGAAAGGGACATTGTGAGTAGTAAGCAGGGAGCATTGTAATCATTCATCAGGGGGTATTGTGATCAGAAACAGGGTTCATTATGATCAAGAACAAGCGGCATTGTGATCAGTAAAGAAGGTTCATTGTGATCACAAAGCAGGGGCATTGTGATCAGTAACAGGGGTATTGTGATCAGGAAGCAAGGGTAATTGTGATCAGGAAGCAATAGTTATTGTTTTCAGGAAGCAAAGGGCATTGTGATCAGTAGGCAAGGGGAATTTTGATCAGGAAGCTGAGGTAATGTGATCAGGAAGCTAAGGGCATTGTGATCACTTGGGAAGGGATATTGTGATCAGTCAACAAGGGGTACTGTGATGTGTAAACAGGGGGCATTCTGAAAAGTCACCAGGCGCATTGTGATCAGAAAGAAAGGGGCATTTTGACCAGTTACCAGGGAGCATTGTAATCACTAATTAGGTGGTATTTTGATCACAAACAGGGGTCATTATGATTAAGAACAAGGGGCATTGTAATCACAAAGCAAGGGGCATTGTGATCAGTAACAGGGGGTATTGTGAACAGTAAGGATGGGGGATTGTGATCAGGAAGTAAGGGGAATTGAGATCAGGAAGCAAGAGGTATTGTGCTCAGGAGCAAAAGGCATTGTGTTCAGTAGGCAAGGGGTATTGTGATGTGTAACCAGGGGACATTCTGAAAAGTAAGCAGGGGTCATTGTGATCATTAAAAGGGGGAATTTTGATCAGGAATAAAGGGGCATTTTGACCAGTAAGCAGGGAGCATTGTAAACACTAATTGGGTGGTATTGTGATCACAAACATGGGCCATTATGATTCAGAACAAGGGGCATTGTGATCACAAAGCAGGGGGCATTGTCATCAGTAACAGGGGGCATTGTGATCACTAAGGATTGGGGATTGTGATCAGGAAGCAAGGGGAATTTTGATCAGGAAGCAAAGGGCATTGTGACCAGTAGGCAAGGCGTATTGCGATCAGGGAACAAGGGGTAACATGATGTGTAAATACGAGGCATTCTGATAAGCATGCAGGGGGCAATGTGATCAGGAAGAAAGGTGAATTGTGATCAGGAAGCAAGGGGAATTGTGATCAGGAAGCAAGAGTTATTGTGATCAGGATGCAAAGGGCATTGTGAGCAGTAGGCAAGGGGTATTGTGATCAGAGAACAAGGGGTACTGTGATGTGTAAACAGGGGGCATTCTGGTAAGTAAGCAGGGGCATTGTGATCAGGAGAAAAAGGGCATTTTGACCATTAAGCAGGGAGCATTGTAATTACTATTCAGGGTGCATTGTGACCACAAACAAGGGTCATTATGATCAAGAGCAAGGGGCATTGTGATAACAAAGCAGGGGGCATTGTAATCAGTAAAGATGGGGAATTGTGATCAGGAAGTAAGGGGATTTGTGATCAGCAAGCAAGGGGCATTGTGATCAGTAGGCAAGGGGTATTGTGATCAGTGAACAACGGGTAATGTGATGTGTAAACAGGGTGCATTCTGAAAAGTAAGCAGGGTGCGTTGTGATCAGGAAGAAAGGGTCATTGTGATCAGTAAGCAGGGAGCATTGTAATCACTAATCAGGGGTATTGTGATCAGAAACAGGGGTCTTCATGATCAAGAGCAAGGGGCACTGTGATCACAATGCAGTGGGCATTGTGATCAGTAAAGATGGGAGATTGTGATCAGGAAGCAAGTGGAATTGTGATCAGGAAGCAAGAGGGATTGTGATCAGGAAGCAAAGGCATTGTGATCAGTAGGCAAGGGGTATTGTGATCAGTGAACAAGGGGTACTGTGATGTGTAAACAGGGGGCATTCTGAAAAGTAAGCAGTGGGCATTGTGATCAGGAAAAAAGGGGCATTGTGATCAGTAACTGGGTTATTGTGATCAATAAGAATGTGGAGTTGTGATCAGGAAACAAAGGACATTGTGATCAGTAGGCAAGGGGTATAGTGATAGGTGAACAAGGGGTACTGTGATGTGTAAACTGGGGGCATTCTGATAAGTAAGCAGGGGTCATTGTGATCAGGAAGAAAGGGGCATTGTGATCAGTATGCAGGGAGCATTGTAATCACTAATGAGGGGGTATTGTGATCACAAACAAGGGTCATTATGATCAAGAGCAAGGGGCTTTGTGATCACAAAGCAGGGGGTGTTGTGCTCAGTTAGGATGTGGAATTGTGATCAGGAAGTAGAGGAATTGTGATCAGGAAGCAAGAGGTATTGTGATCAGGAAGCAAAGGGCATTGTGATCAGTAGGCAAAGGGTTTTGTGATCGGTGAACAAGGGGTACTGTGACGTGTAAACAGGGGACATTCTGAAAAGTAAGCAGGGGTCATTGTGATCATTAAAAGGGGGAATTTTGATCAGGAACAAACTGGCATTTTGACCAGTAAGCCGGGAGCATTGTAATCACAAATCAGGGGGTATTGTGATCAGAAACAGGGGTCATTATGATCAAGTACAAGCGACATTGTGATCAGTTTAGACGGCGCATTGTGATCACAATGCAGGGGCATTGTTATCATTAAAGGGGGTACTGTGATCAGTAAGGATGGGGGATTGTGATCAGGAAATAAGGGGAATTGTGATCAGGAAGCAAGAGGCATTGTGATCAGGAACCAAAGGGCATTGTGAGCAGTAAGCACGGAATATTGTAATCACTAAACATGAGGTATTGTGATCAGAAACAGGGGTCATTATGATCAAGAACAAGCGGCATTGTGATCAGTAAAGAAGGGGCATTGTGATCACAAAGCAGGGGACATTGTGGTCAGTAAAAGGGGCAGTGTGATCCGGAACAAAGGGGCATTTTGACCAGTAAGCAGGGAGCATTGTAATCACTAATCAGAGGGTATCGTGACCACAAACAAGGGTCATTATTATCAAGAGCAAGGGGCATTGCGATCAGGAAAAATGGGGAATTGTGATCAGGAACCCATGGAATTGTGATCAGGAAGCAAGATATATTGTGATCAGGAAGCAAAGGGCATTGTGATCATTAGGCACGGGCTATCGTGATCAGTGAACAAGAGGTATGTGATGTGTAAACAGGTCGTATTCTGAAAATTAAACAGGGGGCACTGAGATCAGTATCGGGGGTATTGTGATCAGTAAGGATGGGGGATTGTGATCAGGACGCAAGGGCAATTGTGATCAGGAAGCCACAGTTATTGTGATCAGGAAACAAAGGGCATTGTGATCAGTAGGCAAGGGGTATTTTGATCAGTGAACAACGCGTACTGTGATGTGTAAACAGGGGGCAATGAGATCAGGAAGAAAGGGCCATTGTGATCAGTAAGCAGGGAGCATTTTAATCACTCATCAGGGGGTATTGTTATCAGAAACAGTGGTCATTATGATTAAGAACAAGGGGCATTGTGATCACAAAGCAGGGGGTATTGTGATCAGTAACACTGGGCATTGTGATCACTAAAGATGGGGGATTGTGATCAGGAAGCAAGGGGAATTGTGATCAGGAAGCAAGAGGCATTGTGATCAGGAAGCAAAGGGCATTGTGAGAAGTAGGCAAGGGGTATTGTGATCAGTGAACAAGGGGTACTGTGATGTGTAACAGGGGGCATTCTGAAAAGTAAGCAAGGGGCATTGTGGTCAGTAAAAGGGGGCATTTTGATCAGGTAGAATGGGGCATTGTGATCAGTAAGCAGGGAGCATTCTAATCACTAATCAGGGGGTATTGTGATCAGAAACAAGGGGCATTATGTCAAGAACAAGGGGCATTGTGATCAAAAAACAAGGGGCATTGTGATCACAAAGCAGGGGTCACTGTGATCAGTAACGGGGTATTGTGATCAGTAAGAATGGGGAATTTTGATCAGGAAGTAAGGGGAATTGTGATCAGGAAGCAAGAGTCATTGTGATTAGGAAGCAAAGAGCATTGTGAGCAGTAGGCAAGGGGTATTGTGATAATTGATCAAGGGTACTGTGATGTGTAAACAGGGGTCATTCTGATAAGTATGCAGGGGCATTGTGATCAGGAAGAAAGCGGCATTGTGATCAGTAAGCACGGAATATTGTAATCACTATACAGGAGGTATTGTGATCAGAAACAGGGGTCATTATGATCAAGAACAAGCGGCAATGTGATCAGTAAAGAAGGCGTATTGTGATCACAAAGCAGGGGGCATTGTGATCAGTAAGGATGGTGAATTGTGAACAGGAAATAGCGGAATTGTGATCACGAAGCAAGAGGTATTGTGATCAGGAAGTAAAGGGCATTGTGATGAATACGCAAGGGTATTGTGATCAACGAAGAACGCGTACTGCATGTGTAAACAGGGGGCAATGTGATCAGGAAGAAAGGGACATTGTGAGTAGTAAGCAGGGAGCATTGTAATCATTCATCAGGGGGTATTGTGATCAGAAACAGGGTTCATTATGATCAAGAACAAGCGGCATTGTGATCAGTAAAGAAGGGTCACTGTGATCACAAAGCAGGGGCATTGTGATCAGTAACAGGGGTACTGTGATCAGGAAGCAAGGGTAATTGTGATCAGGAAGCAATAGTTATTGTTTTCAGGAAGCAAAGGGCATTGTGATCAGTAGGCAAGGGGAATTTTGATCAGGAAGCTGAGGTAATGTGATCAGGAAGCTAAGGGCATTGTGATCACTTGGGAAGGGATATTGTGATCAGTCAACAAGGGGTACTGTGATGTGTAAACAGGGGGCATTCTGAAAAGTCACCAGGCGCATTGTGATCAGAAAGAAAGGGCATTTTGACCAGTTACCAGGGAGCATTGTAATCACTAATTAGGTGGTATTTTGATCACAAACAGAGGTCATTATGATTAAGAACAAGGGGCATTGTAATCACAAAGCAAGGGGCATTGTGATCAGTAACAGTGGGTGTTGTGAACAGTAAGGATGGGGGATTGTGATCAGGAAGTAAGGGGAATTGAGATCAGGAAACAAGATGTATTGTGCTCAGGAGCAAAAGGCATTGTGTTCAGTAGGCAAGGGGTATTGTGATGTGTAAACAGGGGACATTCTGAAAAGTAAGCAGGGGTCATTGTGATCATTAAAAGGGGGAATTTTGATCAGGAATAAAGGGGCATTTTGACCAGTAAGCAGGGAGCATTGTAATCACTAATTGGGTGGTATTGTGATCACAAACATGGGCCATTATGATTCAGAACAAGGGGCATTGTGATCACAAAGCAGGGGGCATTGTCATCAGTAACAGGGGGCATTGTCATCACTAAGGATGGGGGATTGTGATCAGGAAGCAAGGGGAATTTTGATCAGGAAGCAAAGGGCATTGTGACGAGTAGGCAAGGCGCATTGCGATCAGGGAACAAGGGGTAACGTGATGTGTAAAGATGGGGCATTCTGATAAGCATGCAGGGGGCAATGTGATCAGGAAGAAAGGTGAATTGTGATCAGGAAGCAAGGGGAATTTTGATCAGGAAACAAGAGTTATCGTGATCAGGAAGCAAAGGGCATTGTGAGCAGTAGGCAAGGGGTATTCTGATCAGAGAACAAGGGGTACTGTGATGTGTAAACAGGGGGCATTCTGATAAGTAAGCAGGGGCATTGTGATCAGGAGAAAAGGGGAATTTTGACCATTAAGCAGGGAGCATTGTAATTACTATTCAGTGTGCATTGTGACTACAAACAAGGGTCATTATGATCAAGAGCAAGGGGCATTGTGATCACAAAGCAGGGGGCATTGTGATCAGTAATGATGGGGAATTGTGATCAGGAAGTAAGGGGATTTGTGATCAGGAAGCAAGAGGGATTGTGATCAGGAAGCAAGGGGCATTGTGATCAGTAGGCAAGGGGTATTGTGATCAGTGAACAACGGGTACTGTGATGTGTAAACAGGGTGCATTCTGATAAGTAAGGAGGCGGTGTTGTGATCAGGAAGATAGGGTCATTGTGATCAGTAAGCAGGGAGCATTGTAATCACCAATCAGGGGTATTGTGATCAGAAACAGGGGTCTTCATGATCAAGAGCAAGGGGCACTGTGATCACAATGCAGAGGGAATTGTGATCAGTAAAGATGGGAGATTGTGATCAGGAAGCAAGGGGAATTGTGATCAGGAAGCAAGAGGGATTGTGATCAGGAAGAAAAGGCATTGTGACCAGTAGGCAAGGGGTATTGTGATCAGTGAACAAGGGGTAATGTGATGTGTAAACAGGGGGCATTCTGAAAAGTAAGCAGTGGGCATTGTGATCAGGAAAAAAGGGGCATTGTGATCAGTAACTGGGTTATTGTGATCAATAAGAATGTGGAGTTGTGATCAGGAAACAAAGGACATTGTGATCAGTAGGCAAGGGGTATAGTGATAGGTGAACAAGGGGTACTGTGATGTGTAAACTGGGGGCATTCTGATAAGTAAGCAGGGGTCATTGTGATCAGGAAGAAAGGGGCATTGTGATCACAAAGCAGGGGGCATTGTGTTCAGTAAAAGGGGGCATTGTGATCCAGAACAAAGGGGCATTTTGACCAGTAAGCAGCGAGTATTGTAACCACTAATCAGGGGGTATTGTGATCAGAAACAGGGGTCATTATGATCAAGAACAAGTGGCATTGTGATCAGTAAAGAACGGGCATTGTGATCACAAAGCAGGCGCTTTGTGATCATTAACGGGGGTATTGTGATCAGGAAGGAAGGGGAATTGTGATCAGAAAGCCAGAGGTATTGTGATCAGGAATCAATGGGCATTGTGATCAGTTGGCAAGGGGTATTGTGATCAGTGAACAAGGGGTACTTTGATGTGTAAACAGGGGGCATTCTGAAAAGTAAGCAGTGGGCATTGTGATCAGTAAAAGGGGGCATTGTGATCAGGAACAAAGGGGCATTTTGACCAGTAAGCAGGGAGCATTATAATCACTAATTTGGGGGGATTGTGATCAAAAACAGGGGTCATTATGATTAAGAACAAGGGGCATTGCGATCAGGAAGAATGGGGATTTGTGATCAGGAACCCAGGGAATTGTGATCAGGAAGCAAGATATATTGTGATCAGGAAGCAAAGGGCATTGTGATCATTACCAAGGGCTATCGTGATCAGTTTACAAGAGGTATGTGATGTGTAAACAGGGTGTATTCTGAAAATTAAGCAGGGGGCACTGAGACCAGTATCGGGGGTATTGTGATCAGTAAGGATGGGGGATTGTGATCAGGACGCAAGGGCAATTGTGATCAGGAAGCCACAGTTATTGTGATCTGGAAACAAAGGGCATTGTGATCAGTAGGCAAGGGGTATTTTGATCAGTGAACGATGCGTACTGTGATGTGTAAACAGGGGGCAATGTGATCAGGAAGAAAGGGCCATTGTGATCAGTAAGCAGGGAGCATTTTAATCACTCATCAGGGGGTATTGTTATCAGAAACAGTGGTCTTTATGATTAAGAACAAGGGGCATTGTGATCACAAAGCAGGGGGTATTGTGATCAGTAACACGGGGCATTGTGATCACTAAAGATGGGGGATTGTGATCAGGAAGCAAGGGGAATTTTGATCAGGAAGCAAGAGGCACTGTGATCAGGAAGCAAAGGGCATTGTGAGAAGTAGGCAAGGGGTATTGTGATCAGCGAACAAGGGGTACTGTGATGTGTAAACAGGGGGCATTCTGAAAAGTAAGCAGTGGGCATTGTGATCAGGAAAAAAGGGGCATTGTTATCAGTAACTGGGTTATTGTGATCAATAAGAATGTGGAGTTGTGATCAGGAAACAAAGGACATTGTGATCAGTAGGCAAGGGGTATAGTGATAGGTGAACAAGGGGTACTTTGATGTGTAAACTGGGGGCATTCTGATAAGTAAGCAGGGGTCATTGTGATCAGGAAGAAAGGGTCACTGTGATCAGTATGCAGGAGCATTGTAATCACTAATCGGGGTATTGTGATCACAAACAAGGGTCATTATGATCAAGAGCAAGGGGCTTTGTGATCACAAAGCAGGGGGCATTGTGCTCAGTTAGGATGTGGAATTGTGATCAGTAAGAATGGGGGATTGTGATCAGGAACCCAGGGGAATTGTGATCATGAAGCAAGAGATATTGTGATCAGGAAGCAAAGGGCATTGTGATCAGTAGGCAAGGAGTATCGTGATCAGTGAATAAGGGGTACTGTGATGTGTAAACAGGGGGCAAAGTGATCAGGAAGAAACGGCCATTGTGATCAGTAAGCAGGGAGCATTTTAATCACTCATCAGGGGGTATTGTTATCAGAAACAAAGGTCATTATGATTAATAACAAGGGGCATTGCGATCACAAACCAGGGGACATTTTGAGTTAGGTTTAGCGACAGTGTTAGTGTTAGGGTTAGGGTTAGGTTAGGGTTAGAGAGACAGTAAGGGTCAGAGTTAGGATTAGCGACAGTGTTAGGTTTAGGATTAATATTAGAGGCAGAGTTCGGGTTAAGGTTAGCCTTATGGTTTGAAACAGATTAGGTTGTGTGATAGTGTTAGTATTAGTGACAGGCTTAGTGTTAGGGTTAAGGTTAGGTTTAGAGACAGTGTTAGGGTTAGCTTTGGAGTTGAGTTTAGTGTTAGGATTCAGTTTAGGGCTAGGGTTAGTGTTAGAGACAGGGTGGCCTTCGGATTAGGGTAGGGTTAGGGTCAGGCACAGGGATAGGGATATAGTTATGGTTAGGGTTGGGATTAGAGACAGGTTTTAGGTTAGGGTCAGGGTTAGAGACAGGTATGGTAAGGGTTAGGGTCAAGGTATAGGTTAAGATTAGGGACAGGTTACAGTTAGGTATAGGGTTAGGAACAATATTAGGGCTAGGTTTGAGGTGTATGTTAGTGTCAGGGTTAGGTCTGAAGTAGGATTAGAGTTAGGGTTAGAATTAGAGTTAGGGGAACGTTAAGGATTAAGGATAGGTTTAGGGTTAACGTTAGGGACAGGAATAGGGTCAGTGTTAGGGTTATGATTAGGGATAGGTACAGAGTTAGGTTTAAGGGTAGGAACAGGCTTATGGGATCGGATTAGAGTTAGGGTTTATGACACAATTAGGGTCACGGTTAGAGATACGCTTAGCTTTCCCGACATGGTTAGATTTAGGGTTACTCTTAGCGTTAAGTTTAGGGACAGGTTAACGGTTAGTGTTAGAGTTAGGGTCAGGGCTAAGGTTAGGTTTACGGTTCCATTTACATTTAGGGTTATGGTTAAAGACAGGCTAGGGTTCTGGTTTGGATTAGGGTTTCCGTTAAAATTAGGGACACAGTTAAGCTTAGTGTAAGGTTTAGGGTTAGTGATAAAGACACGGTTTGGTTTAGGTTATGGGTTCGGGTGAGATTCAGTGTTAGGGACAGGTTAGGGTAGGATTAGTGTTAGGGGTAGAGACAGGTTTCGGGTTAGAGTTACAAAATTGGTTATGAGTAAGTGTAAAAACAGGGTTAGGGTTAGTGAAGTTGTTAGGGTTAGGGTTAGCTACAGGGTTAAGTATAAGGAGAAGGTTAGTTTTGGGGTTTGTGTGAAGTTTAGAAAAAGGGTTATTTTCAGATTTCGGTTTAGGAAAAGGGTTACGATAACAGGGTTTGTATTAAGAACAGTATGCATGGTATGCACACGGATGGCTTAGGTTTCGCATGAGGGTGAGGAATACAATTGGGGTTTTCATTTGACATAGGGGAGGTCTTAGTGTTAGAGACAAGGTTAAGGTTAGGGACAGCATTAGGGTTAGAGACAAGATTAAGGTTAGGGACACTGTCAGGGTTAGTGTTAAGTTTAAGTTTAGGGTTACACTTAGGGTTAGGGACAAAATTAGGGTTAGGGTTATGGACAGTGTTAGGTTTAGCGTTAAAGTTAGGGTCAGCGCTCAAGTTCTGGTTAACATTAAGGTTAGGGATAGGTTTAGGGGTAGGGTTAGAAACAAGGTTAGACTTACGGTTAGGATTAGAGGCACGGTTATTTTTAAATTAGGGTTCAAAACAGAGTTAAGGGTAGTGTTAGGGTTAGGAATACTTTTAGGGTTAGGGTTTGGTTTAGGGTTTGTTTTAGGGTTCGGGGCAGAGTTAGGGTTAGGGACATAGTTAGTGTTCGGTTTAGGGTTAAGCTTAGGGACAGAGTTAGGGTTAGAGTTAGGGTTAAGGACAGGGTTATGATTAGGGTCAGGGTTAGTGTTCAGGACAGTGTCAGGGCAGGCCGTAGGATCAGGGTAGGGTTTGTGTTCAGGTTAGGATATGCTAGGGTTAGGGTTAGGGGCATAGCTAGGGTTGAGGGCAGAGTCAGCGTTATGGTTAGGAACATGGCTAAGGTTAGGGTTCATGTTAGGGACCGTTTCAGGGTTACGTTTAGTGTTAAGGGTTGGGTTAGAATGGAGGACACGGTTAGGGTTAGTGTTAGGGTATCACGTCTCACGTGACATCGGCTGGGGAACTACAGTTAGATGGCGAAGAGTTAAGAAACTCCAGAGCCAAAAATAGAGTTTCTGTGGGCCAGTGTTCTCATCTCTGAGGCCCAAGCCTTAATACTGTGGGCGCATAGCTTTTCTTTACAACTGCCACCAAGAAGCCAATTTGAATATCTATACACATGGAGTTGATTCTATTTGTCTGGCAGCTGCTTCGCCAAAACTCATTGTGATCAAACACAAGCTTTGCTTTCACATGTACGTATGATCCCCCGGGTGGACTCAGCATTCCGAGACCACCGGATAAGGAAGTTGTACTGAGATCATTCCCTCGGGTCTTAGCATTCGGAGACACTTCCTTATGACGTCAAAGGCTCAGTGCACAGGAGCATTCGACTCGGCAGCTCCACGGTGACATTAGGGTTAGGTTTATAAACAGGATGAAGTTAGGTTTAGGGTTAGGGTTACCGACAGAGTTTGCTTTAGGGTAAGGGACAGGATTAGAACTAGGATTAGGTTTAGAGACACGGTTAGAATTAGGGTTAGTTTTAGGTTTAGTGTTGAAGGACAGAGTTAGGGTTTGGGTTAGCATTAGGGTTAGGGTTCGTGTTAGGATTAGGGTTAGGGACAGAGTTGGGAAGAGTGTTAGGGCTCAATTTATAGTTAGGGCTAGGGATACGTTTAGGTTTAGGTTTTGGGTTAGGAAAAGGTTTAGCTACAGGGGCAGGTATAGTTTAGGGACACAGTGAGTGTTAGAGTTAGGATTAGGGTTAGGGTTAAGGTTAGGGTTTGGGTTAGGGTTAGGGTTATGGTTAGGTTTAGGGTTTAGGGTTTAGGGTTTAGGATTAGGGTTAGCGTTAGGGTTAGGGTTAGGGTTAGGGTTTAGGGTTTACGGTTTGGGTTAGGGTTAGGGTTAGGTTTAGGGTTAGGGTTATGGTTTAGGGTTAGGGTTAGGGTTAGGGTTAGGGTTAGGGTTACGGTTAGGGACAGGATTAGGGTTTGGGACATGGTTAGGTTTAGTGTTAGGGTTATAGTTAAGTTTAGGTTTTGTCTGATGCTTAAGTTTAGGTTTAGGGACAGGGTTATTGACAGGGTGAGGGTTAGAGTTAAGGGTGGAGCGACGGTAAGGGTCAGAGTTAGGTTTAGCGACAGTGTTAGGGTTAGGGTTAATATTAGAGGCAGAGTTAGGGTTAAGGTTAGCGTTATGGTTAGAAACAGATTAGGTTGAGTGATAGTGTTAGTATTAGTGACAGGCTTAGTGTTAGGTTAGGGTTAGGGTTTGGGTTTCGGGTTTCGGGTTAGGGTTACGGTTAGGGTTAGGGACACGATTCGGGTTTGGGACATGTTTAGGTTTAGTGTTAGGGTTATAGTGAAGTTTAGGTTTTGGCTGATGGTTAAGATTAGGTTTAGTGACAGGGTTAATGACAGGGTGAGGGTTCGAATTAAGGTTAGAGAGATGGTAAGGGTCAGAGTTAGGTTTAGTGACAGTGTTAGGGTTAGGGTTAGGGTTAGGTTAGGGTTAGGGTTTAGGGATAGGTTTAGGGTTAGGGTTCGGGTTTAAGGTAAGGTTAGGGTTTGGGTTAGGGTTTAGGATTTAGGGTTAGGGTACGGTTAGGGTTAGGTTTAGGGTTAGGGACACGATTCGGGTTTGGGACATGGTTAAGTTCAGTGTTAGGGTGGTAGTTAAGTTTAGGTTTTGGCTGATGGTTAAGGTTAGGGTTAGGGACAGGATTAGTGACAGGGTGAGGGCTAGAGTTAAGGTTAGAGAGACAGTAAGGATCAGAGTTAGGTTTAGCGACAGTGTTAGGATTAGGGTGAATATTAGAGGCAGAGTTAGGGTTAAGGTTAGCGTTATGGTTAGAAACAGATTAGGTTGTGTGATAGTGTTAGTATTAGTGACAGGCTTACTGTTAGGGTTAAGGTTAGGTTTAGAGACAGTGTTCAGGTTAGCTTTGGAATTGAGTTTTGCTTTAGGTTTCAGTTTAGGGCTAGGGTTAGTGTTAGAGACAGGGTGGCCTTCGGATTAGGGTAGGGATAGGGTCACGCACAAGGATAGGGATATGGTTATGGTTAGGGTTTGGATTAGAGACAGGTTTAAGGTTAGGGTCAGGGTTAGAGACCGGTATTGTAAGGGTTAGGGTCAAGGTATACGTAAGGTTCAGGTTAAGATTAGGGACAGGTTACAGTTAGGTTTAGGGTTAGGAACAAGATTAAGGCTAGGGTTGAGGTGTATGTTAGTGTCAGGGTTAGGTCTGAAGTAGGATTAGAGTTAGGGTTAGAATTAGAGTTAGGGGAACGTTAAGGATTAAGGATAGGTTTAGGGTTAACGTTAGGGACAGGAATAGGGTCAGTGTTAGGGTTAAGATTAGGGATAGGTACAGAGTTAGGTTTAAGAGTAGGAACAGGCTTATGGATCTGATTAGGGTTAGGGTTTATGACATAATTAGGGTCACGGTTAGAGATATGCTTAGCTTTCCCGACATGGTTAGATTTAGGGTTACTCTTAGCCTTAAGTTTAGGGACAGGTTAACGGTTAGTGTTAGAGTTAGGGTCAGGGCTAAGGTTAGGTTTACGGTTCGATTTACATTCAGGGTTATGGTTAAAGACAGGCTAGTGTCCTGGTTAGGATTAGGGTATCCATTAAAATTAGGGACACAGTTAAGCTTAGTGTAAGGTTTAGGGTTAGTGATAAAGACACGGTTTGGTTTAGGGTATGGGTTCGGCTGAGATTCAGTGTTAGGGCCAGGTTAGGGTAGGATTAGTGTTAGGGGTAGAGACAGGTTTCGGGTTAGAGTTACAAAATTGGTTATGAGTAAGTATAAAAACAGGGTTAGGGTTAGTGAAGTTGTTAGGGTTAGGGTGAGGGTTAGCTACAGGGTTAAGTTTAGGGAGAAGGTTAGTTTTGGGGTTTGTGTGAAGTTTAGAAAAAGGGTTATTTTCAGATTTCGGTTTAGGAAAAGGTTTACGATAAGAGGGTTTGGATTAAGAACCGTATGTATCGTAGGCACACGGATGGCTTAGGGTTCGCATGAGGGTGAGGAACACAATTGGGGTTTTCATTTGACATAGGGGAGGTCTTAGAGTTAGAGACAAGGTTAAGGTTAGGGACAGGATTAGGGTTAGAGACAAGATGAAGGTTAGGGACACTGTCAGGGTTAGTGTTAAGTTTAAGTTTAGGGTTACAGTTAGGGTTAGGGACAAAATTAGGGTTAGGTTTATGGACAGTGTTAGGTTTAGGGTGAAAGTTAGGGTCAGCGCTCAAGTTAAGGATAACATTAAGGTTAAGGTTAGGTTTAGGGGTAGGGTTAGAAATAAGGTTAGAGTTACGGTTAGGATGAGAGGCACGGTTATATTTAAATTAGGGTTCAAAACAGAGTTAAGGGTAGTGTTAGGTTTAGAAATACTTTTTAGGGTTAGGGTTTGGTTTACGGTTTGTTTTAGGGTTCGGGACAGAGTTAGGGTTAGGAACATAGTTAGTGTTAGGTTTAGGGTTAAGCTTAGGGACAGAGTTATGGTTACATTTAGGGTTAAGGACAGGGTTATGATTAGGGTCAGGGTTAGTGTTCAGGACAGTGTCAGGGCAGGACAAGTTTTGCTGTAGGATTAGGGTAGGGTTTGGGTTCAGGTTAGGATATGTTAGGGTTAGGGTTAGGGGCATATCTAGGGTTGAGGACAGAGTCAGTGTTACGGTTAGGAACATGGCTAAGGTTAGGGTTCATGTAAGGGACAGTTTCAGGGTTACGTTTAGTGTTAAGGGTTGGGTTAGAATGGAGGACACGTTTAATGTTAGTGTTAGGGTATCATGCCTCATGTGACATCGGCTGGGGAACTTCAGTTACATGGCGAAGAGTTAAGAAACACCAGAGCCAAAAATAGAGTTTATGTGGGCCAGTGTTCTCATCTCTGAGGCCCAAGCCTTAATACTGTGGGTGCATAGCTTTTCTTTACAACTGCCACAAAGAAGCCAATTTGAATATCTATAACCAGGGAGTTGATTCTATTTGTCTGGCAGCTGCTTCGCCAAAACTCATTGTGATCAAACACAAGTTTTGCTTTCACATGTACATATGATCCCCCGGATGGACTCAGCATTCCGAGACCACCGGATAAGGAACTTGTACTGAGATCATTCCCTCGGGTCTTAGCATTCGGAGACACTTCCTTATGACGTCAAAGGCTCAGTGCACAGGAGCATTCGAATCGGCAGCTCCACGGTGACATTAGGGTTAGGTTTATAAACAGGATGAAGTTAGGTTTAGGGTTAGGGTTACCGACAGAGTTTGCTTTAGGGTAAGGGACAGGATTAGAACTAGGATTAGGTTTAGAGACACGGTTAGAATTAGGGTTAGTTTTAGGTTTAGTGTTGAAGGACAGAGTTAGGGTTTGGGTTAGCATTAGGGTTAGGGTTCGTGTTAGGATTAGGGTTAGGGACAGAGTTGGGAAGAGTGTTAGGGCTCCATTTAGAGTTAGGGCTAGGGATACTTTTAGGTTTAGGTTTTGGGTTAGGAAAAGGTTTAGCTACAGGGGCAGGGATAGTTTAGGGACACAGTGAGTGTTAGAGTTAGGATTAGGGTTAGGGTTAAGGTTAGGGTTTGGGTTAGGGTTAGGGTTATGGTTAGGGTTAGGGTTTAGGATTAGGGTTAGGGTTAGGGTTAGGGTTTAGGGTTTACGGTTTGGGTTAGGGTTAGGGTTAGGTTTAGGTTTAGGGTTAGGGTTAGGGTTAGGGTTAGGTTTTAGGGATAGGGTTAGGGTTAGGTTTAGGGTTTAGGTTTAGGGTTAGGGTTAAGGTTAGAGTTTAGGGTTTAGGGTTTGGGTTAGGGTTAGGGTTAGCGTTAGGTTTAGGGTTAGGGACAGGATTAGGGTTTGGGACATGGTCAGGTTTAGTGTTAGGGTTATAGTTAAGTTTAGGTTTTGTCTGATGCTTAAGTTTAGGTTTAGGGACAGGGTTAGTGACAGGGTGAGGGTTAGAGTTAAGGTTGGAGAGACGGTAAGGGTCAGAGTTAGGTTTAGCGACAGTGTTAGTGTTAGGGTTAATATTAGAGGCAGAGTTAGGGTTAAGGTTAGCGTTAGGGTTAGGGTTCGTGTTAGGATTAGGGTTAGGTACAGAGTTGGGAAGAGTGTTAGGGCTCCATTTAGAGTTAGGTCTAGGGATACGTTTAGATTTAGGTTTCGGGTTAGGAAAAGGGTTAGCTACAGGGGCAGGAATAGGGTAGGGACACAGTGAGTGTTAGAGTTAGGATTAGGGTTAGGGTTAGGGTTAGGGTTTGCGTTAGGATTAGGGTTAGGGTTTAGGGTCACAGTTAGGGTTAGGATTAAGGTTTAGGGTTTAGGGTTTAGTGTTTAGGGTTAGGGTTAGCCTTAGGGTTGGGTTAGGTTTAGGGTTAGGGTTTAGGGTTAGGGTTATGGTTAGGGTTAGGGACAGGATTAGGGTTTGGGACATGGTTAGGTTTAGTTTTAGGGTTATAGTTAAGTTTAGGTTTTGTCTGATGCTTAAGTTTAGGTTTAGGGACAGGGTTACTGACAGGGTGAGGGTTAGAGTTAAGGGTGGAGAGACGGTAAGGGTCAGAGTTAGGTTTAGCGACAGTGTTAGGGTTAGGGTTAATATTAGAGTCAGAGTTAAGGTTAAGGTTAGCGTTATGGTTAGAAGCAGATTAGGTTGAGTGATAGTGTTAGTATTAGTGACAGGCTTAGTGTTAGTGTTAGCGTTAGGGTTTGGGACAGTGTTAGGGTTAGGTTTGGAGTTGAGTTTAGTGTTAGGTTTCAGTTTAGGGCTATGGTAAGTGTTAGAGACAGGGTGGCCTTCGGATTAGGGTAGGGATAGGGACAGGCACAGGGATAGGGATATGGTTATGCTTAGGGTTGGGATTAGAAACAGGTTTAAAGTTAAGGTCAGGGTTAGGGACAGGTATGGTTAGGGTTAGGGTCAAGGTATAGGTAAGATTTAGGTTAAGATTAGGGACAGGTTACAGTTAGGTTTAGGGTTAGGAACAAGATTAGGGCTAGGGTTGAGGTGTATGTTAGTGTCAGGGTTAGGTCTGAAGTAGGATTAGAGTTAGGGTTAGAATTAGAGTTAGGGGAACGGTTAGGATTAAGGATAGGTTTAGGGTTAACGTTACGCACAGGAATAGGGTTAGTGTTAGGGTTATGATTAGGGATAGTTACAGAGTTAGGTTGAAGAGTACGAACAGGCTTATGGATTATTAGGGTTAGGGTTTATGACACAATTAGGGTCACGGTTAGGGTTACACTTAGCTTTACTGACATGGTTAGATTTAGGGGTACTGTGAGCGTTAAGTTTAGGACAGGTTAAGGGTTAGTGTTAGAGTTAGGGTCAGGGCTAGGGTTAGGTTTCTGGTTCGATTTACATTTAGGGTTATGGTTAAAGACAAGCTAGTGTTCTGGTTAGGATTAGGGTTTCCGTTAAAATTAGGGACACAGTTAAGGTTACTGTAAGGTTTAGGGTTAGGGATAAAGACACGGTTTGGTTTAGGGTATGGGTTTGGGGGAGATTCAGTGTTAGGGACAGGTTAGGGTAGGATTAGTGTTAGGGGTACAGGCAGTTTTCGGGTTAGAGTTACAAAATTGGTTATGAGTAAGTGTAAAAACAGGGTTAGGGTTAGTGAAGTCGTTAAGGTTAGGGTTAGGATTAGCTGCAGGGTTAGGTTTAGGGAGATGGTTAGGTTTGGGGTTTGTGTGAAGTTTAGAAAAATGATTATTTTCTGAGTTCGGTTTAGGAAAAGGCTTACAATAACAGGGTTTGGATTAAGAAGAGTATGCATGGTAGGCACACGGATGGCTTAGGTTTCGCATGAGGGTGAGGAATACAATTGGGGTTTTCATTTGACATAGGGGAGGTCTTAGGGTTAGAGACAAGGTTAAGGTTAGGGACAGCATTAGGGTTAGAGACAAGATTAAGGTTAGGGACACTGTCAGGGTTAGTGTCAAGTTTGAGTTTAGGGTTACACTTAGGGTTAGGGACAAAATTAGGGTTAGGGTTATGGACAGTGTTAGGTTTAGGGTTAAAGTTAGGGTCAGCGCTCAAGTTAAGGTTAACATTAAGGTTAGGGATAGGTTTAGGGGTAGGGTTAGAAACAAGGTTAGACTTACGGTGAGGATTAGAGGCACGGTTATTTTTAAATTAGGGTTCAAAACAGAGTTAAGGGTAGTGTTAGGGTTAGGAATACTTTTTAGGGTTAGGGTTTGGTTTAGGGTTTGTTTTAGGGTTCGGGGCAGAGTTAGGGTTAGGAACATAGTTAGTGTTCGGTTTAGGGTTAAGCATAGGGACAGAGTTAGTGTTAGAGTTAAGGTTAAGGACAGGGTTATGATTAGGGTCAGGGTTAGTGTTCAGGACAGTGTCAGGGCAGGCCGTAGGATCAGGGTAGGGTTTAGGTTCAGGTTAGGATATGCTAGGGTTAGGGTTAGGGGCATAGCTAGGGTTGAGGGCAGAGTCAGTGTTATGGTTAGGAACATGGCTAAGGTGAGGGTTCTTGTTAGGGACCGTTTCAGGGTTACGTTTAGTGTTAAGGGTTGGGTTAGAATGGAGGACACGGTTAGGGTTTGTGTTAGGGTATCACGTCTCACGTGACATCGGCTGGGGAACTACAGTTACATGGCGAAGAGTTAAGAAACTCCAGAGCCAAAAATAGAGTTTCTGTGGGCCAGTGTTCTCATCTCTGAGGCCCAAGCCTTAATACTGTGGGCGCATAGCTTTTCTTTACAACTGCCACCAAGAAGCCAATTTGAATATCTATACACAGGGAGTTGATTCTATTTGTCTGGCAGCTGCTTCGCCAAAACTCATTGTGATCAAACACAAGTTTTGCTTTCACATGTACGTATGATCCCCCGGATGGACTCAGCATTCTGAGACCACCGGATAAGGAAGTTGTACTGAGATCATTCCCTCTGGTCTTAGCATTCGGAGACACTTCCTTATGACGTGAAAGGCTCAGTGCACAGGATCATTCGAATCGGCAGCTCCACGGTGACATTAGGGTTAGGTTTATAAACAGGATGAAGTTAGGGGTAAGGTTAGGGTTACCGACAGAGTTTGCTTTAGGGTAAGGGACAGGATTAGAACTAGGATTAGGTTTAGAGACACGGTTAGAATTAGGGTTAGTTTTAGGTTTAGTGTTGAAGGACAGAGTTAGGGTTTGGGTTAGCATTAGGGTTAGGGTTCGTGTTAGGATTAGGGTTAGGGACAGAGTTGGGAAGACTGTTAGGGCTCCATTTAGAGTTAGGGCTAGGGATACGTTTAGGTTTAGGTTTTGGGTTAGGAAAAGGTTTAGCTACAGGGGCAGGGATAGTTTAGGGACACAGTGAGTGTTAGAGTTAGGATTAGGGTTAGGGTTAAGGTTAGGGTTTGGGTTAGGGTTAGGGTTATGGTTAGGTTTAGGGTTTAGGTTTAGGGTTAGGGTTAGGGTTTAGGGTTTAGGGTTTAGGGTTTAGGATTAGGGTTAGCGTTAGGGTTAGGGTTAGGGTTAGGGTTTAGGGTTTACGGTTTGGGTTAGGGTTAGGGTTAGGTTTAGGGTTAGGGTTAGGGTTTAGGGTTAGGGTTAGGGTTAGGGTTAGGGTTAGGGACAGGATTAGGGTTTGGGACATGGTTAGGTTTAGTGTTAGGGTTATAGTTAAGTTTAGGTTTTGTCTGATGCTTAAGTTTAGGTTTAGGGACAGGGTTATTGACAGGGTGAGGGTTAGAGTTAAGGGTGGAGAGACGGTAAGGGTCAGAGTTAGGTTTAGCGACAGTGTTAGGGGTAGGGTTAATATTAGAGGCAGAGTTAGGGTTAAGGTTAGCGTTATGGTTAGAAACAGATTAGGTTGAGTGATAGTGTTAGTATTAGTGACAGGCTTACTGTTAGGGTTAGGGTTAGGGTTAGGGTTTCGGGTTTCGGGTTAGGGTTACGGATAGGGTTAGGGGCACGATTCGGGTTTGGGACATGGTTAGGTTTAGTGTTAGGGTTATAGTGAAGTTTAGGTTTTGGCTGATGGTTAAGATTAGGTTTAGTGACAGGGTTAATGACAGGGTGAGGGTTAGAATTAAGGTTAGAGAGATGGTAAGGGTTGAGTTAGGTTTAGTGACAGTGTTAGGGTTAGGGTTAGGGTTAGGTTAGGGTTAGGGTTTCGGGATAGGTTTAGGGTTAGGGTTAGGGTTTAAGGTAAGGTTAGGGTTAGGGTTAGGGTTTAGGATTTAGGGTTAGGGTTACGGTTAGGGTTAGGTTTAGGGTTAGGAACACGATTCGGGTTGGGACATGGTTAAGTTCAGTGTTAGGGTTGTAGTTAAGTTTAGGTTTTGGCTGATGGTTAAGGTTAGGGTTAGGGACAGGATTAGTGACAGGGTGAGGGTTAGAGTTAAGGTTAGAGAGACAGTAAGGGTCAGAATCAGGTTTAGCGACAGTGTTAGGATTAGGGTTAATATTAGAGGCAGAGTTAGGGTTAAGGTTAGCGTTATGGTTAGAAACAGATTAGGTTGTGTGATAGTGTTAGTATTAGTGACAGGCTTACTGTTAGGGTTAAGGTTAGGTTTAGAGACAGTGTTAAGGTTAGCTTTGGAGTTGAGTTTTGCCTTAGGTTTCAGTTTAGGGCTAGGGTTAGTGTTAGAGACAGGGTGGCCTTCGGATTAGGGTAGGGATAGGGTCAGGCACAAGGATAGGGATATGGTTATGGTTAGGGTTGGGATTAGAGACAGGTTTAAGGTTAGGGTCAGGTTTAGAGACCGGTATTGTAAGGGTTAGGGTCAAGGTATACGTAAGGTTTAGGTTAAGATTAGGGACAGGTTACAGTTAGGTTTAGGGTTAGGAACAAGATTAGGGCTAGGTTTGAGGTGTATATTAGTGTCAGGGTTAGGTCTGAAGTAGGATTAGAGTTAGGGTTCGAATTAGAGTTAGGGGAACGTTAAGGATTAAGGATAGGTTTAGGGTTAACGTTAGGGACAGGAATAGGGTCAGTGTTAGGGTTAAGATTAGGGATAGGTACAGAGTTAGGTTTAAGAGTACGAACAGGCTTATGGATCTGATTAGGGTTAGGGTTTATGACACAATTAGGGTCACGGTTAGAGATACGCTTAGCTTTCCCGACATGGTTAGATTTAGGGTTACTCTTAGCGTTAAGTTTAGGGACAGGTTAACGGTTAGTGTTAGAGTTAGGGTCAGGGCTAAGGTTAGGTTTACGGTTCGATTTACATTCAGGGTTATGGTTAAAGACAGGCTAGTGTTCTGGTTAGGATTAGGGTTTCCATTAAAATTAGGGACACAGTTAAGCTTAGTGTAAGGTTTAGGGTTAGTGATAAAGACACGGTTTGGTTTAGGATATGGGTTCGGCTGAGATTCAGTGTTAGGGACAGGTTAGTGTAGGATTAGTGTTAGGGGTAGAGACAGGTTTCGGGTTAGAGTTACAAAATTGGTTATGAGTAAGTGTAAAAACAGGGTTAGGGTTAGTGAAGTTGTTAGGGTTAGGGTGAGGGTTAGCTACAGGGTTAAGTTTAGGGAGAAGGTTAGTTTTGGGGTTTGTGTGAAGTTTAGAAAAAGGGTTATTTTCAGATTTTGGTTTAGGAAAAGGGTTACGATAACAGGGTTTGGATTAAGAACCGTATGCATCGTAGGCACACGGATGGCTTAGGGTTCGCATGAGGGTGAGGAATACAATTGGGGTTTTCATTTGACATAGGGGAGGTCTTAGAGTTAGAGACAAGGCTAAGGTTAGGGACAGGATTAGGGTTAGAGACAAGATTAAGGTTAGGGACACTGTCAGGGTTAGTGTTAAGTTTAAGTTTAGGGTTACAGTTAGGGTTAGGGACAAAATTAGGGTTAGGTTTATGGACAGTGTTAGGTTTAGGGTTAAAGTTAGGGTCAGCGCTCAAGTTAAGGTTAACATTAAGGTTAGGGTTAGGTTTAGGGGTAGGGTTAGAAACAAGGTTAGAGTTACGGTTAGGATGAGAGGCACAGTTATATTTAAATTAGAGTTCAAAACAGAGTTAAGGGTAGTGTTAGGTTTAGAAATACTTTTTAGGGTTAGGGTTTGGTTTACGGTTTGTTTTAGGGTTCGGGACAGAGTTAGGGTTAGGAACATAGTTAGTGTTAGGTTTAGGGTTAAGCTTAGGGACAGAGTTATGGTTACATTTAGGGTTAAGGACAGGGTTATGATTAGGGTCAGGGTTAGTGTTCAGGACAGTGTCAGGGCAGGACAAGTTTTGCTGTAGGATTAGGGTAGGGTTTGGGTTCAGGTTAGGATATGTTAGGGTTAGGGTTAGGGGCATATCTAGGGTTGAGGACAGAGTCAGTGTTACGGTTAGGAACATGGCTAAGGTTAGGGTTCATGTAAGGGACAGTTTCAGGGTTACGTTTAGTGTTAAGGGTTGGGTTAGAATGGAGGACACGTTTAATGTTAGTGTTAGGGTATCATGCCTCATGTGACATCGGCTGGGGAACTTCAGTTACATGGCGAAGAGTTAAGAAACACCAGAGCCAAAAATAGAGTTTATGTGGGCCAGTGTTCTCATCTCTGAGGCCCAAGCCTTAATACTGTGGGTGCATAGCTTTTCTTTACAACTGCCACAAAGAAGCCAATTTGAATATCTATAACCAGGGAGTTGATTCTATTTGTCTGGCAGCTGCTTCGCCAAAACTCATTGTGATCAAACACAAGTTTTGCTTTCACATGTACATATGATCCCCCGGATGGACTCAGCATTCCGAGACCACCGGATAAGGAAGTTGTACTGAGATCATTCCCTCGGGTCTTAGCATTCGGAGACACTTCCTTATGACGTCAAAGGCTCAGTGCACAGGAGCATTCGAATCGGCAGCTCCACGGTGACATTAGGGTTAGGTTTATAAACAGGATGAAGTTAGGTTTAGGGTTAGGGTTACCGACAGAGTTTGCTTTAGGGTAAGGGACAGGATTAGAACTAGGATTAGGTTTAGAGACACGGTTAGAATTAGGGTTAGTTTTAGGTTTAGTGTTGAAGGACAGAGTTAGGGTTTGGGTTAGCATTAGGGTTAGGGTTCATGTTAGGATTAGGGTTAGGGACAGAGTTGGGAAGAGTGTTAGGGCTCCATTTAGAGTTAGGGCTAGGGATACTTTTAGGTTTAGGTTTTGGGTTAGGAAAAGGTTTAGCTACAGGGGCAGGGATAGTTTAGGGACACAGTGAGTGTTAGAGTTAGGATTAGGGTTAGGGTTAAGGTTAGGGTTTGGGTTAGGGTTAGGGTTATGGTTAGGGTTAGGGTTTAGGATTAGGGTTAGGGTTAGGGTTAGGGTTTAGGGTTTACGGTTTGGGTTAGGGTTAGGGTTAGGGTTAGGTTTAGGTTTAGGGTTAGGGTTAGGGTTAGGGTTAGGTTTTAGGGATAGGGTTAGGGTTAGGTTTAGGGTTTAGGTTTAGGGTTAGGGTTAAGGTTAGAGTTTAGGGTTTAGGGTTTGGGTTAGGGTTAGGGTTAGCGTTAGGTTTAGGGTTAGGGACAGGATTAGGGTTTGGGACATGGTCAGGTTTAGTGTTAGGGTTATAGTTAAGTTTAGGTTTTGTCTGATGCTTAAGTTTAGGTTTAGGGACAGGGTTAGTGACAGGGTGAGGGTTAGAGTTAAGGTTGGAGAGACGGTAAGGGTCAGAGTTAGGTTTAGCGACAGTGTTAGTGTTAGGGTTAATATTAGAGGCAGAGTTAGGGTTAAGGTTAGCGTTAGGGTTAGGGTTCGCGTTAGGATTAGGGTTAGGTACAGAGTTGGGAAGAGTGTTAGGGCTCCATTTAGAGTTAGGTCTAGGGATACGTTTAGATTTAGGTTTTGGGTTAGGAAAAGGGTTAGCTACAGGGGCAGGAATAGGGTAGGGACACAGTGAGTGTTAGAGTTAGGATTAGGGTTAGGGTTAGGGTTAGGGTTTGGGTTAGGATTAGGGTTAGGGTTTAGGGTCACAGTTAGGGTTAGGATTAAGGTTTAGGGTTTAGGGTTTAGTGTTTAGGGTTAGGGTTAGCCTTAGGGTTGGGTTAGGTTTAGGGTTAGGGTTTAGGGTTAGGGTTATGGTTAGGGTTAGGGACAGGATTAGGGTTTGGGACATGGTTAGGTTTAGTTTTAGGGTTATAGTTAAGTTTAGGTTTTGTCTGATGCTTAAGTTTAGGTTTAGGGACAGGGTTACTGACAGGGTTTGGGTTAGAGTTAAGGGTGGAGAGACGGTAAGGGTCAGAGTTAGGTTTAGCGACAGTGTTAGGGTTAGGGTTAATATTAGAGTCAGAGTTAAGGTTAAGGTTAGCGTTATGGTTATAAGCAGATTAGGTTGAGTGATAGTGTTAGTATTAGTGACAGGCTTAGTGTTAGTGTTAGCGTTAGGGTTTGGGACAGTGTTAGGGTTAGGTTTGGAGTTGAGTTTAGTGTTAGGTTTCAGTTTAGGGCTATGGTAAGTGTTAGAGACAGGGTGGCCTTCGGATTAGGGTAGGGATAGGGACAGGCACAGGGATAGGGATATGGTTATGCTTAGGGTTGGGATTAGAAACAGGTTTAAAGTTAAGGTCAGGGTTAGGGACAGGTATGGTTAGGGTTAGGGTCAAGGTATAGGTAAGATTTAGGTTAAGATTAGGGACAGGTTACAGTTAGGTTTAGGGTTAGGAACAAGATTAGGGCTAGGGTTGAGGTGTATGTTAGTGTCAGGGTTAGGTCTGAAGTAGGATTAGAGTTAGGGTTAGAATTAGAGTTAGGGGAACGGTTAGGATTAAGGATAGGTTTAGGGTTAACGTTACGCACAGGAATAGGGTTAGTGTTAGGGTTATGATTAGGGATAGGTACAGAGTTAGGTTGAAGAGTACGAACAGGCTTATGGATTATTAGGGTTAGGGTTTATGACACAATTAGGGTCACGGTTAGAGTTACACTTAGCTTTACCGACATGGTTAGATTTAGGGTTACTGTGAGCGTTAAGTTTAGGACAGGTTAAGGGTTAGTGTTAGAGTTAGGGTCAGGGCTAGGGTTAGGTTTCTGGTTCGATTTACATTTAGGGTTATGGTTAAAGACAAGCTAGTGTTCTGGTTAGGATTAGGGTTTCCGTTATAATTAGGGACACAGTTAAGGTTACTGTAAGGTTTAGGGTTAGGGATAAAGACACGGTTTGGTTTAGGGTATGGGTTTGGGGGAGATTCAGTGTTAGGGACAGGTTAGGGTAGGATTAGTGTTAGGGGTACAGGCAGTTTTCGGGTTAGAGTTACAAAATTGGTTATGAGTAAGTGTAAAAACAGGGTTAGGGTTAGTGAAGTCGTTAAGGTTAGGGTTAGGATTAGCTGCAGGGTTAGGTTTAGGGAGATGGTTAGGTTTGGGGTTTGTGTGAAGTTTAGAAAAATGATTATTTTCTGAGTTCGGTTTAGGAAAAGGCTTACAATAACAGGGTTTGGATTAAGAAGAGTATGCATGGTAGGCACACGGATGGCTTAGGTTTCGCATGAGGGTGAGGAATACAATTGGGGTTTTCATTTGACATAGGGGAGGTCTTAGGGTTAGAGACAAGGTTAAGGTTAGGGACAGCATTAGGGTTAGAGACAAGATTAAGGTTAGGGACACTGTCAGGGTTAGTGTCAAGTTTGAGTTTAGGGTTACACTTAGGGTTAGGGACAAAATTAGGGTTAGGGTTATGGACAGTGTTAGGTTTAGGGTTAAAGTTAGGGTCAGCGCTCAAGTTAAGGTTAACATTAAGGTTAGGGATAGGTTTAGGGGTAGGGTTAGAAACAAGGTTAGACTTACGGTGAGGATTAGAGGCACGGTTATTTTTAAATTAGGGTTCAAAACAGAGTTAAGGGTAGTGTTAGGGTTAGGAATACTTTTTAGGGTTAGGGTTTGGTTTAGGGTTTGTTTTAGGGTTCGGGGCAGAGTTAGGGTTAGGAACATAGTTAGTGTTCGGTTTAGGGTTAAGCATAGGGACAGAGTTAGTGTTAGAGTTAAGGTTAAGGACAGGGTTATGATTAGGGTCAGGGTTAGTGTTCAGGACAGTGTCAGGGCAGGCCGTAGGATCAGGGTAGGGTTTAGGTTCAGGTTAGGATATGCTAGGGTTAGGGTTAGGGGCATAGCTAGGGTTGAGGGCAGAGTCAGTGTTATGGTTAGGAACATGGCTAAGGTGAGGGTTCTTGTTAGGGACCGTTTCAGGGTTACGTTTAGTGTTAAGGGTTGGGTTAGAATGGAGGACACGGTTAGGGTTTGTGTTAGGGTATCACGTCTCACGTGACATCGGCTGGGGAACTACAGTTACATGGCGAAGAGTTAAGAAACTCCAGAGCCAAAAATAGAGTTTCTGTGGGCCAGTGTTCTCATCTCTGAGGCCCAAGCCTTAATACTGTGGGCGCATAGCTTTTCTTTACAACTGCCACCAAGAAGCCAATTTGAATATCTATACACAGGGAGTTGATTCTATTTGTCTGGCAGCTGCTTCGCCAAAACTCATTGTGATCAAACACAAGTTTTGCTTTCACATGTACGTATGATCCCCCGGATGGACTCAGCATTCTGAGACCACCGGATAAGGAAGTTGTACTGAGATCATTCCCTCTGGTCTTAGCATTCGGAGACACTTCCTTATGACGTGAAAGGCTCAGTGCACAGGATCATTCGAATCGGCAGCTCCACGGTGACATTAGGGTTAGGTTTATAAACAGGATGAAGTTAGGGGTAAGGTTAGGGTTACCGACAGAGTTTGCTTTAGGGTAAGGGACAGGATTAGAACTAGGATTAGGTTTAGAGACACGGTTAGAATTAGGGTTAGTTTTAGGTTTAGTGTTGAAGGACAGAGTTAGGGTTTGGGTTAGCATTAGGGTTAGGGTTCGTGTTAGGATTAGGGTTAGGGACAGAGTTGGGAAGACTGTTAGGGCTCCATTTAGAGTTAGGGCTAGGGATACGTTTAGGTTTAGGTTTTGGGTTAGGAAAAGGTTTAGCTACAGGGGCAGGGATAGTTTAGGGACACAGTGAGTGTTAGAGTTAGGATTAGGGTTAGGGTTAAGGTTAGGGTTTGGGTTAGGGTTAGGGTTATGGTTAGGTTTAGGGTTTAGGTTTAGGGTTAGGGTTAGGGTTTAGGGTTTAGGGTTTAGGGTTTAGGATTAGGGTTAGCGTTAGGGTTAGGGTTAGGGTTAGGGTTTAGGGTTTACGGTTTGGGTTAGGGTTAGGGTTAGGTTTAGGGTTAGGGTTAGGGTTTAGGGTTAGGGTTAGGGTTAGGGTTAGGGTTAGGGACAGGATTAGGGTTTGGGACATGGTTAGGTTTAGTGTTAGGGTTATAGTTAAGTTTAGGTTTTGTCTGATGCTTAAGTTTAGGTTTAGGGACAGGGTTATTGACAGGGTGAGGGTTAGAGTTAAGGGTGGAGAGACGGTAAGGGTCAGAGTTAGGTTTAGCGACAGTGTTAGGGGTAGGGTTAATATTAGAGGCAGAGTTAGGGTTAAGGTTAGCGTTATGGTTAGAAACAGATTAGGTTGAGTGATAGTGTTAGTATTAGTGACAGGCTTACTGTTAGGGTTAGGGTTAGGGTTAGGGTTTCGGGTTTCGGGTTAGGGTTACGGTTAGGGTTAGGGGCACGATTCGGGTTTGGGACATGGTTAGGTTTAGTGTTAGGGTTATAGTGAAGTTTAGGTTTTGGCTGATGGTTAAGATTAGGTTTAGTGACAGGGTTAATGACAGGGTGAGGGTTAGAATTAAGGTTAGAGAGATGGTAAGGGTTGAGTTAGGTTTAGTGACAGTGTTAGGGTTAGGGTTAGGGTTAGGTTAGGGTTAGGGTTTCGGGATAGGTTTAGGGTTAGGGTTAGGGTTTAAGGTAAGGTTAGGGTTAGGGTTAGGGTTTAGGATTTAGGGTTAGGGTTACGGTTAGGGTTAGGTTTAGGGTTAGGGACACGATTCGGGTTTGGGACATGGTTAAGTTCAGTGTTAGGGTTGTAGTTAAGTTTAGGTTTTGGCTGATGGTTAAGGTTAGGGTTAGGGACAGGATTAGTGACAGGGTGAGGGTTAGAGTTAAGGTTAGAGAGACAGTAAGGGTCAGAGTCAGGTTTAGCGACAGTGTTAGGATTAGGGTTAATATTAGAGGCAGAGTTAGGGTTAAGGTTAGCGTTATGGTTAGAAACAGATTAGGTTGTGTGATAGTGTTAGTATTAGTGACAGGCTTACTGTTAGGGTTAAGGTTAGGTTTAGAGACAGTGTTAAGGTTAGTTTGGAGTTGAGTTTTGCCTTAGGTTTCAGTTTAGGGCTAGGGTTAGTGTTAGAGACAGGGTGGCCTTCGGATTAGGGTAGGGATAGGGTCAGGCACAAGGATAGGGATATGGTTATGGTTAGGGTTGGGATTAGAGACAGGTTTAAGGTTAGGGTCAGGTTTAGAGACCGGTATTGTAAGGGTTAGGGTCAAGGTATACGTAAGGTTTAGGTTAAGATTAGGGACAGGTTACAGTTAGGTTTAGGGTTAGGAACAAGATTAGGGCTAGGTTTGAGGTGTATATTAGTGTCAGGGTTAGGTCTGAAGTAGGATTAGAGTTAGGGTTCGAATTAGAGTTAGGGGAACGTTAAGGATTAAGGATAGGTTTAGGGTTAACGTTAGGGACAGGAATAGGGTCAGTGTTAGGGTTAAGATTAGGGATAGGTACAGAGTTAGGTTTAAGAGTACGAACAGGCTTATGGATCTGATTAGGGTTAGGGTTTATGACACAATTAGGGTCACGGTTAGAGATACGCTTAGCTTTCCCGACATGGTTAGATTTAGGGTTACTCTTAGCGTTAAGTTTAGGGACAGGTTAACGGTTAGTGTTAGAGTTAGGGTCAGGGCTAAGGTTAGGTTTACGGTTCGATTTACATTCAGGGTTATGGTTAAAGACAGGCTAGTGTTCTGGTTAGGATTAGGGTTTCCATTAAAATTAGGGACACAGTTAAGCTTAGTGTAAGGTTTAGGGTTAGTGATAAAGACACGGTTTGGTTTAGGATATGGGTTCGGCTGAGATTCAGTGTTAGGGACAGGTTAGTGTAGGATTAGTGTTAGGGGTAGAGACAGGTTTCGGGTTAGAGTTACAAAATTGGTTATGAGTAAGTGTAAAAACAGGGTTAGGGTTAGTGAAGTTGTTAGGGTTAGGGTGAGGGTTAGCTACAGGGGTTAAGTTTAGGGAGAAGGTTAGTTTTGGGGTTTGTGTGAAGTTTAGAAAAAGGGTTATTTTCAGATTTTGGTTTAGGAAAAGGGTTACGATAACAGGGTTTGGATTAAGAACCGTATGCATCGTAGGCACACGGATTGGCTTAGGGTTCGCATGAGGGTGAGGAATACAATTGGGGGTTTTCATTTGACATAGGGGAGGTCTTAGAGTTAGAGACAAGGCTAAGGTTAGGGACAGGATTAGGTTAGAGACAAGATTAAGGTTAGGGACACTGTCAGGGGTTAGTGTTAAGTTTTAGTTTTAGGGTTACAGTTAGGGTTAGTGGACAAAATTAGGGTTAGGTTTATGGACAGTGTTAGGTTTAGGGTTAAAGTTAGGGTCAGCGCTCAAGTTAAGGTTAACATTAAGGTTAGGGTTAGGTTTAGGGGTAGGGTTAGAAACAAGGTTAGAGTTACGGTTAGGATGAGAGGCACAGTTATATTTAAATTAGAGTTCAAAACAGAGTTAAGGGTAGTGTTAGGTTTAGAAATACTTTTTAGGGTTAGGGTTTGGTTTACGGTTTGTTTTAGGGTTCGGGACAGAGTTAGGGTTAGGAACATAGTTAGTGTTAGGTTTAGGGTTAAGCTTAGGGACAGGAGTTATGGTTACATTTAGGGTTAAGGACAGGGTTATGATTAGGGTCAGGGTTAGTGTTCAGGACAGTGTCAGGGCAGGACAAGTTTTGCTGTAGGAATTAGGGTAGGGTTTGGGTTCAGGTTAGGATATGTTAGGGTTAGGGTTAGGGCATATCTAGGGGTTGAGGACAGAGTCAGTGTTACGGTTAGGAACATGGCTAAGGTTAGGGTTCATGTAAGGGACAGTTTCAGGGTTACTTTTAGTGTTAAGGGTTGGGTTAGAATGGAGGACACGTTTAATGTTAGTGTTAGGGTATCATGCCTCATGTGACATCGGCTGGGGAACTTCAGTTACATGGCGAAGAGTTAAGAAACACCAGAGCCAAAAAATAGAGTTTATGTGGGCCAGTGTTCTCATCTCTGAGGCCCAAGCCTTAATACTGTGGGTGCATAGCTTTTCTTTACAACTGCCACAAAGAAGCCAATTTTGAATATCTATAACCAGGGAGTTGATTCTATTTGTCTGGCAGCTGCTTCGCCAAAACTCATTGTGATCAAACACAAGTTTTGCTTTCACATGTACATATGATCCCCCGGATGGACTCAGCATTCCGAGACCACCGGATAAGGAAGTTGTACTGAGATCATTCCCTCGGGGTCTTAGCATTCGGAGACACTTCCTTATGACGTCAAAGGCTCAGTGCACAGGAGCATTCGAATCGGCAGCTCCACGGTGACATTAGGGTTAGGTTTATAAACAGGATGAAGTTAGGTTTAGGGTTAGGGTTACCGACAGAGTTGCTTTAGGGTAAGGGACAGGATTAGAACTAGGATTAGGTTTAGAGACACGGTTAGAATTAGGGTTAGTTTTAGGTTTAGTGTTGAAGGACAGAGTTAGGGTTTGGGTTAGCATTAGGGTTAGGGTTCATGTTAGGATTAGGGTTAGGGACAGAGTTGGGAAGAGTGTTAGGGCTCCATTTAGAGAGTTAGGGCTAGGGATACTTTTAGGTTTAGGTTTTGGGTTAGGAAAAGGTTTAGCTACAGGGGCAGGGATAGTTTAGGGGACACAGTGAGTGTTAGAGTTAGGATTAGGGTTAGGGTTAAGGTAGGGTTTGGGTTAGGGTTAGGGTTATGGTTAGGTTAGGGTTTAGGATTAGGGTTAGGGTTAGGGTTAGGGGTTTAGGGTTTACGGTTTGGGTTAGGGTTTAGGGTTAGGGTTAGGTTTAGGTTTAGGTTAGGGTTAGGGTTAGGGTTTAGGTTTTGGGATAGGGTTAGGGTTAGGTTTAGGGTTTAGGTTAGGGTTAGGGTTAAGGTTAGAGTTTAGGGTTTAGGGTTTGGGTTAGGGTAGGGTTAGCGTTAGGTTTAGGGTTAGGGACAGGATTAGGGTTTGGGACATGGTCAGGTTTAGTGTTAGGGTTATAGTTAAGTTTAGGTTTTGTCTGATGCTTAAGTTTAGGTTTAGGGACATCAGGGTGAGGGTTAGAGTTAAGGTTGGAGAGACGGTAAGGGTCAGAGTTAGGTTTAGCGACAGTGTTAGTGTTAGGGTTAATATTAGAGGCAGAGTTAGGGTTAAGGTTAGCGTTAGGGTTAGGGTTCGCGTTAGGATTAGGGTTAGGTACAGAGTTGGGAAGAGTGTTAGGGCTCCATTTAGAGTTAGGTCTAGGGATACGTTTAGATTTAGGTTTTGGGTTAGGAAAAGGGTTAGCTACAGGGGCAGGAATAGGGTAGGGACACAGTGAGTGTTAGAGTTAGGATTAGGGTTAGGGTTAGGGTTAGGGTTTGGGTTAGGATTAGGGTTAGGGTTTAGGGTCACAGTTAGGGTTAGGATTAAGGTTTAGGGTTTAGGGTTTAGTGTTTAGGGTTAGGGTTAGCCTTAGGGTTGGGTTAGGTTTAGGGTTAGGGTTTAGGGTTAGGGTTATGGTTAGGGTTAGGGACAGGATTAGGGTTTGGGACATGGTTAGGTTTAGTTTTAGGGTTATAGTTAAGTTTAGGTTTTGTCTGATGCTTAAGTTTAGGTTTAGGGACAGGGTTACTGACAGGGTTTGGGTTAGAGTTAAGGGTGGAGAGACGGTAAGGGTCAGAGTTAGGTTTAGCGACAGTGTTAGGGTTAGGGTTAATATTAGAGTCAGAGTTAAGGTTAAGGTTAGCGTTATGGTTATAAGCAGATTAGGTTGAGTGATAGTGTTAGTATTAGTGACAGGCTTAGTGTTAGTGTTAGCGTTAGGGTTTGGGACAGTGTTAGGGTTAGGTTTGGAGTTGAGTTTAGTGTTAGGTTTCAGTTTAGGGCTATGGTAAGTGTTAGAGACAGGGTGGCCTTCGGATTAGGGTAGGGATAGGGACAGGCACAGGGATAGGGATATGGTTATGCTTAGGGTTGGGATTAGAAACAGGTTTAAAGTTAAGGTCAGGGTTAGGGACAGGTATGGTTAGGGTTAGGGTCAAGGTATAGGTAAGATTTAGGTTAAGATTAGGGACAGGTTACAGTTAGGTTTAGGGTTAGGAACAAGATTAGGGCTAGGGTTGAGGTGTATGTTAGTGTCAGGGTTAGGTCTGAAGTAGGATTAGAGTTAGGGTTAGAATTAGAGTTAGGGGAACGGTTAGGATTAAGGATAGGTTTAGGGTTAACGTTACGCACAGGAATAGGGTTAGTGTTAGGGTTATGATTAGGGATAGGTACAGAGTTAGGTTGAAGAGTACGAACAGGCTTATGGATTATTAGGGTTAGGGTTTATGACACAATTAGGGTCACGGTTAGAGTTACACTTAGCTTTACCGACATGGTTAGATTTAGGGTTACTGTGAGCGTTAAGTTTAGGACAGGTTAAGGGTTAGTGTTAGAGTTAGGGTCAGGGCTAGGGTTAGGTTTCTGGTTCGATTTACATTTAGGGTTATGGTTAAAGACAAGCTAGTGTTCTGGTTAGGATTAGGGTTTCCGTTATAATTAGGGACACAGTTAAGGTTACTGTAAGGTTTAGGGTTAGGGATAAAGACACGGTTTGGTTTAGGGTATGGGTTTGGGGGAGATTCAGTGTTAGGGACAGGTTAGGGTAGGATTAGTGTTAGGGGTACAGGCAGTTTTCGGGTTAGAGTTACAAAATTGGTTATGAGTAAGTGTAAAAACAGGGTTAGGGTTAGTGAAGTCGTTAAGGTTAGGGTTAGGATTAGCTGCAGGGTTAGGTTTAGGGAGATGGTTAGGTTTGGGGTTTGTGTGAAGTTTAGAAAAATGATTATTTTCTGAGTTCGGTTTAGGAAAAGGCTTACAATAACAGGGTTTGGATTAAGAAGAGTATGCATGGTAGGCACACGGATGGCTTAGGTTTCGCATGAGGGTGAGGAATACAATTGGGGTTTTCATTTGACATAGGGGAGGTCTTAGGGTTAGAGACAAGGTTAAGGTTAGGGACAGCATTAGGGTTAGAGACAAGATTAAGGTTAGGGACACTGTCAGGGTTAGTGTTAAGTTTGAGTTTAGGGTTACACTTAGGGTTAGGGACAAAATTAGGGTTAGGGTTATGGACAGTGTTAGGTTTAGGGTTAAAGTTAGGGTCAGCGCTCAAGTTAAGGTTAACATTAAGGTTAGGGATAGGTTTAGGGGTAGGGTTAGAAACAAGGTTAGACTTACGGTGAGGATTAGAGGCACGGTTATTTTTAAATTAGGGTTCAAAACAGAGTTAAGGGTAGTGTTAGGGTTAGGAATACTTTTTAGGGTTAGGGTTTGGTTTAGGGTTTGTTTTAGGGTTCGGGGCAGAGTTAGGGTTAGGAACATAGTTAGTGTTCGGTTTAGGGTTAAGCATAGGGACAGAGTTAGTGTTAGAGTTAAGGTTAAGGACAGGGTTATGATTAGGGTCAGGGTTAGTGTTCAGGACAGTGTCAGGGCAGGCCGTAGGATCAGGGTAGGGTTTAGGTTCAGGTTAGGATATGCTAGGGTTAGGGTTAGGGGCATAGCTAGGGTTGAGGGCAGAGTCAGTGTTATGGTTAGGAACATGGCTAAGGTGAGGGTTCTTGTTAGGGACCGTTTCAGGGTTACGTTTAGTGTTAAGGGTTGGGTTAGAATGGAGGACACGGTTAGGGTTTGTGTTAGGGTATCACGTCTCACGTGACATCGGCTGGGGAACTACAGTTACATGGCGAAGAGTTAAGAAACTCCAGAGCCAAAAATAGAGTTTCTGTGGGCCAGTGTTCTCATCTCTGAGGCCCAAGCCTTAATACTGTGGGCGCATAGCTTTTCTTTACAACTGCCACCAAGAAGCCAATTTGAATATCTATACACAGGGAGTTGATTCTATTTGTCTGGCAGCTGCTTCGCCAAAACTCATTGTGATCAAACACAAGTTTTGCTTTCACATGTACGTATGATCCCCCGGATGGACTCAGCATTCTGAGACCACCGGATAAGGAAGTTGTACTGAGATCATTCCCTCTGGTCTTAGCATTCGGAGACACTTCCTTATGACGTGAAAGGCTCAGTGCACAGGATCATTCGAATCGGCAGCTCCACGGTGACATTAGGGTTAGGTTTATAAACAGGATGAAGTTAGGGGTAAGGTTAGGGTTACCGACAGAGTTTGCTTTAGGGTAAGGGACAGGATTAGAACTAGGATTAGGTTTAGAGACACGGTTAGAATTAGGGTTAGTTTTAGGTTTAGTGTTGAAGGACAGAGTTAGGGTTTGGGTTAGCATTAGGGTTAGGGTTCGTGTTAGGATTAGGGTTAGGGACAGAGTTGGGAAGACTGTTAGGGCTCCATTTCGAGTTAGGGCTAGGGATACGTTTAGGTTTAGGTTTTGGGTTAGGAAAAGGTTTAGCTACAGGGGCAGGGATAGTTTAGGGACACAGTGAGTGTTAGAGTTAGGATTAGGGTTAGGGTTAAGGTTAGGGTTTGGGTTAGGGTTAGGGTTATGGTTAGGTTTAGGGTTTAGGTTTAGGGTTAGGGTTAGGGTTTAGGGTTTAGGGTTTAGGGTTTAGGATTAGGGTTAGCGTTAGGGTTAGGGTTAGGGTTAGGGTTTAGGGTTTACGGTTTGGGTTAGGGTTAGGGTTAGGTTTAGGGTTAGGGTTAGGGTTTAGGGTTAGGGTTAGGGTTAGGGTTAGGGTTAGGGACAGGATTAGGGTTTGGGACATGGTTAGGTTTAGTGTTAGGGTTATAGTTAAGTTTAGGTTTTGTCTGATGCTTAAGTTTAGGTTTAGGGACAGGGTTATTGACAGGGTGAGGGTTAGAGTTAAGGGTGGAGAGACGGTAAGGGTCAGAGTTAGGTTTAGCGACAGTGTTAGGGGTAGGGTTAATATTAGAGGCAGAGTTAGGGTTAAGGTTAGCGTTATGGTTAGAAACAGATTAGGTTGAGTGATAGTGTTAGTATTAGTGACAGGCTTACTGTTAGGGTTAGGGTTAGGGTTAGGGTTTCGGGTTTCGGGTTAGGGTTACGGTTAGGGTTAGGGGCACGATTCGGGTTTGGGACATGGTTAGGTTTAGTGTTAGGGTTATAGTGAAGTTTAGGTTTTGGCTGATGGTTAAGATTAGGTTTAGTGACAGGGTTAATGACAGGGTGAGGGTTAGAATTAAGGTTAGAGAGATGGTAAGGGTTGAGTTAGGTTTAGTGACAGTGTTAGGGTTAGGGTTAGGGTTAGGTTAGGGTTAGGGTTTCGGGATAGGTTTAGGGTTAGGGTTAGGGTTTAAGGTAAGGTTAGGGTTAGGGTTAGGGTTTAGGATTTAGGGTTAGGGTTACGGTTAGGGTTAGGTTTAGGGTTAGGGACACGATTCGGGTTTGGGACATGGTTAAGTTCAGTGTTAGGGTTGTAGTTAAGTTTAGGTTTTGGCTGATGGTTAAGGTTAGGGTTAGGGACAGGATTAGTGACAGGGTGAGGGTTAGAGTTAAGGTTAGAGAGACAGTAAGGGTCAGAGTCAGGTTTAGCGACAGTGTTAGGATTAGGGTTAATATTAGAGGCAGAGTTAGGGTTAAGGTTAGCGTTATGGTTAGAAACAGATTAGGTTGTGTGATAGTGTTAGTATTAGTGACAGGCTTACTGTTAGGGTTAAGGTTAGGTTTAGAGACAGTGTTAAGGTTAGTTTGGAGTTGAGTTTTGCCTTAGGTTTCAGTTTAGGGCTAGGGTTAGTGTTAGAGACAGGGTGGCCTTCGGATTAGGGTAGGGATAGGGTCAGGCACAAGGATAGGGATATGGTTATGGTTAGGGTTGGGATTAGAGACAGGTTTAAGGTTAGGGTCAGGTTTAGAGACCGGTATTGTAAGGGTTAGGGTCAAGGTATACGTAAGGTTTAGGTTAAGATTAGGGACAGGTTACAGTTAGGTTTAGGGTTAGGAACAAGATTAGGGCTAGGTTTGAGGTGTATATTAGTGTCAGGGTTAGGTCTGAAGTAGGATTAGAGTTAGGGTTCGAATTAGAGTTAGGGGAACGTTAAGGATTAAGGATAGGTTTAGGGTTAACGTTAGGGACAGGAATAGGGTCAGTGTTAGGGTTAAGATTAGGGATAGGTACAGAGTTAGGTTTAAGAGTACGAACAGGCTTATGGATCTGATTAGGGTTAGGGTTTATGACACAATTAGGGTCACGGTTAGAGATACGCTTAGCTTTCCCGACATGGTTAGATTTAGGGTTACTCTTAGCGTTAAGTTTAGGGACAGGTTAACGGTTAGTGTTAGAGTTAGGGTCAGGGCTAAGGTTAGGTTTACGGTTCGATTTACATTCAGGGTTATGGTTAAAGACAGGCTAGTGTTCTGGTTAGGATTAGGGTTTCCATTAAAATTAGGGACACAGTTAAGCTTAGTGTAAGGTTTAGGGTTAGTGATAAAGACACGGTTTGGTTTAGGATATGGGTTCGGCTGAGATTCAGTGTTAGGGACAGGTTAGTGTAGGATTAGTGTTAGGGGTAGAGACAGGTTTCGGGTTAGAGTTACAAAATTGGTTATGAGTAAGTGTAAAAACAGGGTTAGGGTTAGTGAAGTTGTTAGGGTTAGGGTGAGGGTTAGCTACAGGGTTAAGTTTAGGGAGAAGGTTAGTTTTGGGGTTTGTGTGAAGTTTAGAAAAAGGGTTATTTTCAGATTTTGGTTTAGGAAAAGGGTTACGATAACAGGGTTTGGATTAAGAACCGTATGCATCGTAGGCACACGGATGGCTTAGGGTTCGCATGAGGGTGAGGAATACAATTGGGGTTTTCATTTGACATAGGGGAGGTCTTAGAGTTAGAGACAAGGCTAAGGTTAGGGACAGGATTAGGGTTAGAGACAAGATTAAGGTTAGGGACACTGTCAGGGTTAGTGTTAAGTTTAAGTTTAGGGTTACAGTTAGGGTTAGGGACAAAATTAGGGTTAGGTTTATGGACAGTGTTAGGTTTAGGGTTAAAGTTAGGGTCAGCGCTCAAGTTAAGGTTAACATTAAGGTTAGGGTTAGGTTTAGGGGTAGGGTTAGAAACAAGGTTAGAGTTACGGTTAGGATGAGAGGCACAGTTATATTTAAATTAGAGTTCAAAACAGAGTTAAGGGTAGTGTTAGGTTTAGAAATACTTTTTAGGGTTAGGGTTTGGTTTACGGTTTGTTTTAGGGTTCGGGACAGAGTTAGGGTTAGGAACATAGTTAGTGTTAGGTTTAGGGTTAAGCTTAGGGACAGAGTTATGGTTACATTTAGGGTTAAGGACAGGGTTATGATTAGGGTCAGGGTTAGTGTTCAGGACAGTGTCAGGGCAGGACAAGTTTTGCTGTAGGATTAGGGTAGGGTTTGGGTTCAGGTTAGGATATGTTAGGGTTAGGGTTAGGGGCATATCTAGGGTTGAGGACAGAGTCAGTGTTACGGTTAGGAACATGGCTAAGGTTAGGGTTCATGTAAGGGACAGTTTCAGGGTTACGTTTAGTGTTAAGGGTTGGGTTAGAATGGAGGACACGTTTAATGTTAGTGTTAGGGTATCATGCCTCATGTGACATCGGCTGGGGAACTTCAGTTACATGGCGAAGAGTTAAGAAACACCAGAGCCAAAAATAGAGTTTATGTGGGCCAGTGTTCTCATCTCTGAGGCCCAAGCCTTAATACTGTGGGTGCATAGCTTTTCTTTACAACTGCCACAAAGAAGCCAATTTGAATATCTATAACCAGGGAGTTGATTCTATTTGTCTGGCAGCTGCTTCGCCAAAACTCATTGTGATCAAACACAAGTTTTGCTTTCACATGTACATATGATCCCCCGGATGGACTCAGCATTCCGAGACCACCGGATAAGGAAGTTGTACTGAGATCATTCCCTCGGGTCTTAGCATTCGGAGACACTTCCTTATGACGTCAAAGGCTCAGTGCACAGGAGCATTCGAATCGGCAGCTCCACGGTGACATTAGGGTTAGGTTTATAAACAGGATGAAGTTAGGTTTAGGGTTAGGGTTACCGACAGAGTTTGCTTTAGGGTAAGGGACAGGATTAGAACTAGGATTAGGTTTAGAGACACGGTTAGAATTAGGGTTAGTTTTAGGTTTAGTGTTGAAGGACAGAGTTAGGGTTTGGGTTAGCATTAGGGTTAGGGTTCGTGTTAGGATTAGGGTTAGGGACAGAGTTGGGAAGAGTGTTAGGGCTCCATTTAGAGTTAGGGCTAGGGATACTTTTAGGTTTAGGTTTTGGGTTAGGAAAAGGTTTAGCTACAGGGGCAGGGATAGTTTAGGGACACAGTGAGTGTTAGAGTTAGGATTAGGGTTAGGGTTAAGGTTAGGGTTTGGGTTAGGGTTAGGGTTATGGTTAGGGTTAGGGTTTAGGATTAGGGTTAGGGTTAGGGTTAGGGTTTAGGGTTTACGGTTTGGGTTAGGGTTAGGGTTAGGGTTAGGTTTAGGTTTAGGGTTAGGGTTAGGGTTAGGGTTAGGGTTAGGTTTTAGGGATAGGGTTAGGGTTAGGTTTAGGGTTTAGGTTTAGGGTTAGGGTTAAGGTTAGAGTTTAGGGTTTAGGGTTTGGGTTAGGGTTAGGGTTAGCGTTAGGTTTAGGGTTAGGGACAGGATTAGGGTTTGGGACATGGTCAGGTTTAGTGTTAGGGTTATAGTTAAGTTTAGGTTTTGTCTGATGCTTAAGTTTAGGTTTAGAGACAGGGTTAGTGACAGGGTGAGGGTTAGAGTTAAGGTTGGAGAGACGGTAAGGGTCAGAGTTAGGTTTAGCGACAGTGTTAGTGTTAGGGTTAATATTAGAGGCAGAGTTAGGGTTAAGGTTAGCGTTAGGGTTAGGGTTCGTGTTAGGATTAGGGTTAGGTACAGAGTTGGGAAGAGTGTTAGGGCTCCATTTAGAGTTAGGTCTAGGGATACGTTTAGATTTAGGTTTCGGGTTAGGAAAAGGGTTAGCTACAGGGGCAGGAATAGGGTAGGGACACAGTGAGTGTTAGAGTTAGGATTAGGGTTAGGGTTAGGGTTAGGGTTTGCGTTAGGATTAGGGTTAGGGTTTAGGGTCACAGTTAGGGTTAGGATTAAGGTTTAGGGTTTAGGGTTTAGTGTTTAGGGTTAGGGTTAGCCTTAGGGTTGGGTTAGGTTTAGGGTTAGGGTTTAGGGTTAGGGTTATGGTTAGGGTTAGGGACAGGATTAGGGTTTGGGACATGGTTAGGTTTAGTTTTAGGGTTATAGTTAAGTTTAGGTTTTGTCTGATGCTTAAGTTTAGGTTTAGGGACAGGGTTACTGACAGGGTTTGGGTTAGAGTTAAGGGTGGAGAGACGGTAAGGGTCAGAGTTAGGTTTAGCGACAGTGTTAGGGTTAGGGTTAATATTAGAGTCAGAGTTAAGGTTAAGGTTAGCGTTATGGTTAGAAGCAGATTAGGTTGAGTGATAGTGTTAGTATTAGTGACAGGCTTAGTGTTAGTGTTAGCGTTAGGGTTTGGGACAGTGTTAGGGTTAGGTTTGGAGTTGAGTTTAGTGTTAGGTTTCAGTTTAGGGCTATGGTAAGTGTTAGAGACAGGGTGGCCTTCGGATTAGGGTAGGGATAGGGACAGGCACAGGGATAGGGATATGGTTATGCTTAGGGTTGGGATTAGAAACAGGTTTAAAGTTAAGGTCAGGGTTAGGGACAGGTATGGTTAGGGTTAGGGTCAAGGTATAGGTAAGATTTAGGTTAAGATTAGGGACAGGTTACAGTTAGGTTTAGGGTTAGGAACAAGATTAGGGCTAGGGTTGAGGTGTATGTTAGTGTCAGGGTTAGGTCTGAAGTAGGATTAGAGTTAGGGTTAGAATTAGAGTTAGGGGAACGGTTAGGATTAAGGATAGGTTTAGGGTTAACGTTACGCACAGGAATAGGGTTAGTGTTAGGGTTATGATTAGGGATAGGTACAGAGTTAGGTTGAAGAGTACGAACAGGCTTATGGATTATTAGGGTTAGGGTTTATGACACAATTAGGGTCACGGTTAGAGTTACACTTAGCTTTACCGACATGGTTAGATTTAGGGTTACTGTGAGCGTTAAGTTTAGGACAGGTTAAGGGTTAGTGTTAGAGTTAGGGTCAGGGCTAGGGTTAGGTTTCTGGTTCGATTTACATTTAGGGTTATGGTTAAAGACAAGCTAGTGTTCTGGTTAGGATTAGGGTTTCCGTTAAAATTAGGGACACAGTTAAGGTTACTGTAAGGTTTAGGGTTAGGGATAAAGACACGGTTTGGTTTAGGGTATGGGTTTGGGGGAGATTCAGTGTTAGGGACAGGTTAGGGTAGGATTAGTGTTAGGGGTACAGGCAGTTTTCGGGTTAGAGTTACAAAATTGGTTATGAGTAAGTGTAAAAACAGGGTTAGGGTTAGTGAAGTCGTTAAGGTTAGGGTTAGGATTAGCTGCAGGGTTAGGTTTAGGGAGATGGTTAGGTTTGGGGTTTGTGTGAAGTTTAGAAAAATGATTATTTTCTGAGTTCGGTTTAGGAAAAGGCTTACAATAACAGGGTTTGGATTAAGAAGAGTATGCATGGTAGGCACACGGATGGCTTAGGTTTCGCATGAGGGTGAGGAATACAATTGGGGTTTTCATTTGACATAGGGGAGGTCTTAGGGTTAGAGACAAGGTTAAGGTTAGGGACAGCATTAGGGTTAGAGACAAGATTAAGGTTAGGGACACTGTCAGGGTTAGTGTTAAGTTTGAGTTTAGGGTTACACTTAGGGTTAGGGACAAAATTAGGGTTAGGGTTATGGACAGTGTTAGGTTTAGGGTTAAAGTTAGGGTCAGCGCTCAAGTTAAGGTTAACATTAAGGTTAGGGATAGGTTTAGGGGTAGGGTTAGAAACAAGGTTAGACTTACGGTGAGGATTAGAGGCACGGTTATTTTTAAATTAGGGTTCAAAACAGAGTTAAGGGTAGTGTTAGGGTTAGGAATACTTTTTAGGGTTAGGGTTTGGTTTAGGGTTTGTTTTAGGCTTCGGGGCAGAGTTAGGGTTAGGAACATAGTTAGTGTTCGGTTTAGGGTTAAGCATAGGGACAGAGTTAGTGTTAGAGTTAAGGTTAAGGACAGGGTTATGATTAGGGTCAGGGTTAGTGTTCAGGACAGTGTCAGGGCAGGCCGTAGGATCAGGGTAGGGTTTAGGTTCAGGTTAGGATATGCTAGGGTTAGGGTTAGGGGCATAGCTAGGGTTGAGGGCAGAGTCAGTGTTATGGTTAGGAACATGGCTAAGGTGAGGGTTCTTGTTAGGGACCGTTTCAGGGTTACGTTTAGTGTTAAGGGTTGGGTTAGAATGGAGGACACGGTTAGGGTTTGTGTTAGGGTATCACGTCTCACGTGACATCGGCTGGGGAACTACAGTTACATGGCGAAGAGTTAAGAAACTCCAGAGCCAAAAATAGAGTTTCTGTGGGCCAGTGTTCTCATCTCTGAGGCCCAAGCCTTAATACTGTGGGCGCATAGCTTTTCTTTACAACTGCCACCAAGAAGCCAATTTGAATATCTATACACAGGGAGTTGATTCTATTTGTCTGGCAGCTGCTTCGCCAAAACTCATTGTGATCAAACACAAGTTTTGCTTTCACATGTACGTATGATCCCCCGGATGGACTCAGCATTCTGAGACCACCGGATAAGGAAGTTGTACTGAGATCATTCCCTCTGGTCTTAGCATTCGGAGACACTTCCTTATGACGTGAAAGGCTCAGTGCACAGGATCATTCGAATCGGCAGCTCCACGGTGACATTAGGGTTAGGTTTATAAACAGGATGAAGTTAGGGGTAAGGTTAGGGTTACCGACAGAGTTTGCTTTAGGGTAAGGGACAGGATTAGAACTAGGATTAGGTTTAGAGACACGGTTAGAATTAGGGTTAGTTTTAGGTTTAGTGTTGAAGGACAGAGTTAGGGTTTGGGTTAGCATTAGGGTTAGGGTTCGTGTTAGGATTAGGGTTAGGGACAGAGTTGGGAAGACTGTTAGGGCTCCATTTAGAGTTAGGGCTAGGGATACGTTTAGGTTTAGGTTTTGGGTTAGGAAAAGGTTTAGCTACAGGGGCAGGTATAGTTTAGGGACACAGTGAGTGTTAGAGTTAGGATTAGGGTTAGGGTTAAGGTTAGGGTTTGGGTTAGGGTTAGGGTTATGGTTAGGTTTAGGGTTTAGGTTTAGGGTTAGGGTTAGGGTTTAGGGTTTAGGGTTTAGGGTTTAGGATTAGGGTTAGCGTTAGGGTTAGGGTTAGGGTTAGGGTTTAGGGTTTACGGTTTGGGTTAGGGTTAGGGTTAGGTTTAGGGTTAGGGTTAGGGTTTAGGGTTAGGGTTAGGGTTAGGGTTAGGGTTAGGGACAGGATTAGGGTTTGGGACATGGTTAGGTTTAGTGTTAGGGTTATAGTTAAGTTTAGGTTTTGTCTGATGCTTAAGTTTAGGTTTAGGGACAGGGTTATTGACAGGGTGAGGGTTAGAGTTAAGGGTGGAGAGACGGTAAGGGTCAGAGTTAGGTTTAGCGACAGTGTTAGGGGTAGGGTTAATATTAGAGGCAGAGTTAGGGTTAAGGTTAGCGTTATGGTTAGAAACAGATTAGGTTGAGTGATAGTGTTAGTATTAGTGACAGGCTTACTGTTAGGGTTAGGGTTAGGGTTAGGGTTTCGGGTTTCGGGTTAGGGTTACGGTTAGGGTTAGGGGCACGATTCGGGTTTGGGACATGGTTAGGTTTAGTGTTAGGGTTATAGTGAAGTTTAGGTTTTGGCTGATGGTTAAGATTAGGTTTAGTGACAGGGTTAATGACAGGGTGAGGGTTAGAATTAAGGTTAGAGAGATGGTAAGGGTTGAGTTAGGTTTAGTGACAGTGTTAGGGTTAGGGTTAGGGTTAGGTTAGGGTTAGGGTTTCGGGATAGGTTTAGGGTTAGGGTTAGGGTTTAAGGTAAGGTTAGGGTTAGGGTTAGGGTTTAGGATTTAGGGTTAGGGTTACGGTTAGGGTTAGGTTTAGGGTTAGGGACACGATTCGGGTTTGGGACATGGTTAAGTTCAGTGTTAGGGTTGTAGTTAAGTTTAGGTTTTGGCTGATGGTTAAGGTTAGGGTTAGGGACAGGATTAGTGACAGGGTGAGGGTTAGAGTTAAGGTTAGAGAGACAGTAAGGGTCAGAGTCAGGTTTAGCGACAGTGTTAGGATTAGGGTTAATATTAGAGGCAGAGTTAGGGTTAAGGTTAGCGTTATGGTTAGAAACAGATTAGGTTGTGTGATAGTGTTAGTATTAGTGACAGGCTTACTGTTAGGGTTAAGGTTAGGTTTAGAGACAGTGTTCAGGTTAGCTTTGGAGTTGAGTTTTGCCTTAGGTTTCAGTTTAGGGCTAGGGTTAGTGTTAGAGACAGGGTGGCCTTCGGATTAGGGTAGGGATAGGGTCAGGCACAAGGATAGGGATATGGTTATGGTTAGGGTTGGGATTAGAGACAGGTTTAAGGTTAGGGTCAGGTTTAGAGACCGGTATTGTAAGGGTTAGGGTCAAGGTATACGTAAGGTTTAGGTTAAGATTAGGGACAGGTTACAGTTAGGTTTAGGGTTAGGAACAAGATTAGGGCTAGGTTTGAGGTGTATATTAGTGTCAGGGTTAGGTCTGAAGTAGGATTAGAGTTAGGGTTCGAATTAGAGTTAGGGGAACGTTAAGGATTAAGGATAGGTTTAGGGTTAACGTTAGGGACAGGAATAGGGTCAGTGTTAGGGTTAAGATTAGGGATAGGTACAGAGTTAGGTTTAAGAGTACGAACAGGCTTATGGATCTGATTAGGGTTAGGGTTTATGACACAATTAGGGTCACGGTTAGAGATACGCTTAGCTTTCCCGACATGGTTAGATTTAGGGTTACTCTTAGCGTTAAGTTTAGGGACAGGTTAACGGTTAGTGTTAGAGTTAGGGTCAGGGCTAAGGTTAGGTTTACGGTTCGATTTACATTCAGGGTTATGGTTAAAGACAGGCTAGTGTTCTGGTTAGGATTAGGGTTTCCATTAAAATTAGGGACACAGTTAAGCTTAGTGTAAGGTTTAGGGTTAGTGATAAAGACACGGTTTGGTTTAGGATATGGGTTCGGCTGAGATTCAGTGTTAGGGACAGGTTAGTGTAGGATTAGTGTTAGGGGTAGAGACAGGTTTCGGGTTAGAGTTACAAAATTGGTTATGAGTAAGTGTAAAAACAGGGTTAGGGTTAGTGAAGTTGTTAGGGTTAGGGTGAGGGTTAGCTACAGGGTTAAGTTTAGGGAGAAGGTTAGTTTTGGGGTTTGTGTGAAGTTTAGAAAAAGGGTTATTTTCAGATTTTGGTTTAGGAAAAGGGTTACGATAACAGGGTTTGGATTAAGAACCGTATGCATCGTAGGCACACGGATGGCTTAGGGTTCGCATGAGGGTGAGGAATACAATTGGGGTTTTCATTTGACATAGGGGAGGTCTTAGAGTTAGAGACAAGGCTAAGGTTAGGGACAGGATTAGGGTTAGAGACAAGATTAAGGTTAGGGACACTGTCAGGGTTAGTGTTAAGTTTAAGTTTAGGGTTACAGTTAGGGTTAGGGACAAAATTAGGGTTAGGTTTATGGACAGTGTTAGGTTTAGGGTTAAAGTTAGGGTCAGCGCTCAAGTTAAGGTTAACATTAAGGTTAGGGTTAGGTTTAGGGGTAGGGTTAGAAACAAGGTTAGAGTTACGGTTAGGATGAGAGGCACAGTTATATTTAAATTAGAGTTCAAAACAGAGTTAAGGGTAGTGTTAGGTTTAGAAATACTTTTTAGGGTTAGGGTTTGGTTTACGGTTTGTTTTAGGGTTCGGGACAGAGTTAGGGTTAGGAACATAGTTAGTGTTAGGTTTAGGGTTAAGCTTAGGGACAGAGTTATGGTTACATTTAGGGTTAAGGACAGGGTTATGATTAGGGTCAGGGTTAGTGTTCAGGACAGTGTCAGGGCAGGACAAGTTTTGCTGTAGGATTAGGGTAGGGTTTGGGTTCAGGTTAGGATATGTTAGGGTTAGGGTTAGGGGCATATCTAGGGTTGAGGACAGAGTCAGTGTTACGGTTAGGAACATGGCTAAGGTTAGGGTTCATGTAAGGGACAGTTTCAGGGTTACGTTTAGTGTTAAGGGTTGGGTTAGAATGGAGGACACGTTTAATGTTAGTGTTAGGGTATCATGCCTCATGTGACATCGGCTGGGGAACTTCAGTTACATGGCGAAGAGTTAAGAAACACCAGAGCCAAAAATAGAGTTTATGTGGGCCAGTGTTCTCATCTCTGAGGCCCAAGCCTTAATACTGTGGGTGCATATCTTTTCTTTACAACTGCCACAAAGAAGCCAATTTGAATATCTATAACCAGGGAGTTGATTCTATTTGTCTGGCAGCTGCTTCGCCAAAACTCATTGTGATCAAACACAAGTTTTGCTTTCACATGTACATATGATCCCCCGGATGGACTCAGCATTCCGAGACCACCGGATAAGGAAGTTGTACTGAGATCATTCCCTCGGGTCTTAGCATTCGGAGACACTTCCTTATGACGTCAAAGGCTCAGTGCACAGGAGCATTCGAATCGGCAGCTCCACGGTGACATTAGGGTTAGGTTTATAAACAGGATGAAGTTAGGTTTAGGGTTAGGGTTACCGACAGAGTTTGCTTTAGGGTAAGGGACAGGATTAGAACTAGGATTAGGTTTAGAGACACGGTTAGAATTAGGGTTAGTTTTAGGTTTAGTGTTGAAGGACAGAGTTAGGGTTTGGGTTAGCATTAGGGTTAGGGTTCGTGTTAGGATTAGGGTTAGGGACAGAGTTGGGAAGAGTGTTAGGGCTCCATTTAGAGTTAGGGCTAGGGATACTTTTAGGTTTAGGTTTTGGGTTAGGAAAAGGTTTAGCTACAGGGGCAGGGATAGTTTAGGGACACAGTGAGTGTTAGAGTTAGGATTAGGGTTAGGGTTAAGGTTAGGGTTTGGGTTAGGGTTAGGGTTATGGTTAGGGTTAGGGTTTAGGATTAGGGTTAGGGTTAGGGTTAGGGTTTAGGGTTTACGGTTTGGGTTAGGGTTAGGGTTAGGGTTAGGTTTAGGTTTAGGGTTAGGGTTAGGGTTAGGGTTAGGTTTTAGGGATAGGGTTAGGGTTAGGTTTAGGGTTTAGGTTTAGGGTTAGGGTTAAGGTTAGAGTTTAGGGTTTAGGGTTTGGGTTAGGGTTAGGGTTAGCGTTAGGTTTAGGGTTAGGGACAGGATTAGGGTTTGGGACATGGTCAGGTTTAGTGTTAGGGTTATAGTTAAGTTTAGGTTTTGTCTGATGCTTAAGTTTAGGTTTAGGGACAGGGTTAGTGACAGGGTGAGGGTTAGAGTTAAGGTTGGAGAGACGGTAAGGGTCAGAGTTAGGTTTAGCGACAGTGTTAGTGTTAGGGTTAATATTAGAGGCAGAGTTAGGGTTAAGGTTAGCGTTAGGGTTAGGGTTCGCGTTAGGATTAGTGTTAGGTACAGAGTTGGGAAGAGTGTTAGGGCTCCATTTAGAGTTAGGTCTAGGGATACGTTTAGATTTAGGTTTCGGGTTAGGAAAAGGGTTAGCTACAGGGGCAGGAATAGGGTAGGGACACAGTGAGTGTTAGTGTTAGGATTAGGGTTAGGGTTAGGGTTAGGGTTTGGGTTAGGATTAGGGTTAGGGTTTAGGGTCACAGTTAGGGTTAGGATTAAGGTTTAGGGTTTAGGGTTTAGTGTTTAGGGTTAGGGTTAGCCTTAGGGTTGGGTTAGGTTTAGGGTTAGGGTTTAGGGTTAGGGTTATGGTTAGGGTTAGGGACAGGATTAGGGTTTGGGACATGGTTAGGTTTAGTTTTAGGGTTATAGTTAAGTTTAGGTTTTGTCTGATGCTTAAGTTTAGGTTTAGGGACAGGGTTACTGACAGGGTTTGGGTTAGAGTTAAGGGTGGAGAGACGGTAAGGGTCAGAGTTAGGTTTAGCGACAGTGTTAGGGTTAGGGTTAATATTAGAGTCAGAGTTAAGGTTAAGGTTAGCGTTATGGTTAGAAGCAGATTAGGTTGAGTGATAGTGTTAGTATTAGTGACAGGCTTAGTGTTAGTGTTAGCGTTAGGGTTTGGGACAGTGTTAGGGTTAGGTTTGGAGTTGAGTTTAGTGTTAGGTTTCAGTTTAGGGCTATGGTAAGTGTTAGAGACAGGGTGGCCTTCGGATTAGGGTAGGGATAGGGACAGGCACAGGGATAGGGATATGGTTATGCTTAGGGTTGGGATTAGAAACAGGTTTAAAGTTAAGGTCAGGGTTAGGGACAGGTATGGTTAGGGTTAGGGTCAAGGTATAGGTAAGATTTAGGTTAAGATTAGGGACAGGTTACAGTTAGGTTTAGGGTTAGGAACAAGATTAGGGCTAGGGTTGAGGTGTATGTTAGTGTCAGGGTTAGGTCTGAAGTAGGATTAGAGTTAGGGTTAGAATTAGAGTTAGGGGAACGGTTAGGATTAAGGATAGGTTTAGGGTTAACGTTACGCACAGGAATAGGGTTAGTGTTAGGGTTATGATTAGGGATAGGTACAGAGTTAGGTTGAAGAGTACGAACAGGCTTATGGATTATTAGGGTTAGGGTTTATGACACAATTAGGGTCACGGTTAGAGTTACACTTAGCTTTACCGACATGGTTAGATTTAGGGTTACTGTGAGCGTTAAGTTTAGGACAGGTTAAGGGTTAGTGTTAGAGTTAGGGTCAGGGCTAGGGTTAGGTTTCTGGTTCGATTTACATTTAGGGTTATGGTTAAAGACAAGCTAGTGTTCTGGTTAGGATTAGGGTTTCCGTTAAAATTAGGGACACAGTTAAGGTTACTGTAAGGTTTAGGGTTAGGGATAAAGACACGGTTTGGTTTAGGGTATGGGTTTGGGGGAGATTCAGTGTTAGGGACAGGTTAGGGTAGGATTAGTGTTAGGGGTACAGGCAGTTTTCGGGTTAGAGTTACAAAATTGGTTATGAGTAAGTGTAAAAACAGGGTTAGGGTTAGTGAAGTCGTTAAGGTTAGGGTTAGGATTAGCTGCAGGGTTAGGTTTAGGGAGATGGTTAGGTTTGGGGTTTGTGTGAAGTTTAGAAAAATGATTATTTTCTGAGTTCGGTTTAGGAAAAGGCTTACAATAACAGGGTTTGGATTAAGAAGAGTATGCATGGTAGGCACACGGATGGCTTAGGTTTCGCATGAGGGTGAGGAATACAATTGGGGTTTTCATTTGACATAGGGGAGGTCTTAGGGTTAGAGACAAGGTTAAGGTTAGGGACAGCATTAGGGTTAGAGACAAGATTAAGGTTAGGGACACTGTCAGGGTTAGTGTTAAGTTTGAGTTTAGGGTTACACTTAGGGTTAGGGACAAAATTAGGGTTAGGGTTATGGACAGTGTTAGGTTTAGGGTTAAAGTTAGGGTCAGCGCTCAAGTTAAGGTTAACATTAAGGTTAGGGATAGGTTTAGGGGTAGGGTTAGAAACAAGGTTAGACTTACGGTGAGGATTAGAGGCACGGTTATTTTTAAATTAGGGTTCAAAACAGAGTTAAGGGTAGTGTTAGGGTTAGGAATACTTTTTAGGGTTAGGGTTTGGTTTAGGGTTTGTTTTAGGGTTCGGGGCAGAGTTAGGGTTAGGAACATAGTTAGTGTTCGGTTTAGGGTTAAGCATAGGGACAGAGTTAGTGTTAGAGTTAAGGTTAAGGACAGGGTTATGATTAGGGTCAGGGTTAGTGTTCAGGACAGTGTCAGGGCAGGCCGTAGGATCAGGGTAGGGTTTAGGTTCAGGTTAGGATATGCTAGGGTTAGGGTTAGGGGCATAGCTAGGGTTGAGGGCAGAGTCAGTGTTATGGTTAGGAACATGGCTAAGGTGAGGGTTCTTGTTAGGGACCGTTTCAGGGTTACGTTTAGTGTTAAGGGTTGGGTTAGAATGGAGGACACGGTTAGGGTTTGTGTTAGGGTATCACGTCTCACGTGACATCGGCTGGGGAACTACAGTTACATGGCGAAGAGTTAAGAAACTCCAGAGCCAAAAATAGAGTTTCTGTGGGCCAGTGTTCTCATCTCTGAGGCCCAAGCCTTAATACTGTGGGCGCATAGCTTTTCTTTACAACTGCCACCAAGAAGCCAATTTGAATATCTATACACAGGGAGTTGATTCTATTTGTCTGGCAGCTGCTTCGCCAAAACTCATTGTGATCAAACACAAGTTTTGCTTTCACATGTACGTATGATCCCCCGGATGGACTCAGCATTCTGAGACCACCGGATAAGGAAGTTGTACTGAGATCATTCCCTCTGGTCTTAGCATTCGGAGACACTTCCTTATGACGTGAAAGGCTCAGTGCACAGGATCATTCGAATCGGCAGCTCCACGGTGACATTAGGGTTAGGTTTATAAACAGGATGAAGTTAGGGGTAAGGTTAGGGTTACCGACACAGTTTGCTTTAGGGTAAGGGACAGGATTAGAACTAGGATTAGGTTTAGAGACACGGTTAGAATTAGGGTTAGTTTTAGGTTTAGTGTTGAAGGACAGAGTTAGGGTTTGGGTTAGCATTAGGGTTAGGGTTCGTGTTAGGATTAGGGTTAGGGACAGAGTTGGGAAGACTGTTAGGGCTCCATTTAGAGTTAGGGCTAGGGATACGTTTAGGTTTAGGTTTTGGGTTAGGAAAAGGTTTAGCTACAGGGGCAGGTATAGTTTAGGGACACAGTGAGTGTTAGAGTTAGGATTAGGGTTAGGGTTAAGGTTAGGGTTTGGGTTAGGGTTAGGGTTATGGTTAGGTTTAGGGTTTAGGTTTAGGGTTAGGGTTAGGGTTTAGGGTTTAGGGTTTAGGGTTTAGGATTAGGGTTAGCGTTAGGGTTAGGGTTAGGGTTAGGGTTTAGGGTTTACGGTTTGGGTTAGGGTTAGGGTTAGGTTTAGGGTTAGGGTTAGGGTTTAGGGTTAGGGTTAGGGTTAGGGTTAGGGTTAGGGACAGGATTAGGGTTTGGGACATGGTTAGGTTTAGTGTTAGGGTTATAGTTAAGTTTAGGTTTTGTCTGATGCTTAAGTTTAGGTTTAGGGACAGGGTTATTGACAGGGTGAGGGTTAGAGTTAAGGGTGGAGAGACGGTAAGGGTCAGAGTTAGGTTTAGCGACAGTGTTAGGGGTAGGGTTAATATTAGAGGCAGAGTTAGGGTTAAGGTTAGCGTTATGGTTAGAAACAGATTAGGTTGAGTGATAGTGTTAGTATTAGTGACAGGCTTACTGTTAAGGTTAGGGTTAGGGTTAGGGTTTCGGGTTTCGGGTTAGGGTTACGGTTAGGGTTAGGGGCACGATTCGGGTTTGGGACATGGTTAGGTTTAGTGTTAGGGTTATAGTGAAGTTTAGGTTTTGGCTGATGGTTAAGATTAGGTTTAGTGACAGGGTTAATGACAGGGTGAGGGTTAGAATTAAGGTTAGAGAGATGGTAAGGGTTGAGTTAGGTTTAGTGACAGTGTTAGGGTTAGGGTTAGGGTTAGGTTAGGGTTAGGGTTTCGGGATAGGTTTAGGGTTAGGGTTAGGGTTTAAGGTAAGGTTAGGGTTAGGGTTAGGGTTTAGGATTTAGGGTTAGGGTTACGGTTAGGGTTAGGTTTAGGGTTAGGGACACGATTCGGGTTTGGGACATGGTTAAGTTCAGTGTTAGGGTTGTAGTTAAGTTTAGGTTTTGGCTGATGGTTAAGGTTAGGGTTAGGGACAGGATTAGTGACAGGGTGAGGGTTAGAGTTAAGGTTAGAGAGACAGTAAGGGTCAGAGTCAGGTTTAGCGACAGTGTTAGGATTAGGGTTAATATTAGAGGCAGAGTTAGGGTTAAGGTTAGCGTTATGGTTAGAAACAGATTAGGTTGTGTGATAGTGTTAGTATTAGTGACAGGCTTACTGTTAGGGTTAAGGTTAGGTTTAGAGACAGTGTTCAGGTTAGCTTTGGAGTTGAGTTTTGCCTTAGGTTTCAGTTTAGGGCTAGGGTTAGTGTTAGAGACAGGGTGGCCTTCGGATTAGGGTAGGGATAGGGTCAGGCACAAGGATAGGGATATGGTTATGGTTAGGGTTGGGATTAGAGACAGGTTTAAGGTTAGGGTCAGGTTTAGAGACCGGTATTGTAAGGGTTAGGGTCAAGGTATACGTAAGGTTTAGGTTAAGATTAGGGACAGGTTACAGTTAGGTTTAGGGTTAGGAACAAGATTAGGGCTAGGTTTGAGGTGTATATTAGTGTCAGGGTTAGGTCTGAAGTAGGATTAGAGTTAGGGTTCGAATTAGAGTTAGGGGAACGTTAAGGATTAAGGATAGGTTTAGGGTTAACGTTAGGGACAGGAATAGGGTCAGTGTTAGGGTTAAGATTAGGGATAGGTACAGAGTTAGGTTTAAGAGTACGAACAGGCTTATGGATCTGATTAGGGTTAGGGTTTATGACACAATTAGGGTCACGGTTAGAGATACGCTTAGCTTTCCCGACATGGTTAGATTTAGGGTTACTCTTAGCGTTAAGTTTAGGGACAGGTTAACGGTTAGTGTTAGAGTTAGGGTCAGGGCTAAGGTTAGGTTTATGGTTCGATTTACATTCAGGGTTATGGTTAAAGACAGGCTAGTGTTCTGGTTAGGATTAGGGTTTCCATTAAAATTAGGGACACAGTTAAGCTTAGTGTAAGGTTTAGGGTTAGTGATAAAGACACGGTTTGGTTTAGGATATGGGTTCGGCTGAGATTCAGTGTTAGGGACAGGTTAGTGTAGGATTAGTGTTAGGGGTAGAGACAGGTTTCGGGTTAGAGTTACAAAATTGGTTATGAGTAAGTGTAAAAACAGGGTTAGGGTTAGTGAAGTTGTTAGGGTTAGGGTGAGGGTTAGCTACAGGGTTAAGTTTAGGGAGAAGGTTAGTTTTGGGGTTTGTGTGAAGTTTAGAAAAAGGGTTATTTTCAGATTTTGGTTTAGGAAAAGGGTTACGATAACAGGGTTTGGATTAAGAACCGTATGCATCGTAGGCACACGGATGGCTTAGGGTTCGCATGAGGGTGAGGAATACAATTGGGGTTTTCATTTGACATAGGGGAGGTCTTAGAGTTAGAGACAAGGCTAAGGTTAGGGACAGGATTAGGGTTAGAGACAAGATTAAGGTTAGGGACACTGTCAGGGTTAGTGTTAAGTTTAAGTTTAGGGTTACAGTTAGGGTTAGGGACAAAATTAGGGTTAGGTTTATGGACAGTGTTAGGTTTAGGGTTAAAGTTAGGGTCAGCGCTCAAGTTAAGGTTAACATTAAGGTTAGGGTTAGGTTTAGGGGTAGGGTTAGAAACAAGGTTAGAGTTACGGTTAGGATGAGAGGCACAGTTATATTTAAATTAGAGTTCAAAACAGAGTTAAGGGTAGTGTTAGGTTTAGAAATACTTTTTAGGGTTAGGGTTTGGTTTACGGTTTGTTTTAGGGTTCGGGACAGAGTTAGGGTTAGGAACATAGTTAGTGTTAGGTTTAGGGTTAAGCTTAGGGACAGAGTTATGGTTACATTTAGGGTTAAGGACAGGGTTATGATTAGGGTCAGGGTTAGTGTTCAGGACAGTGTCAGGGCAGGACAAGTTTTGCTGTAGGATTAGGGTAGGGTTTGGGTTCAGGTTAGGATATGTTAGGGTTAGGGTTAGGGGCATATCTAGGGTTGAGGACAGAGTCAGTGTTACGGTTAGGAACATGGCTAAGGTTAGGGTTCATGTAAGGGACAGTTTCAGGGTTACGTTTAGTGTTAAGGGTTGGGTTAGAATGGAGGACACGTTTAATGTTAGTGTTAGGGTATCATGCCTCATGTGACATCGGCTGGGGAACTTCAGTTACGTGGCGAAGAGTTAAGAAACACCAGAGCCAAAAATAGAGTTTATGTGGGCCAGTGTTCTCATCTCTGAGGCCCAAGCCTTAATACTGTGGGTGCATAGCTTTTCTTTACAACTGCCACAAAGAAGCCAATTTGAATATCTATAACCAGGGAGTTGATTCTATTTGTCTGGCAGCTGCTTCGCCAAAACTCATTGTGATCAAACACAAGTTTTGCTTTCACATGTACATATGATCCCCCGGATGGACTCAGCATTCCGAGACCACCGGATAAGGAAGTTGTACTGAGATCATTCCCTCGGGTCTTAGCATTCGGAGACACTTCCTTATGACGTCAAAGGCTCAGTGCACAGGAGCATTCGAATCGGCAGCTCCACGGTGACATTAGGGTTAGGTTTATAAACAGGATGAAGTTAGGTTTAGGGTTAGGGTTACCGACAGAGTTTGCTTTAGGGTAAGGGACAGGATTAGAACTAGGATTAGGTTTAGAGACACGGTTAGAATTAGGGTTAGTTTTAGGTTTAGTGTTGAAGGACAGAGTTAGGGTTTGGGTTAGCATTAGGGTTAGGGTTCGTGTTAGGATTAGGGTTAGGGACAGAGTTGGGAAGAGTGTTAGGGCTCCATTTAGAGTTAGGGCTAGGGATACTTTTAGGTTTAGGTTTTGGGTTAGGAAAAGGTTTAGCTACAGGGGCAGGGATAGTTTAGGGACACAGTGAGTGTTAGAGTTAGGATTAGGGTTAGGGTTAAGGTTAGGGTTTGGGTTAGGGTTAGGGTTATGGTTAGGGTTAGGGTTTAGGATTAGGGTTAGGGTTAGGGTTAGGGTTTAGGGTTTACGGTTTGGGTTAGGGTTAGGGTTAGGGTTAGGTTTAGGTTTAGGGTTAGGGTTAGGGTTAGGGTTAGGTTTTAGGGATAGGGTTAGGGTTAGGTTTAGGGTTTAGGTTTAGGGTTAGGGTTAAGGTTAGAGTTTAGGGTTTAGGGTTTGGGTTAGGGTTAGGGTTAGCGTTAGGTTTAGGGTTAGGGACAGGATTAGGGTTTGGGACATGGTCAGGTTTAGTGTTAGGGTTATAGTTAAGTTTAGGTTTTGTCTGATGCTTAAGTTTAGGTTTAGGGACAGGGTTAGTGACAGGGTGAGGGTTAGAGTTAAGGTTGGAGAGACGGTAAGGGTCAGAGTTAGGTTTAGCGACAGTGTTAGTGTTAGGGTTAATATTAGAGGCAGAGTTAGGGTTAAGGTTAGCGTTAGGGTTAGGGTTCGCGTTAGGATTAGGGTTAGGTACAGAGTTGGGAAGAGTGTTAGGGCTCCATTTAGAGTTAGGTCTAGGGATACGTTTAGATTTAGGTTTCGGGTTAGGAAAAGGGTTAGCTACAGGGGCAGGAATAGGGTAGGGACACAGTGAGTATTAGAGTTAGGATTAGGGTTAGGGTTAGGGTTAGGGTTTGGGTTAGGATTAGGGTTAGGGTTTAGGGTCACAGTTAGGGTTAGGATTAAGGTTTAGGGTTTAGGGTTTAGTGTTTAGGGTTAGGGTTAGCCTTAGGGTTGGGTTAGGTTTAGGGTTAGGGTTGAGGGTTAGGGTTATGGTTAGGGTTAGGGACAGGATTAGGGTTTGGGACATGGTTAGGTTTAGTTTTAGGGTTATAGTTAAGTTTAGGTTTTGTCTGATGCTTAAGTTTAGGTTTAGGGACAGGGTTACTGACAGGGTTTGGGTTAGAGTTAAGGGTGGAGAGACGGTAAGGGTCAGAGTTAGGTTTAGCGACAGTGTTAGGGTTAGGGTTAATATTAGAGTCAGAGTTAAGGTTAAGGTTAGCGTTATGGTTAGAAGCAGATTAGGTTGAGTGATAGTGTTAGTATTAGTGACAGGCTTAGTGTTAGTGTTAGCGTTAGGGTTTGGGACAGTGTTAGGGTTAGGTTTGGAGTTGAGTTTAGTGTTAGGTTTCAGTTTAGGGCTATGGTAAGTGTTAGAGACAGGGTGGCCTTCGGATTAGGGTAGGGATAGGGACAGGCACAGGGATAGGGATATGGTTATGCTTAGGGTTGGGATTAGAAACAGGTTTAAAGTTAAGGTCAGGGTTAGGGACAGGTATGGTTAGGGTTAGGGTCAAGGTATAGGTAAGATTTAGGTTAAGATTAGGGACAGGTTACAGTTAGGTTTAGGGTTAGGAACAAGATTAGGGCTAGGGTTGAGGTGTATGTTAGTGTCAGGGTTAGGTCTGAAGTAGGATTAGAGTTAGGGTTAGAATTAGAGTTAGGGGAACGGTTAGGATTAAGGATAGGTTTAGGGTTAACGTTACGCACAGGAATAGGGTTAGTGTTAGGGTTATGATTAGGGATAGGTACAGAGTTAGGTTGAAGAGTACGAACAGGCTTATGGATTATTAGGGTTAGGGTTTATGACACAATTAGGGTCACGGTTAGAGTTACACTTAGCTTTCCCGACATGGTTAGATTTAGGGTTACTGTGAGCGTTAAGTTTAGGACAGGTTAAGGGTTAGTGTTAGAGTTAGGGTCAGGGCTAGGGTTAGGTTTCTGGTTCGATTTACATTTAGGGTTATGGTTAAAGACAAGCTAGTGTTCTGGTTAGGATTAGGGTTTCCGTTAAAATTAGGGACACAGTTAAGGTTACTGTAAGGTTTAGGGTTAGGGATAAAGACACGGTTTGGTTTAGGGTATGGGTTTGGGGGAGATTCAGTGTTAGGGACAGGTTAGGGTAGGATTAGTGTTAGGGGTACAGGCAGTTTTCGGGTTAGAGTTACAAAATTGGTTATGAGTAAGTGTAAAAACAGGGTTAGGGTTAGTGAAGTCGTTAAGGTTAGGGTTAGGATTAGCTGCAGGGTTAGGTTTAGGGAGATGGTTAGGTTTGGGGTTTGTGTGAAGTTTAGAAAAATGATTATTTTCTGAGTTCGGTTTAGGAAAAGGCTTACAATAACAGGGTTTGGATTAAGAAGAGTATGCATGGTAGGCACACGGATGGCTTAGGTTTCGCATGAGGGTGAGGAATACAATTGGGGTTTTCATTTGACATAGGGGAGGTCTTAGGGTTAGAGACAAGGTTAAGGTTAGGGACAGCATTAGGGTTAGAGACAAGATTAAGGTTAGGGACACTGTCAGGGTTAGTGTTAAGTTTGAGTTTAGGGTTACACTTAGGGTTAGGGACAAAATTAGGGTTAGGGTTATGGACAGTGTTAGGTTTAGGGTTAAAGTTAGGGTCAGCGCTCAAGTTAAGGTTAACATTAAGGTTAGGGATAGGTTTAGGGGTAGGGTTAGAAACAAGGTTAGACTTACGGTGAGGATTAGAGGCACGGTTATTTTTAAATTAGGGTTCAAAACAGAGTTAAGGGTAGTGTTAGGGTTAGGAATACTTTTTAGGGTTAGGGTTTGGTTTAGGGTTTGTTTTAGGGTTCGGGGCAGAGTTAGGGTTAGGAACATAGTTAGTGTTCGGTTTAGGGTTAAGCATAGGGACAGAGTTAGTGTTAGAGTTAAGGTTAAGGACAGGGTTATGATTAGGGTCAGGGTTAGTGTTCAGGACAGTGTCAGGGCAGGCCGTAGGATCAGGGTAGGGTTTAGGTTCAGGTTAGGATATGCTAGGGTTAGGGTTAGGGGCATAGCTAGGGTTGAGGGCAGAGTCAGTGTTATGGTTAGGAACATGGCTAAGGTGAGGGTTCTTGTTAGGGACCGTTTCAGGGTTACGTTTAGTGTTAAGGGTTGGGTTAGAATGGAGGACACGGTTAGGGTTTGTGTTAGGGTATCACGTCTCACGTGACATCGGCTGGGGAACTACAGTTACATGGCGAAGAGTTAAGAAACTCCAGAGCCAAAAATAGAGTTTCTGTGGGCCAGTGTTCTCATCTCTGAGGCCCAAGCCTTAATACTGTGGGCGCATAGCTTTTCTTTACAACTGCCACCAAGAAGCCAATTTGAATATCTATACACAGGGAGTTGATTCTATTTGTCTGGCAGCTGCTTCGCCAAAACTCATTGTGATCAAACACAAGTTTTGCTTTCACATGTACGTATGATCCCCCGGATGGACTCAGCATTCTGAGACCACCGGATAAGGAAGTTGTACTGAGATCATTCCCTCTGGTCTTAGCATTCGGAGACACTTCCTTATGACGTGAAAGGCTCAGTGCACAGGATCATTCGAATCGGCAGCTCCACGGTGACATTAGGGTTAGGTTTATAAACAGGATGAAGTTAGGGGTAAGGTTAGGGTTACCGACAGAGTTTGCTTTAGGGTAAGGGACAGGATTAAAACTAGGATTAGGTTTAGAGACACGGTTAGAATTAGGGTTAGTTTTAGGTTTAGTGTTGAAGGACAGAGTTAGGGTTTGGGTTAGCATTAGGGTTAGGGTTCGTGTTAGGATTAGGGTTAGGGACAGAGTTGGGAAGACTGTTAGGGCTCCATTTAGAGTTAGGGCTAGGGATACGTTTAGGTTTAGGTTTTGGGTTAGGAAAAGGTTTAGCTACAGGGGCAGGTATAGTTTAGGGACACAGTGAGTGTTAGAGTTAGGATTAGGGTTAGGGTTAAGGTTAGGGTTTGGGTTAGGGTTAGGGTTATGGTTAGGTTTAGGGTTTAGGTTTAGGGTTAGGGTTAGGGTTTAGGGTTTAGGGTTTAGGGTTTAGGATTAGGGTTAGCGTTAGGGTTAGGGTTAGGGTTAGGGTTTAGGGTTTACGGTTTGGGTTAGGGTTAGGGTTAGGTTTAGGGTTAGGGTTAGGGTTTAGGGTTAGGGTTAGGGTTAGGGTTAGGGTTAGGGACAGGATTAGGGTTTGGGACATGGTTAGGTTTAGTGTTAGGGTTATAGTTAAGTTTAGGTTTTGTCTGATGCTTAAGTTTAGGTTTAGGGACAGGGTTATTGACAGGGTGAGGGTTAGAGTTAAGGGTGGAGAGACGGTAAGGGTCAGAGTTAGGTTTAGCGACAGTGTTAGGGGTAGGGTTAATATTAGAGGCAGAGTTAGGGTTAAGGTTAGCGTTATGGTTAGAAACAGATTAGGTTGAGTGATAGTGTTAGTATTAGTGACAGGCTTACTGTTAAGGTTAGGGTTAGGGTTAGGGTTTCGGGTTTCGGGTTAGGGTTACGGTTAGGGTTAGGGGCACGATTCGGGTTTGGGACATGGTTAGGTTTAGTGTTAGGGTTATAGTGAAGTTTAGGTTTTGGCTGATGGTTAAGATTAGGTTTAGTGACAGGGTTAATGACAGGGTGAGGGTTAGAATTAAGGTTAGAGAGATGGTAAGGGTTGAGTTAGGTTTAGTGACAGTGTTAGGGTTAGGGTTAGGGTTAGGTTAGGGTTAGGGTTTCGGGATAGGTTTAGGGTTAGGGTTAGGGTTTAAGGTAAGGTTAGGGTTAGGGTTAGGGTTTAGGATTTAGGGTTAGGGTTACGGTTAGGGTTAGGTTTAGGGTTAGGGACACGATTCGGGTTTGGGACATGGTTAAGTTCAGTGTTAGGGTTGTAGTTAAGTTTAGGTTTTGGCTGATGGTTAAGGTTAGGGTTAGGGACAGGATTAGTGACAGGGTGAGGGTTAGAGTTAAGGTTAGAGAGACAGTAAGGGTCAGAGTCAGGTTTAGCGACAGTGTTAGGATTAGGGTTAATATTAGAGGCAGAGTTAGGGTTAAGGTTAGCGTTATGGTTAGAAACAGATTAGGTTGTGTGATAGTGTTAGTATTAGTGACAGGCTTACTGTTAGGGTTAAGGTTAGGTTTAGAGACAGTGTTCAGGTTAGCTTTGGAGTTGAGTTTTGCCTTAGGTTTCAGTTTAGGGCTAGGGTTAGTGTTAGAGACAGGGTGGCCTTCGGATTAGGGTAGGGATAGGGTCAGGCACAAGGATAGGGATATGGTTATGGTTAGGGTTGGGATTAGAGACAGGTTTAAGGTTAGGGTCAGGTTTAGAGACCGGTATTGTAAGGGTTAGGGTCAAGGTATACGTAAGGTTTAGGTTAAGATTAGGGACAGGTTACAGTTAGGTTTAGGGTTAGGAACAAGATTAGGGCTAGGTTTGAGGTGTATATTAGTGTCAGGGTTAGGTCTGAAGTAGGATTAGAGTTAGGGTTCGAATTAGAGTTAGGGGAACGTTAAGGATTAAGGATAGGTTTAGGGTTAACGTTAGGGACAGGAATAGGGTCAGTGTTAGGGTTAAGATTAGGGATAGGTACAGAGTTAGGTTTAAGAGTACGAACAGGCTTATGGATCTGATTAGGGTTAGGGTTTATGACACAATTAGGGTCACGGTTAGAGATACGCTTAGCTTTCCCGACATGGTTAGATTTAGGGTTACTCTTAGCGTTAAGTTTAGGGACAGGTTAACGGTTAGTGTTAGAGTTAGGGTCAGGGCTAAGGTTAGGTTTACGGTTCGATTTACATTCAGGGTTATGGTTAAAGACAGGCTAGTGTTCTGGTTAGGATTAGGGTTTCCATTAAAATTAGGGACACAGTTAAGCTTAGTGTAAGGTTTAGGGTTAGTGATAAAGACACGGTTTGGTTTAGGATATGGGTTCGGCTGAGATTCAGTGTTAGGGACAGGTTAGTGTAGGATTAGTGTTAGGGGTAGAGACAGGTTTCGGGTTAGAGTTACAAAATTGGTTATGAGTAAGTGTAAAAACAGGGTTAGGGTTAGTGAAGTTGTTAGGGTTAGGGTGAGGGTTAGCTACAGGGTTAAGTTTAGGGAGAAGGTTAGTTTTGGGGTTTGTGTGAAGTTTAGAAAAAGGGTTATTTTCAGATTTTGGTTTAGGAAAAGGGTTACGATAACAGGGTTTGGATTAAGAACCGTATGCATCGTAGGCACACGGATGGCTTAGGGTTCGCATGAGGGTGAGGAATACAATTGGGGTTTTCATTTGACATAGGGGAGGTCTTAGAGTTAGAGACAAGGCTAAGGTTAGGGACAGGATTAGGGTTAGAGACAAGATTAAGGTTAGGGACACTGTCAGGGTTAGTGTTAAGTTTAAGTTTAGGGTTACAGTTAGGGTTAGGGACAAAATTAGGGTTAGGTTTATGGACAGTGTTAGGTTTAGGGTTAAAGTTAGGGTCAGCGCTCAAGTTAAGGTTAACATTAAGGTTAGGGTTAGGTTTAGGGGTAGGGTTAGAAACAAGGTTAGAGTTACGGTTAGGATGAGAGGCACAGTTATATTTAAATTAGAGTTCAAAACAGAGTTAAGGGTAGTGTTAGGTTTAGAAATACTTTTTAGGGTTAGGGTTTGGTTTACGGTTTGTTTTAGGGTTCGGGACAGAGTTAGGGTTAGGAACATAGTTAGTGTTAGGTTTAGGGTTAAGCTTAGGGACAGAGTTATGGTTACATTTAGGGTTAAGGACAGGGTTATGATTAGGGTCAGGGTTAGTGTTCAGGACAGTGTCAGGGCAGGACAAGTTTTGCTGTAGGATTAGGGTAGGGTTTGGGTTCAGGTTAGGATATGTTAGGGTTAGGGTTAGGGGCATATCTAGGGTTGAGGACAGAGTCAGTGTTACGGTTAGGAACATGGCTAAGGTTAGGGTTCATGTAAGGGACAGTTTCAGGGTTACGTTTAGTGTTAAGGGTTGGGTTAGAATGGAGGACACGTTTAATGTTAGTGTTAGGGTATCATGCCTCATGTGACATCGGCTGGGGAACTTCAGTTACGTGGCGAAGAGTTAAGAAACACCAGAGCCAAAAATAGAGTTTATGTGGGCCAGTGTTCTCATCTCTGAGGCCCAAGCCTTAATACTGTGGGTGCATAGCTTTTCTTTACAACTGCCACAAAGAAGCCAATTTGAATATCTATAACCAGGGAGTTGATTCTATTTGTCTGGCAGCTGCTTCGCCAAAACTCATTGTGATCAAACACAAGTTTTGCTTTCACATGTACATATGATCCCCCGGATGGACTCAGCATTCCGAGACCACCGGATAAGGAAGTTGTACTGAGATCATTCCCTCGGGTCTTAGCATTCGGAGACACTTCCTTATGACGTCAAAGGCTCAGTGCACAGGAGCATTCGAATCGGCAGCTCCACGGTGACATTAGGGTTAGGTTTATAAACAGGATGAAGTTAGGTTTAGGGTTAGGGTTACCGACAGAGTTTGCTTTAGGGTAAGGGACAGGATTAGAACTAGGATTAGGTTTAGAGACACGGTTAGAATTAGGGTTAGTTTTAGGTTTAGTGTTGAAGGACAGAGTTAGGGTTTGGGTTAGCATTAGGGTTAGGGTTCGTGTTAGGATTAGGGTTAGGGACAGAGTTGGGAAGAGTGTTAGGGCTCCATTTAGAGTTAGGGCTAGGGATACTTTTAGGTTTAGGTTTTGGGTTAGGAAAAGGTTTAGCTACAGGGGCAGGGATAGTTTAGGGACACAGTGAGTGTTAGAGTTAGGATTAGGGTTAGGGTTAAGGTTAGGGTTTGGGTTAGGGTTAGGGTTATGGTTAGGGTTAGGGTTTAGGATTAGGGTTAGGGTTAGGGTTAGGGTTTAGGGTTTACGGTTTGGGTTAGGGTTAGGGTTAGGGTTAGGTTTAGGTTTAGGGTTAGGGTTAGGGTTAGGGTTAGGTTTTAGGGATAGGGTTAGGGTTAGGTTTAGGGTTTAGGTTTAGGGTTAGGGTTAAGGTTAGAGTTTAGGGTTTAGGGTTTGGGTTAGGGTTAGGGTTAGCGTTAGGTTTAGGGTTAGGGACAGGATTAGGGTTTGGGACATGGTCAGGTTTAGTGTTAGGGTTATAGTTAAGTTTAGGTTTTGTCTGATGCTTAAGTTTAGGTTTAGGGACAGGGTTAGTGACAGGGTGAGGGTTAGAGTTAAGGTTGGAGAGACGGTAAGGGTCAGAGTTAGGTTTAGCGACAGTGTTAGTGTTAGGGTTAATATTAGAGGCAGAGTTAGGGTTAAGGTTAGCGTTAGGGTTAGGGTTCGCGTTAGGATTAGGGTTAGGTACAGAGTTGGGAAGAGTGTTAGGGCTCCATTTAGAGTTAGGTCTAGGGATACGTTTAGATTTAGGTTTCGGGTTAGGAAAAGGGTTAGCTACAGGGGCAGGAATAGGGTAGGGACACAGTGAGTATTAGAGTTAGGATTAGGGTTAGGGTTAGGGTTAGGGTTTGGGTTAGGATTAGGGTTAGGGTTTAGGGTCACAGTTAGGGTTAGGATTAAGGTTTAGGGTTTAGGGTTTAGTGTTTAGGGTTAGGGTTAGCCTTAGGGTTGGGTTAGGTTTAGGGTTAGGGTTGAGGGTTAGGGTTATGGTTAGGGTTAGGGACAGGATTAGGGTTTGGGACATGGTTAGGTTTAGTTTTAGGGTTATAGTTAAGTTTAGGTTTTGTCTGATGCTTAAGTTTAGGTTTAGGGACAGGGTTACTGACAGGGTTTGGGTTAGAGTTAAGGGTGGAGAGACGGTAAGGGTCAGAGTTAGGTTTAGCGACAGTGTTAGGGTTAGGGTTAATATTAGAGTCAGAGTTAAGGTTAAGGTTAGCGTTATGGTTAGAAGCAGATTAGGTTGAGTGATAGTGTTAGTATTAGTGACAGGCTTAGTGTTAGTGTTAGCGTTAGGGTTTGGGACAGTGTTAGGGTTAGGTTTGGAGTTGAGTTTAGTGTTAGGTTTCAGTTTAGGGCTATGGTAAGTGTTAGAGACAGGGTGGCCTTCGGATTAGGGTAGGGATAGGGACAGGCACAGGGATAGGGATATGGTTATGCTTAGGGTTGGGATTAGAAACAGGTTTAAAGTTAAGGTCAGGGTTAGGGACAGGTATGGTTAGGGTTAGGGTCAAGGTATAGGTAAGATTTAGGTTAAGATTAGGGACAGGTTACAGTTAGGTTTAGGGTTAGGAACAAGATTAGGGCTAGGGTTGAGGTGTATGTTAGTGTCAGGGTTAGGTCTGAAGTAGGATTAGAGTTAGGGTTAGAATTAGAGTTAGGGGAACGGTTAGGATTAAGGATAGGTTTAGGGTTAACGTTACGCACAGGAATAGGGTTAGTGTTAGGGTTATGATTAGGGATAGGTACAGAGTTAGGTTGAAGAGTACGAACAGGCTTATGGATTATTAGGGTTAGGGTTTATGACACAATTAGGGTCACGGTTAGAGTTACACTTAGCTTTACCGACATGGTTAGATTTAGGGTTACTGTGAGCGTTAAGTTTAGGACAGGTTAAGGGTTAGTGTTAGAGTTAGGGTCAGGGCTAGGGTTAGGTTTCTGGTTCGATTTACATTTAGGGTTATGGTTAAAGACAAGCTAGTGTTCTGGTTAGGATTAGGGTTTCCGTTAAAATTAGGGACACAGTTAAGGTTACTGTAAGGTTTAGGGTTAGGGATAAAGACACGGTTTGGTTTAGGGTATGGGTTTGGGGGAGATTCAGTGTTAGGGACAGGTTAGGGTAGGATTAGTGTTAGGGGTACAGGCAGTTTTCGGGTTAGAGTTACAAAATTGGTTATGAGTAAGTGTAAAAACAGGGTTAGGGTTAGTGAAGTCGTTAAGGTTAGGGTTAGGATTAGCTGCAGGGTTAGGTTTAGGGAGATGGTTAGGTTTGGGGTTTGTGTGAAGTTTAGAAAAATGATTATTTTCTGAGTTCGGTTTAGGAAAAGGCTTACAATAACAGGGTTTGGATTAAGAAGAGTATGCATGGTAGGCACACGGATGGCTTAGGTTTCGCATGAGGGTGAGGAATACAATTGGGGTTTTCATTTGACATAGGGGAGGTCTTAGGGTTAGAGACAAGGTTAAGGTTAGGGACAGCATTAGGGTTAGAGACAAGATTAAGGTTAGGGACACTGTCAGGGTTAGTGTTAAGTTTGAGTTTAGGGTTACACTTAGGGTTAGGGACAAAATTAGGGTTAGGGTTATGGACAGTGTTAGGTTTAGGGTTAAAGTTAGGGTCAGCGCTCAAGTTAAGGTTAACATTAAGGTTAGGGATAGGTTTAGGGGTAGGGTTAGAAACAAGGTTAGACTTACGGTGAGGATTAGAGGCACGGTTATTTTTAAATTAGGGTTCAAAACAGAGTTAAGGGTAGTGTTAGGGTTAGGAATACTTTTTAGGGTTAGGGTTTGGTTTAGGGTTTGTTTTAGGGTTCGGGGCAGAGTTAGGGTTAGGAACATAGTTAGTGTTCGGTTTAGGGTTAAGCATAGGGACAGAGTTAGTGTTAGAGTTAAGGTTAAGGACAGGGTTATGATTAGGGTCAGGGTTAGTGTTCAGGACAGTGTCAGGGCAGGCCGTAGGATCAGGGTAGGGTTTAGGTTCAGGTTAGGATATGCTAGGGTTAGGGTTAGGGGCATAGCTAGGGTTGAGGGCAGAGTCAGTGTTATGGTTAGGAACATGGCTAAGGTGAGGGTTCTTGTTAGGGACCGTTTCAGGGTTACGTTTAGTGTTAAGGGTTGGGTTAGAATGGAGGACACGGTTAGGGTTTGTGTTAGGGTATCACGTCTCACGTGACATCGGCTGGGGAACTACAGTTACATGGCGAAGAGTTAAGAAACTCCAGAGCCAAAAATAGAGTTTCTGTGGGCCAGTGTTCTCATCTCTGAGGCCCAAGCCTTAATACTGTGGGCGCATAGCTTTTCTTTACAACTGCCACCAAGAAGCCAATTTGAATATCTATACACAGGGAGTTGATTCTATTTGTCTGGCAGCTGCTTCGCCAAAACTCATTGTGATCAAACACAAGTTTTGCTTTCACATGTACGTATGATCCCCCGGATGGACTCAGCATTCTGAGACCACCGGATAAGGAAGTTGTACTGAGATCATTCCCTCTGGTCTTAGCATCCGGAGACACTTCCTTATGACGTGAAAGGCTCAGTGCACAGGATCATTCGAATCGGCAGCTCCACGGTGACATTAGGGTTAGGTTTATAAACAGGATGAAGTTAGGGGTAAGGTTAGGGTTACCGACAGAGTTTGCTTTAGGGTAAGGGACAGGATTAGAACTAGGATTAGGTTTAGAGACACGGTTAGAATTAGGGTTAGTTTTAGGTTTAGTGTTGAAGGACAGAGTTAGGGTTTGGGTTAGCATTAGGGTTAGGGTTCGTGTTAGGATTAGGGTTAGGGACAGAGTTGGGAAGACTGTTAGGGCTCCATTTAGAGTTAGGGCTAGGGATACGTTTAGGTTTAGGTTTTGGGTTAGGAAAAGGTTTAGCTACAGGGGCAGGTATAGTTTAGGGACACAGTGAGTGTTAGAGTTAGGATTAGGGTTAGGGTTAAGGTTAGGGTTTGGGTTAGGGTTAGGGTTATGGTTAGGTTTAGGGTTTAGGTTTAGGGTTAGGGTTAGGGTTTAGGGTTTAGGGTTTAGGGTTTAGGATTAGGGTTAGCGTTAGGGTTAGGGTTAGGGTTAGGGTTTAGGGTTTACGGTTTGGGTTAGGGTTAGGGTTAGGTTTAGGGTTAGGGTTAGGGTTTAGGGTTAGGGTTAGGGTTAGGGTTAGGGTTAGGGACAGGATTAGGGTTTGGGACATGGTTAGGTTTAGTGTTAGGGTTATAGTTAAGTTTAGGTTTTGTCTGATGCTTAAGTTTAGGTTTAGGGACAGGGTTATTGACAGGGTGAGGGTTAGAGTTAAGGGTGGAGAGACGGTAAGGGTCAGAGTTAGGTTTAGCGACAGTGTTAGGGGTAGGGTTAATATTAGAGGCAGAGTTAGGGTTAAGGTTAGCGTTATGGTTAGAAACAGATTAGGTTGAGTGATAGTGTTAGTATTAGTGACAGGCTTACTGTTAGGGCTAGGGTTAGGGTTAGGGTTTCGGGTTTCGGGTTAGGGTTACGGTTAGGGTTAGGGGCACGATTCGGGTTTGGGACATGGTTAGGTTTAGTGTTAGGGTTATAGTGAAGTTTAGGTTTTGGCTGATGGTTAAGATTAGGTTTAGTGACAGGGTTAATGACAGGGTGAGGGTTAGAATTAAGGTTAGAGAGATGGTAAGGGTTGAGTTAGGTTTAGTGACAGTGTTAGGGTTAGGGTTAGGGTTAGGTTAGGGTTAGGGTTTCGGGATAGGTTTAGGGTTAGGGTTAGGGTTTAAGGTAAGGTTAGGGTTAGGGTTAGGGTTTAGGATTTAGGGTTAGGGTTACGGTTAGGGTTAGGTTTAGGGTTAGGGACACGATTCGGGTTTGGGACATGGTTAAGTTCAGTGTTAGGGTTGTAGTTAAGTTTAGGTTTTGGCTGATGGTTAAGGTTAGGGTTAGGGACAGGATTAGTGACAGGGTGAGGGTTAGAGTTAAGGTTAGAGAGACAGTAAGGGTCAGAGTCAGGTTTAGCGACAGTGTTAGGATTAGGGTTAATATTAGAGGCAGAGTTAGGGTTAAGGTTAGCGTTATGGTTAGAAACAGATTAGGTTGTGTGATAGTGTTAGTATTAGTGACAGGCTTACTGTTAGGGTTAAGGTTAGGTTTAGAGACAGTGTTCAGGTTAGCTTTGGAGTTGAGTTTTGCCTTAGGTTTCAGTTTAGGGCTAGGGTTAGTGTTAGAGACAGGGTGGCCTTCGGATTAGGGTAGGGATAGGGTCAGGCACAAGGATAGGGATATGGTTATGGTTAGGGTTGGGATTAGAGACAGGTTTAAGGTTAGGGTCAGGTTTAGAGACCGGTATTGTAAGGGTTAGGGTGAAGGTATACGTAAGGTTTAGGTTAAGATTAGGGACAGGTTACAGTTAGGTTTAGGGTTAGGAACAAGATTAGGGCTAGGTTTGAGGTGTATATTAGTGTCAGGGTTAGGTCTGAAGTAGGATTAGAGTTAGGGTTCGAATTAGAGTTAGGGGAACGTTAAGGATTAAGGATAGGTTTAGGGTTAACGTTAGGGACAGGAATAGGGTCAGTGTTAGGGTTAAGATTAGGGATAGGTACAGAGTTAGGTTTAAGAGTACGAACAGGCTTATGGATCTGATTAGGGTTAGGGTTTATGACACAATTAGGGTCACGGTTAGAGATACGCTTAGCTTTCCCGACATGGTTAGATTTAGGGTTACTCTTAGCGTTAAGTTTAGGGACAGGTTAACGGTTAGTGTTAGAGTTAGGGTCAGGGCTAAGGTTAGGTTTACGGTTCGATTTACATTCAGGGTTATGGTTAAAGACAGGCTAGTGTTCTGGTTAGGATTAGGGTTTCCATTAAAATTAGGGACACAGTTAAGCTTAGTGTAAGGTTTAGGGTTAGTGATAAAGACACGGTTTGGTTTAGGATATGGGTTCGGCTGAGATTCAGTGTTAGGGACAGGTTAGTGTAGGATTAGTGTTAGGGGTAGAGACAGGTTTCGGGTTAGAGTTACAAAATTGGTTATGAGTAAGTGTAAAAACAGGGTTAGGGTTAGTGAAGTTGTTAGGGTTAGGGTGAGGGTTACCTACAGGGTTAAGTTTAGGGAGAAGGTTAGTTTTGGGGTTTGTGTGAAGTTTAGAAAAAGGGTTATTTTCAGATTTTGGTTTAGGAAAAGGGTTACGATAACAGGGTTTGGATTAAGAACCGTATGCATCGTAGGCACACGGATGGCTTAGGGTTCGCATGAGGGTGAGGAATACAATTGGGGTTTTCATTTGACATAGGGGAGGTCTTAGAGTTAGAGACAAGGCTAAGGTTAGGGACAGGATTAGGGTTAGAGACAAGATTAAGGTTAGGGACACTGTCAGGGTTAGTGTTAAGTTTAAGTTTAGGGTTACAGTTAGGGTTAGGGACAAAATTAGGGTTAGGTTTATGGACAGTGTTAGGTTTAGGGTTAAAGTTAGGGTCAGCGCTCAAGTTAAGGTTAACATTAAGGTTAGGGTTAGGTTTAGGGGTAGGGTTAGAAACAAGGTTAGAGTTACGGTTAGGATGAGAGGCACAGTTATATTTAAATTAGAGTTCAAAACAGAGTTAAGGGTAGTGTTAGGTTTAGAAATACTTTTTAGGGTTAGGGTTTGGTTTACGGTTTGTTTTAGGGTTCGGGACAGAGTTAGGGTTAGGAACATAGTTAGTGTTAGGTTTAGGGTTAAGCTTAGGGACAGAGTTATGGTTACATTTAGGGTTAAGGACAGGGTTATGATTAGGGTCAGGGTTAGTGTTCAGGACAGTGTCAGGGCAGGACAAGTTTTGCTGTAGGATTAGGGTAGGGTTTGGGTTCAGGTTAGGATATGTTAGGGTTAGGGTTAGGGGCATATCTAGGGTTGAGGACAGAGTCAGTGTTACGGTTAGGAACATGGCTAAGGTTAGGGTTCATGTAAGGGACAGTTTCAGGGTTACGTTTAGTGTTAAGGGTTGGGTTAGAATGGAGGACACGTTTAATGTTAGTGTTAGGGTATCATGCCTCATGTGACATCGGCTGGGGAACTTCAGTTACATGGCGAAGAGTTAAGAAACACCAGAGCCAAAAATAGAGTTTATGTGGGCCAGTGTTCTCATCTCTGAGGCCCAAGCCTTAATACTGTGGGTGCATAGCTTTTCTTTACAACTGCCACAAAGAAGCCAATTTGAATATCTATAACCAGGGAGTTGATTCTATTTGTCTGGCAGCTGCTTCGCCAAAACTCATTGTGATCAAACACAAGTTTTGCTTTCACATGTACATATGATCCCCCGGATGGACTCAGCATTCCGAGACCACCGGATAAGGAACTTGTACTGAGATCATTCCCTCGGGTCTTAGCATTCGGAGACACTTCCTTATGACGTCAAAGGCTCAGTGCACAGGAGCATTCGAATCGGCAGCTCCACGGTGACATTAGGGTTAGGTTTATAAACAGGATGAAGTTAGGTTTAGGGTTAGGGTTACCGACAGAGTTTGCTTTAGGGTAAGGGACAGGATTAGAACTAGGATTAGGTTTAGAGACACGGTTAGAATTAGGGTTAGTTTTAGGTTTAGTGTTGAAGGACAGAGTTAGGGTTTGGGTTAGCATTAGGGTTAGGGTTCGTGTTAGGATTAGGGTTAGGGACAGAGTTGGGAAGAGTGTTAGGGCTCCATTTAGAGTTAGGGCTAGGGATACTTTTAGGTTTAGGTTTTGGGTTAGGAAAAGGTTTAGCTACAGGGGCAGGGATAGTTTAGGGACACAGTGAGTGTTAGAGTTAGGATTAGGGTTAGGGTTAAGGTTAGGGTTTGGGTTAGGGTTAGGGTTATGGTTAGGGTTAGGGTTTAGGATTAGGGTTAGGGTTAGGGTTAGGGTTTAGGGTTTACGGTTTGGGTTAGGGTTAGGGTTAGGTTTAGGTTTAGGGTTAGGGTTAGGGTTAGGGTTAGGTTTTAGGGATAGGGTTAGGGTTAGGTTTAGGGTTTAGGTTTAGGGTTAGGGTTAAGGTTAGAGTTTAGGGTTTAGGGTTTGGGTTAGGGTTAGGGTTAGCGTTAGGTTTAGGGTTAGGGACAGGATTAGGGTTTGGGACATGGTCAGGTTTAGTGTTAGGGTTATAGTTAAGTTTAGGTTTTGTCTGATGCTTAAGTTTAGGTTTAGGGACAGGGTTAGTGACAGGGTGAGGGTTAGAGTTAAGGTTGGAGAGACGGTAAGGGTCAGAGTTAGGTTTAGCGACAGTGTTAGTGTTAGGGTTAATATTAGAGGCAGAGTTAGGGTTAAGGTTAGCGTTAGGGTTAGGGTTCGCGTTAGGATTAGGGTTAGGTACAGAGTTGGGAAGAGTGTTAGGGCTCCATTTAGAGTTAGGTCTAGGGATACGTTTAGATTTAGGTTTCGGGTTAGGAAAAGGGTTAGCTACAGGGGCAGGAATAGGGTAGGGACACAGTGAGTGTTAGAGTTAGGATTAGGGTTAGGGTTAGGGTTAGGGTTTGGGTTAGGATTAGGGTTAGGGTTTAGGGTCACAGTTAGGGTTAGGATTAAGGTTTAGGGTTTAGGGTTTAGTGTTTAGGGTTAGGGTTAGCCTTAGGGTTGGGTTAGGTTTAGGGTTAGGGTTTAGGGTTAGGGTTATGGTTAGGGTTAGGGACAGGATTAGGGTTTGGGACATGGTTAGGTTTAGTTTTAGGGTTATAGTTAAGTTTAGGTTTTGTCTGATGCTTAAGTTTAGGTTTAGGGACAGGGTTACTGACAGGGTTTGGGTTAGAGTTAAGGGTGGAGAGACGGTAAGGGTCAGAGTTAGGTTTAGCGACAGTGTTAGGGTTAGGGTTAATATTAGAGTCAGAGTTAAGGTTAAGGTTAGCGTTATGGTTAGAAGCAGATTAGGTTGAGTGATAGTGTTAGTATTAGTGACAGGCTTAGTGTTAGTGTTAGCGTTAGGGTTTGGGACAGTGTTAGGGTTAGGTTTGGAGTTGAGTTTAGTGTTAGGTTTCAGTTTAGGGCTATGGTAAGTGTTAGAGACAGGGTGGCCTTCGGATTAGGGTAGGGATAGGGACAGGCACAGGGATAGGGATATGGTTATGCTTAGGGTTGGGATTAGAAACAGGTTTAAAGTTAAGGTCAGGGTTAGGGACAGGTATGGTTAGGGTTAGGGTCAAGGTATAGGTAAGATTTAGGTTAAGATTAGGGACAGGTTACAGTTAGGTTTAAGGTTAGGAACAAGATTAGGGCTAGGGTTGAGGTGTATGTTAGTGTCAGGGTTAGGTCTGAAGTAGGATTAGAGTTAGGGTTAGAATTAGAGTTAGGGGAACGGTTAGGATTAAGGATAGGTTTAGGGTTAACGTTACGCACAGGAATAGGGTTAGTGTTAGGGTTATGATTAGGGATAGGTACAGAGTTAGGTTGAAGAGTACGAACAGGCTTATGGATTATTAGGGTTAGGGTTTATGACACAATTAGGGTCACGGTTAGAGTTACACTTAGCTTTCCCGACATGGTTAGATTTAGGGTTACTGTGAGCGTTAAGTTTAGGACAGGTTAAGGGTTAGTGTTAGAGTTAGGGTCAGGGCTAGGGTTAGGTTTCTGGTTCGATTTACATTTAGGGTTATGGTTAAAGACAAGCTAGTGTTCTGGTTAGGATTAGGGTTTCCGTTAAAATTAGGGACACAGTTAAGATTACTGTAAGGTTTAGGGTTAGGGATAAAGACACGGTTTGGTTTAGGGTATGGGTTTGGGGGAGATTCAGTGTTAGGGACAGGTTAGGGTAGGATTAGTGTTAGGGGTACAGGCAGTTTTCGGGTTAGAGTTACAAAATTGGTTATGAGTAAGTGTAAAAACAGGGTTAGGGTTAGTGAAGTCGTTAAGGTTAGGGTTAGGATTAGCTGCAGGGTTAGGTTTAGGGAGATGGTTAGGTTTGGGGTTTGTGTGAAGTTTAGAAAAATGATTATTTTCTGAGTTCGGTTTAGGAAAAGGCTTACAATAACAGGGTTTGGATTAAGAAGAGTATGCATGGTAGGCACACGGATGGCTTAGGTTTCGCATGAGGGTGAGGAATACAATTGGGGTTTTCATTTGACATAGGGGAGGTCTTAGGGTTAGAGACAAGGTTAAGGTTAGGGACAGCATTAGGGTTAGAGACAAGATTAAGGTTAGGGACACTGTCAGGGTTAGTGTTAAGTTTGAGTTTAGGGTTACACTTAGGGTTAGGGACAAAATTAGGGTTAGGGTTATGGACAGTGTTAGGTTTAGAGTTAAAGTTAGGGTCAGCGCTCAAGTTAAGGTTAACATTAAGGTTAGGGATAGGTTTAGGGGTAGGGTTAGAAACAAGGTTAGACTTACGGTGAGGATTAGAGGCACGGTTATTTTTAAATTAGGGTTCAAAACAGAGTTAAGGGTAGTGTTAGGGTTAGGAATACTTTTTAGGGTTAGGGTTTGGTTTAGGGTTTGTTTTAGGGTTCGGGGCAGAGTTAGGGTTAGGAACATAGTTAGTGTTCGGTTTAGGGTTAAGCATAGGGACAGAGTTAGTGTTAGAGTTAAGGTTAAGGACAGGGTTATGATTAGGGTCAGGGTTAGTGTTCAGGACAGTGTCAGGGCAGGCCGTAGGATCAGGGTAGGGTTTAGGTTCAGGTTAGGATATGCTAGGGTTAGGGTTAGGGGCATAGCTAGGGTTGAGGGCAGAGTCAGTGTTATGGTTAGGAACATGGCTAAGGTGAGGGTTCTTGTTAGGGACCGTTTCAGGGTTACGTTTAGTGTTAAGGGTTGGGTTAGAATGGAGGACACGGTTAGGGTTTGTGTTAGGGTATCACGTCTCACGTGACATCGGCTGGGGAACTACAGTTACATGGCGAAGAGTTAAGAAACTCCAGAGCCAAAAATAGAGTTTCTGTGGGCCAGTGTTCTCATCTCTGAGGCCCAAGCCTTAATACTGTGGGCGCATAGCTTTTCTTTACAACTGCCACCAAGAAGCCAATTTGAATATCTATACACAGGGAGTTGATTCTATTTGTCTGGCAGCTGCTTCGCCAAAACTCATTGTGATCAAACACAAGTTTTGCTTTCACATGTACGTATGATCCCCCGGATGGACTCAGCATTCTGAGACCACCGGATAAGGAAGTTGTACTGAGATCATTCCCTCTGGTCTTAGCATTCGGAGACACTTCCTTATGACGTGAAAGGCTCAGTGCACAGGATCATTCGAATCGGCAGCTCCACGGTGACATTAGGGTTAGGTTTATAAACAGGATGAAGTTAGGGGTAAGGTTAGGGTTACCGACAGAGTTTGCTTTAGGGTAAGGGACAGGATTAGAACTAGGATTAGGTTTAGAGACACGGTTAGAATTAGGGTTAGTTTTAGGTTTAGTGTTGAAGGACAGAGTTAGGGTTTGGGTTAGCATTAGGGTTAGGGTTCGTGTTAGGATTAGGGTTAGGGACAGAGTTGGGAAGACTGTTAGGGCTCCATTTAGAGTTAGGGCTAGGGATACGTTTAGGTTTAGGTTTTGGGTTAGGAAAAGGTTTAGCTACAGGGGCAGGTATAGTTTAGGGACACAGTGAGTGTTAGAGTTAGGATTAGGGTTAGGGTTAAGGTTAGGGTTTGGGTTAGGGTTAGGGTTATGGTTAGGTTTAGGGTTTAGGTTTAGGGTTAGGGTTAGGGTTTAGGGTTTAGGGTTTAGGGTTTAGGATTAGGGTTAGCGTTAGGGTTAGGGTTAGGGTTAGGGTTTAGGGTTTACGGTTTGGGTTAGGGTTAGGGTTAGGTTTAGGGTTAGGGTTAGGGTTTAGGGTTAGGGTTAGGGTTAGGGTTAGGGTTAGGGACAGGATTAGGGTTTGGGACATGGTTAGGTTTAGTGTTAGGGTTATAGTTAAGTTTAGGTTTTGTCTGATGCTTAAGTTTAGGTTTAGGGACAGGGTTATTGACAGGGTGAGGGTTAGAGTTAAGGGTGGAGAGACGGTAAGGGTCAGAGTTAGGTTTAGCGACAGTGTTAGGGGTAGGGTTAATATTAGAGGCAGAGTTAGGGTTAAGGTTAGCGTTATGGTTAGAAACAGATTAGGTTGAGTGATAGTGTTAGTATTAGTGACAGGCTTACTGTTAGGGCTAGGGTTAGGGTTAGGGTTTCGGGTTTCGGGTTAGGGTTACGGTTAGGGTTAGGGGCACGATTCGGGTTTGGGACATGGTTAGGTTTAGTGTTAGGGTTATAGTGAAGTTTAGGTTTTGGCTGATGGTTAAGATTAGGTTTAGTGACAGGGTTAATGACAGGGTGAGGGTTAGAATTAAGGTTAGAGAGATGGTAAGGGTTGAGTTAGGTTTAGTGACAGTGTTAGGGTTAGGGTTAGGGTTAGGTTAGGGTTAGGGTTTCGGGATAGGTTTAGGGTTAGGGTTAGGGTTTAAGGTAAGGTTAGGGTTAGGGTTAGGGTTTAGGATTTAGGGTTAGGGTTACGGTTAGGGTTAGGTTTAGGGTTAGGGACACGATTCGGGTTTGGGACATGGTTAAGTTCAGTGTTAGGGTTGTAGTTAAGTTTAGGTTTTGGCTGATGGTTAAGGTTAGGGTTAGGGACAGGATTAGTGACAGGGTGAGGGTTAGAGTTAAGGTTAGAGAGACAGTAAGGGTCAGAGTCAGGTTTAGCGACAGTGTTAGGATTAGGGTTAATATTAGAGGCAGAGTTAGGGTTAAGGTTAGCGTTATGGTTAGAAACAGATTAGGTTGTGTGATAGTGTTAGTATTAGTGACAGGCTTACTGTTAGGGTTAAGGTTAGGTTTAGAGACAGTGTTAAGGTTAGCTTTGGAGTTGAGTTTTGCCTTAGGTTTCAGTTTAGGGCTAGGGTTAGTGTTAGAGACAGGGTGGCCTTCGGATTAGGGTAGGGATAGGGTCAGGCACAAGGATAGGGATATGGTTATGGTTAGGGTTGGGATTAGAGACAGGTTTAAGGTTAGGGTCAGGTTTAGAGACCGGTATTGTAAGGGTTAGGGTCAAGGTATACGTAAGGTTTAGGTTAAGATTAGGGACAGGTTACAGTTAGGTTTAGGGTTAGGAACAAGATTAGGGCTAGGTTTGAGGTGTATATTAGTGTCAGGGTTAGGTCTGAAGTAGGATTAGAGTTAGGGTTCGAATTAGAGTTAGGGGAACGTTAAGGATTAAGGATAGGTTTAGGGTTAACGTTAGGGACAGGAATAGGGTCAGTGTTAGGGTTAAGATTAGGGATAGGTACAGAGTTAGGTTTAAGAGTACGAACAGGCTTATTGATCTGATTAGGGTTAGGGTTTATGACACAATTAGGGTCACGGTTAGAGATACGCTTAGCTTTCCCGACATGGTTAGATTTAGGGTTACTCTTAGCGTTAAGTTTAGGGACAGGTTAACGGTTAGTGTTAGAGTTAGGGTCAGGGCTAAGGTTAGGTTTACGGTTCGATTTACATTCAGGGTTATGGTTAAAGACAGGCTAGTGTTCTGGTTAGGATTAGGGTTTCCATTAAAATTAGGGACACAGTTAAGCTTAGTGTAAGGTTTAGGGTTAGTGATAAAGACACGGTTTGGTTTAGGATATGGGTTCGGCTGAGATTCAGTGTTAGGGACAGGTTAGTGTAGGATTAGTGTTAGGGGTAGAGACAGGTTTCGGGTTAGAGTTACAAAATTGGTTATGAGTAAGTGTAAAAACAGGGTTAGGGTTAGTGAAGTTGTTAGGGTTAGGGTGAGGGTTAGCTACAGGGTTAAGTTTAGGGAGAAGGTTAGTTTTGGGGTTTGTGTGAAGTTTAGAAAAAGGGTTATTTTCAGATTTTGGTTTAGGAAAAGGGTTACGATAACAGGGTTTGGATTAAGAACCGTATGCATCGTAGGCACACGGATGGCTTAGGGTTCGCATGAGGGTGAGGAATACAATTGGGGTTTTCATTTGACATAGGGGAGGTCTTAGAGTTAGAGACAAGGCTAAGGTTAGGGACAGGATTAGGGTTAGAGACAAGATTAAGGTTAGGGACACTGTCAGGGTTAGTGTTAAGTTTAAGTTTAGGGTTACAGTTAGGGTTAGGGACAAAATTAGGGTTAGGTTTATGGACAGTGTTAGGTTTAGGGTTAAAGTTAGGGTCAGCGCTCAAGTTAAGGTTAACATTAAGGTTAGGGTTAGGTTTAGGGGTAGGGTTAGAAACAAGGTTAGAGTTACGGTTAGGATGAGAGGCACAGTTATATTTAAATTAGAGTTCAAAACAGAGTTAAGGGTAGTGTTAGGTTTAGAAATACTTTTTAGGGTTAGGGTTTGGTTTACGGTTTGTTTTAGGGTTCGGGACAGAGTTAGGGTTAGGAACATAGTTAGTGTTAGGTTTAGGGTTAAGCTTAGGGACAGAGTTATGGTTACATTTAGGGTTAAGGACAGGGTTATGATTAGGGTCAGGGTTAGTGTTCAGGACAGTGTCAGGGCAGGACAAGTTTTGCTGTAGGATTAGGGTAGGGTTTGGGTTCAGGTTAGGATATGTTAGGGTTAGGGTTAGGGGCATATCTAGGGTTGAGGACAGAGTCAGTGTTACGGTTAGGAACATGGCTAAGGTTAGGGTTCATGTAAGGGACAGTTTCAGGGTTACGTTTAGTGTTAAGGGTTGGGTTAGAATGGAGGACACGTTTAATGTTAGTGTTAGGGTATCATGCCTCATGTGACATCGGCTGGGGAACTTCAGTTACATGGCGAAGAGTTAAGAAACACCAGAGCCAAAAATAGAGTTTATGTGGGCCAGTGTTCTCATCTCTGAGGCCCAAGCCTTAATACTGTGGGTGCATAGCTTTTCTTTACAACTGCCACAAAGAAGCCAATTTGAATATCTATAACCAGGGAGTTGATTCTATTTGTCTGGCAGCTGCTTCGCCAAAACTCATGTGATCAAACACAAGTTTTGCTTTCACATGTACATATGATCCCCCGGATGGACTCAGCATTCCGAGACCACCGGATAAGGAAGTTGTACTGAGATCATTCCCTCGGGTCTTAGCATTCGGAGACACTTCCTTATGACGTCAAAGGCTCAGTGCACAGGAGCATTCGAATCGGCAGCTCCACGGTGACATTAGGGTTAGGTTTATAAACAGGATGAAGTTAGGTTTAGGGTTAGGGTTACCGACAGAGTTTGCTTTAGGGTAAGGGACAGGATTAGAACTAGGATTAGGTTTAGAGACACGGTTAGAATTAGGGTTAGTTTTAGGTTTAGTGTTGAAGGACAGAGTTAGGGTTTGGGTTAGCATTAGGGTTAGGGTTCGTGTTAGGATTAGGGTTAGGGACAGAGTTGGGAAGAGTGTTAGGGCTCCATTTAGAGTTAGGGCTAGGGATACTTTTAGGTTTAGGTTTTGGGTTAGGAAAAGGTTTAGCTACAGGGGCAGGGATAGTTTAGGGACACAGTGAGTGTTAGAGTTAGGATTAGGGTTAGGGTTAAGGTTAGGGTTTGTGTTAGGGTTAGGGTTATGGTTAGGGTTAGGGTTTAGGATTAGGGTTAGGGTTAGGGTTAGGGTTTAGGGTTTACGGTTTGGGTTAGGGTTAGGGTTAGGGTTAGGTTTAGGTTTAGGGTTAGGGTTAGGGTTAGGGTTAGGGTTAGGTTTTAGGGATAGGGTTAGGGTTAGGTTTAGGGTTTAGGTTTAGGGTTAGGGTTAAGGTTAGAGTTTAGGGTTTAGGGTTTGGGTTAGGGTTAGGGTTAGCGTTAGGTTTAGGGTTAGGGACAGGATTAGGGTTTGGGACATGGTCAGGTTTAGTGTTAGGGTTATAGTTAAGTTTAGGTTTTGTCTGATGCTTAAGTTTAGGTTTAGGGACAGGGTTAGTGACAGGGTGAGGGTTAGAGTTAAGGTTGGAGAGACGGTAAGGGTCAGAGTTAGGTTTAGCGACAGTGTTAGTGTTAGGGTTAATATTAGAGGCAGAGTTAGGGTTAAGGTTAGCGTTAGGGTTAGGGTTCGCGTTAGGATTAGGGTTAGGTACAGAGTTGGGAAGAGTGTTAGGGCTCCATTTAGAGTTAGGTCTAGGGATACGTTTAGATTTAGGTTTCGGGTTAGGAAAAGGGTTAGCTACAGGGGCAGGAATAGGGTAGGGACACAGTGAGTGTTAGAGTTAGGATTAGGGTTAGGGTTAGGGTTAGGGTTTGGGTTAGGATTAGGGTTAGGGTTTAGGGTCACAGTTAGGGTTAGGATTAAGGTTTAGGGTTTAGGGTTTAGTGTTTAGGGTTAGGGTTAGCCTTAGGGTTGGGTTAGGTTTAGGGTTAGGGTTTAGGGTTAGGGTTATGGTTAGGGTTAGGGACAGGATTAGGGTTTGGGACATGGGTAGGTTTAGTTTTAGGGTTATAGTTAATTTTAGGTTTTGTCTGATGCTTAAGTTTAGGTTTAGGGACAGGGTTACTGACAGGGTTTGGGTTAGAGTTAAGGGTGGAGAGACGGTAAGGGTCAGAGTTAGGTTTAGCGACAGTGTTAGGGTTAGGGTTAATATTAGAGTCAGAGTTAAGGTTAAGGTTAGCGTTATGGTTAGAAGCAGATTAGGTTGAGTGATAGTGTTAGTATTAGTGACAGGCTTAGTGTTAGTGTTAGCGTTAGGGTTTGGGACAGTGTTAGGGTTAGGTTTGGAGTTGAGTTTAGTGTTAGGTTTCAGTTTAGGGCTATGGTAAGTGTTAGAGACAGGGTGGCCTTCGGATTAGGGTAGGGATAGGGACAGGCACAGGGATAGGGATATGGTTATGCTTAGGGTTGGGATTAGAAACAGGTTTAAAGTTAAGGTCAGGGTTAGGGACAGGTATGGTTAGGGTTAGGGTCAAGGTATAGGTAAGATTTAGGTTAAGATTAGGGACAGGTTACAGTTAGGTTTAAGGTTAGGAACAAGATTAGGGCTAGGGTTGAGGTGTATGTTAGTGTCAGGGTTAGGTCTGAAGTAGGATTAGAGTTAGGGTTAGAATTAGAGTTAGGGGAACGGTTAGGATTAAGGATAGGTTTAGGGTTAACGTTACGCACAGGAATAGGGTTAGTGTTAGGGTTATGATTAGGGATAGGTACAGAGTTAGGTTGAAGAGTACGAACAGGCTTATGGATTATTAGGGTTAGGGTTTATGACACAATTAGGGTCACGGTTAGAGTTACACTTAGCTTTCCCGACATGGTTAGATTTAGGGTTACTGTGAGCGTTAAGTTTAGGACAGGTTAAGGGTTAGTGTTAGAGTTAGGGTCAGGGCTAGGGTTAGGTTTCTGGTTCGATTTACATTTAGGGTTATGGTTAAAGACAAGCTAGTGTTCTGGTTAGGATTAGGGTTTCCGTTAAAATTAGGGACACAGTTAAGGTTACTGTAAGGTTTAGGGTTAGTGATAAAGACACGGTTTGGTTTAGGGTATGGGTTTGGGGGAGATTCAGTGTTAGGGACAGGTTAGGGTAGGATTAGTGTTAGGGGTACAGGCAGTTTTCGGGTTAGAGTTACAAAATTGGTTATGAGTAAGTGTAAAAACAGGGTTAGGGTTAGTGAAGTCGTTAAGGTTAGGGTTAGGATTAGCTGCAGGGTTAGGTTTAGGGAGATGGTTAGGTTTGGGGTTTGTGTGAAGTTTAGAAAAATGATTATTTTCTGAGTTCGGTTTAGGAAAAGGCTTACAATAACAGGGTTTGGATTAAGAAGAGTATGCATGGTAGGCACACGGATGGCTTAGGTTTCGCATGAGGGTGAGGAATACAATTGGGGTTTTCATTTGACATAGGGGAGGTCTTAGGGTTAGAGACAAGGTTAAGGTTAGGGACAGCATTAGGGTTAGAGACAAGATTAAGGTTAGGGACACTGTCAGGGTTAGTGTTAAGTTTGAGTTTAGGGTTACACTTAGGGTTAGGGACAAAATTAGGGTTAGGGTTATGGACAGTGTTAGGTTTAGGGTTAAAGTTAGGGTCAGCGCTCAAGTTAAGGTTAACATTAAGGTTAGGGATAGGTTTAGGGGTAGGGTTAGAAACAAGGTTAGACTTACGGTGAGGATTAGAGGCACGGTTATTTTTAAATTAGGGTTCAAAACAGAGTTAAGGGTAGTGTTAGGGTTAGGAATACTTTTTAGGGTTAGGGTTTGGTTTAGGGTTTGTTTTAGGGTTCGGGGCAGAGTTAGGGTTAGGAACATAGTTAGTGTTCGGTTTAGGGTTAAGCATAGGGACAGAGTTAGTGTTAGAGTTAAGGTTAAGGACAGGGTTATGATTAGGGTCAGGGTTAGTGTTCAGGACAGTGTCAGGGCAGGCCGTAGGATCAGGGTAGGGTTTAGGTTCAGGTTAGGATATGCTAGGGTTAGGGTTAGGGGCATAGCTAGGGTTGAGGGCAGAGTCAGTGTTATGGTTAGGAACATGGCTAAGGTGAGGGTTCTTGTTAGGGACCGTTTCAGGGTTACGTTTAGTGTTAAGGGTTGGGTTAGAATGGAGGACACGGTTAGGGTTTGTGTTAGGGTATCACGTCTCACGTGACATCGGCTGGGGAACTACAGTTACATGGCGAAGAGTTAAGAAACTCCAGAGCCAAAAATAGAGTTTATGTGGGCCAGTGTTCTCATCTCTGAGGCCCAAGCCTTAATACTGTGGGTGCATAGCTTTTCTTTACAACTGCCACAAAGAAGCCAATTTGAATATCTATAACCAGGGAGTTGATTCTATTTGTCTGGCAGCTGCTTCGCCAAAACTCATTGTGATCAAACACAAGTTTTGCTTTCACATGTACGTATGATCCCCCGGATGGACTCAGCATTCCGAGACCACCGGATAAGGAACTTGTACTGAGATCATTCCCTCGGGTCTTAGCATTTGGAGACACTTCCTTATGACGTCAAAGGCTCAGTGCACAGGAGCATTCGAATCGGCAGCTCCACGGTGACATTAGGGTTAGGTTTATAAACAGGATGAAGTTAGGTTTAGGGTTAGGGTTACCGACAGAGTTTGCTTTAGGGTAAGGGACAGGATTAGAACTAGGATTAGGTTTAGAGACACGGTTAGAATTAGGGTTAGTTTTAGGTTTAGTGTTGAAGGACAGAGTTAGGGTTTGGGTTAGCATTAGGGTTAGGGTTCGTGTTAGGATTAGGGTTAGGGACAGAGTTGGGAAGACTGTTAGGGCTCCATTTAGAGTTAGGGCTAGGGATACGTTTAGGTTTAGGTTTTGGGTTAGGAAAAGGTTTAGCTACAGGGGCAGGTATAGTTTAGGGACACAGTGAGTGTTAGAGTTAGGATTAGGGTTAGGGTTAAGGTTAGGGTTTGGGTTAGGGTTAGGGTTATGGTTAGGTTTAGGGTTTAGGTTTAGGGTTAGGGTTAGGGTTAGGGTTAGGGTTAGGGTTTAGGGTTTACGGTTTGGGTTAGGGTTAGGGTTAGGTTTAGGGTTAGGGTTAGGGTTTAGGGTTAGGGTTAGGGTTAGGGTTAGGGTTAGGGACAGGATTAGGGTTTGGGACATGGTTAGGTTTAGTGTTAGGGTTATAGTTAAGTTTAGGTTTTGTCTGATGCTTAAGTTTAGGTTTAGGGACAGGGTTATTGACAGGGTGAGGGTTAGAGTTAAGGGTGGAGAGACGGTAAGGGTCAGAGTTAGGTTTAGCGACAGTGTTAGGGGTAGGGTTAATATTAGAGGCAGAGTTAGGGTTAAGGTTAGCGTTATGGTTAGAAACAGATTAGGTTGAGTGATAGTGTTAGTATTAGTGACAGGCTTACTGTTAGGGTTAGGGTTTCGGGTTTCGGGTTAGGGTTACGGTTAGGGTTAGGGGCACGATTCGGGTTTGGGACATGGTTAGGTTTAGTGTTAGGGTTATAGTGAAGTTTAGGTTTTGGCTGATGGTTAAGATTAGGTTTAGTGACAGGGTTAATGACAGGGTGAGGGTTAGAATTAAGGTTAGAGAGATGGTAAGGGTTGAGTTAGGTTTAGTGACAGTGTTAGGGTTAGGGTTAGGGTTAGGTTAGGGTTAGGGTTTCGGGATAGGTTTAGGGTTAGGGTTAGGGTTTAAGGTAAGGTTAGGGTTAGGGTTAGGGTTTAGGATTTAGGGTTAGGGTTACGGTTAGGGTTAGGTTTAGGGTTAGGGACACGATTCGGGTTTGGGACATGGTTAAGTTCAGTGTTAGGGTTGTAGTTAAGTTTAGGTTTTGGCTGATGGTTAAGGTTAGGGTTAGGGACAGGATTAGTGACAGGGTGAGGGTTAGAGTTAAGGTTAGAGAGACAGTAAGGGTCAGAGTCAGGTTTAGCGACAGTGTTAGGATTAGGGTTAATATTAGAGGCAGAGTTAGGGTTAAGGTTAGCGTTATGGTTAGAAACAGATTAGGTTGTGTGATAGTGTTAGTATTAGTGACAGGCTTACTGTTAGGGTTAAGGTTAGGTTTAGAGACAGTGTTCAGGTTAGCTTTGGAGTTGAGTTTTGCCTTAGGTTTCAGTTTAGGGCTAGGGTTAGTGTTAGAGACAGGGTGGCCTTCGGATTAGGGTAGGGATAGGGTCAGGCACAAGGATAGGGATATGGTTATGGTTAGGGTTGGGATTAGAGACAGGTTTAAGGTTAGGGTCAGGTTTAGAGACCGGTATTGTAAGGGTTAGGGTCAAGGTATACGTAAGGTTAAGTTAAGATTAGGGACAGGTTACAGTTAGGTTTAGGGTTAGGAACAAGATTAGGGCTAGGTTTGAGGTGTATATTAGTGTCAGGGTTAGGTCTGAAGTAGGATTAGAGTTAGGGTTCGAATTAGAGTTAGGGGAACGTTAAGGATTAAGGATAGGTTTAGGGTTAACGTTAGGGACAGGAATAGGGTCAGTGTTAGGGTTAAGATTAGGGATAGGTACAGAGTTAGGTTTAAGAGTACGAACAGGCTTATGGATCTGATTAGGGTTAGGGTTTATGACAGAATTAGGGTCACGGTTAGAGATACGCTTAGCTTTCCCGACATGGTTAGATTTAGGGTTACTCTTAGCGTTAAGTTTAGGGACAGGTTAACGGTTAGTGTTAGAGTTAGGGTCAGGGCTAAGGTTAGGTTTACGGTTCGATTTACATTCAGGGTTATGGTTAAAGACAGGCTAGTGTTCTGGTTAGGATTAGGGTTTCCATTAAAATTAGGGACACAGTTAAGCTTAGTGTAAGGTTTAGGGTTAGTGATAAAGACACGGTTTGGTTTAGGATATGGGTTCGGCTGAGATTCAGTGTTAGGGACAGGTTAGTGTAGGATTAGTGTTAGGGGTAGAGACAGGTTTCGGGTTAGAGTTACAAAATTGGTTATGAGTAAGTGTAAAAACAGGGTTAGGGTTAGTGAAGTTGTTAGGGTTAGGGTGAGGGTTAGCTACAGGGTTAAGTTTAGGGAGAAGGTTAGTTTTGGGGTTTGTGTGAAGTTTAGAAAAAGGGTTATTTTCAGATTTTGGTTTAGGAAAAGGGTTACGATAACAGGGTTTGGATTAAGAACCGTATGCATCGTAGGCACACGGATGGCTTAGGGTTCGCATGAGGGTGAGGAATACAATTGGGGTTTTCATTTGACATAGGGGAGGTCTTAGAGTTAGAGACAAGGCTAAGGTTAGGGACAGGATTAGGGTTAGAGACAAGATTAAGGTTAGGGACACTGTCAGGGTTAGTGTTAAGTTTAAGTTTAGGGTTACAGTTAGGGTTAGGGACAAAATTAGGGTTAGGTTTATGGACAGTGTTAGGTTTAGGGTTAAAGTTAGGGTCAGCGCTCAAGTTAAGGTTAACATTAAGGTTAGGGTTAGGTTTAGGGGTAGGGTTAGAAACAAGGTTAGAGTTACGGTTAGGATGAGAGGCACAGTTATATTTAAATTAGAGTTCAAAACAGAGTTAAGGGTAGTGTTAGGTTTAGAAATACTTTTTAGGGTTAGGGTTTGGTTTACGGTTTGTTTTAGGGTTCGGGACAGAGTTAGGGTTAGGAACATAGTTAGTGTTAGGTTTAGGGTTAAGCTTAGGGACAGAGTTATGGTTACATTTAGGGTTAAGGACAGGGTTATGATTAGGGTCAGGGTTAGTGTTCAGGACAGTGTCAGGGCAGGACAAGTTTTGCTGTAGGATTAGGGTAGGGTTTGGGTTCAGGTTAGGATATGTTAGGGTTAGGGTTAGGGGCATATCTAGGGTTGAGGACAGAGTCAGTGTTACGGTTAGGAACATGGCTAAGGTTAGGGTTCATGTAAGGGACAGTTTCAGGGTTACGTTTAGTGTTAAGGGTTGGGTTAGAATGGAGGACACGTTTAATGTTAGTGTTAGGGTATCATGCCTCATGTGACATCGGCTGGGGAACTTCAGTTACATGGCGAAGAGTTAAGAAACACCAGAGCCAAAAATAGAGTTTATGTGGGCCAGTGTTCTCATCTCTGAGGCCCAAGCCTTAATACTGTGGGTGCATAGCTTTTCTTTACAACTGCCACAAAGAAGCCAATTTGAATATCTATAACCAGGGAGTTGATTCTATTTGTCTGGCAGCTGCTTCGCCAAAACTCATGTGATCAAACACAAGTTTTGCTTTCACATGTACATATGATCCCCCGGATGGACTCAGCATTCCGAGACCACCGGATAAGGAAGTTGTACTGAGATCATTCCCTCGGGTCTTAGCATTCGGAGACACTTCCTTATGACGTCAAAGGCTCAGTGCACAGGAGCATTCGAATCGGCAGCTCCACGGTGACATTAGGGTTAGGTTTATAAACAGGATGAAGTTAGGTTTAGGGTTAGGGTTACCGACAGAGTTTGCTTTAGGGTAAGGGACAGGATTAGAACTAGGATTAGGTTTAGAGACACGGTTAGAATTAGGGTTAGTTTTAGGTTTAGTGTTGAAGGACAGAGTTAGGGTTTGGGTTAGCATTAGGGTTAGGGTTCGTGTTAGGATTAGGGTTAGGGACAGAGTTGGGAAGAGTGTTAGGGCTCCATTTAGAGTTAGGGCTAGGGATACTTTTAGGTTTAGGTTTTGGGTTAGGAAAAGGTTTAGCTACAGGGGCAGGGATAGTTTAGGGACACAGTGAGTGTTAGAGTTAGGATTAGGGTTAGGGTTAAGGTTAGGGTTTGTGTTAGGGTTAGGGTTATGGTTAGGGTTAGGGTTTAGGATTAGGGTTAGGGTTAGGGTTAGGGTTTAGGGTTTACGGTTTGGGTTAGGGTTAGGGTTAGGGTTAGGTTTAGGTTTAGGGTTAGGGTTAGGGTTAGGGTTAGGGTTAGGTTTTAGGGATAGGGTTAGGGTTAGGTTTAGGGTTTAGGTTTAGGGTTAGGGTTAAGGTTAGAGTTTAGGGTTTAGGGTTTGGGTTAGGGTTAGGGTTAGCGTTAGGTTTAGGGTTAGGGACAGGATTAGGGTTTGGGACATGGTCAGGTTTAGTGTTAGGGTTATAGTTAAGTTTAGGTTTTGTCTGATGCTTAAGTTTAGGTTTAGGGACAGGGTTAGTGACAGGGTGAGGGTTAGAGTTAAGGTTGGAGAGACGGTAAGGGTCAGAGTTAGGTTTAGCGACAGTGTTAGTGTTAGGGTTAATATTAGAGGCAGAGTTAGGGTTAAGGTTAGCGTTAGGGTTAGGGTTCGCGTTAGGATTAGGGTTAGGTACAGAGTTGGGAAGAGTGTTAGGGCTCCATTTAGAGTTAGGTCTAGGGATACGTTTAGATTTAGGTTTCGGGTTAGGAAAAGGGTTAGCTACAGGGGCAGGAATAGGGTAGGGACACAGTGAGTGTTAGAGTTAGGATTAGGGTTAGGGTTAGGGTTAGGGTTTGGGTTAGGATTAGGGTTAGGGTTTAGGGTCACAGTTAGGGTTAGGATTAAGGTTTAGGGTTTAGGGTTTAGTGTTTAGGGTTAGGGTTAGCCTTAGGGTTGGGTTAGGTTTAGGGTTAGGGTTGAGGGTTAGGGTTATGGTTAGGGTTAGGGACAGGATTAGGGTTTGGGACATGGTTAGGTTTAGTTTTAGGGTTATAGTTAAGTTTAGGTTTTGTCTGATGCTTAAGTTTAGGTTTAGGGACAGGGTTACTGACAGGGTTTGGGTTAGAGTTAAGGGTGGAGAGACGGTAAGGGTCAGAGTTAGGTTTAGCGACAGTGTTAGGGTTAGGGTTAATATTAGATTCAGAGTTAAGGTTAAGGTTAGCGTTATGGTTAGAAGCAGATTAGGTTGAGTGATAGTGTTAGTATTAGTGACAGGCTTAGTGTTAGTGTTAGCGTTAGGGTTTGGGACAGTGTTAGGGTTAGGTTTGGAGTTGAGTTTAGTGTTAGGTTTCAGTTTAGGGCTATGGTAAGTGTTAGAGACAGGGTGGCCTTCGGATTAGGGTAGGGATAGGGACAGGCACAGGGATAGGGATATGGTTATGCTTAGGGTTGGGATTAGAAACAGGTTTAAAGTTAAGGTCAGGGTTAGGGACAGGTATGGTTAGGGTTAGGGTCAAGGTATAGGTAAGATTTAGGTTAAGATTAGGGACAGGTTACAGTTAGGTTTAGGGTTAGGAACAAGATTAGGGCTAGGGTTGAGGTGTATGTTAGTGTCAGGGTTAGGTCTGAAGTAGGATTAGAGTTAGGGTTAGAATTAGAGTTAGGGGAATGGTTAGGATTAAGGATAGGTTTAGGGTTAACGTTACGCACAGGAATAGGGTTAGTGTTAGGGTTATGATTAGGGATAGGTACAGAGTTAGGTTGAAGAGTACGAACAGGCTTATGGATTATTAGGGTTAGGGTTTATGACACAATTAGGGTCACGGTTAGAGTTACACTTAGCTTTCCCGACATGGTTAGATTTAGGGTTACTGTGAGCGTTAAGTTTAGGACAGGTTAAGGGTTAGTGTTAGAGTTAGGGTCAGGGCTAGGGTTAGGTTTCTGGTTCGATTTACATTTAGGGTTATGGTTAAAGACAAGCTAGTGTTCTGGTTAGGATTAGGGTTTCCGTTAAAATTAGGGACACAGTTAAGGTTACTGTAAGGTTTAGGGTTAGGGATAAAGACACGGTTTGGTTTAGGGTATGGGTTTGGGGGAGATTCAGTGTTAGGGACAGGTTAGGGTAGGATTAGTGTTAGGGGTACAGGCAGTTTTCGGGTTAGAGTTACAAAATTGGTTATGAGTAAGTGTAAAAACAGGGTTAGGGTTAGTGAAGTCGTTAAGGTTAGGGTTAGGATTAGCTGCAGGGTTAGGTTTAGGGAGATGGTTAGGTTTGGGGTTTGTGTGAAGTTTAGAAAAATGATTATTTTCTGAGTTTGGTTTAGGAAAAGGCTTACAATAACAGGGTTTGGATTAAGAAGAGTATGCATGGTAGGCACACGGATGGCTTAGGTTTCGCATGAGGGTGAGGAATACAATTGGGGTTTTCATTTGACATAGGGGAGGTCTTAGGGTTAGAGACAAGGTTAAGGTTAGGGACAGCATTAGGGTTAGAGACAAGATTAAGGTTAGGGACACTGTCAGGGTTAGTGTTAAGTTTGAGTTTAGGGTTACACTTAGGGTTAGGGACAAAATTAGGGTTAGGGTTATGGACAGTGTTAGGTTTAGGGTTAAAGTTAGGGTCAGCGCTCAAGTTAAGGTTAACATTAAGGTTAGGGATAGGTTTAGGGGTAGGGTTAGAAACAAGGTTAGACTTACGGTGAGGATTAGAGGCACGGTTATTTTTAAATTAGGGTTCAAAACAGAGTTAAGGGTAGTGTTAGGGTTAGGAATACTTTTTAGGGTTAGGGTTTGGTTTAGGGTTTGTTTTAGGGTTCGGGGCAGAGTTAGGGTTAGGAACATAGTTAGTGTTCGGTTTAGGGTTAAGCATAGGGACAGAGTTAGTGTTAGAGTTAAGGTTAAGGACAGGGTTATGATTAGGGTCAGGGTTAGTGTTCAGGACAGTGTCAGGGCAGGCCGTAGGATCAGGGTAGGGTTTAGGTTCAGGTTAGGATATGCTAGGGTTAGGGTTAGGGGCATAGCTAGGGTTGAGGGCAGAGTCAGTGTTATGGTTAGGAACATGGCTAAGGTGAGGGTTCTTGTTAGGGACCGTTTCAGGGTTACGTTTAGTGTTAAGGGTTGGGTTAGAATGGAGGACACGGTTAGGGTTTGTGTTAGGGTATCACGTCTCACGTGACATCGGCTGGGGAACTACAGTTACATGGCGAAGAGTTAAGAAACTCCAGAGCCAAAAATAGAGTTTCTGTGGGCCAGTGTTCTCATCTCTGAGGCCCAAGCCTTAATACTGTGGGCGCATAGCTTTTCTTTACAACTGCCACCAAGAAGCCAATTTGAATATCTATACACAGGGAGTTGATTCTATTTGTCTGGCAGCTGCTTCGCCAAAACTCATTGTGATCAAACACAAGTTTTGCTTTCACATGTACGTATGATCCCCCGGATGGACTCAGCATTCTGAGACCACCGGATAAGGAAGTTGTACTGAGATCATTCCCTCTGGTCTTAGCATCCGGAGACACTTCCTTATGACGTGAAAGGCTCAGTGCACAGGATCATTCGAATCGGCAGCTCCACGGTGACATTAGGGTTAGGTTTATAAACAGGATGAAGTTAGGGGTAAGGTTAGGGTTACCGACAGAGTTTGCTTTAGGGTAAGGGACAGGATTAGAACTAGGATTAGGTTTGGAGACACGGTTAGAATTAGGGTTAGTTTTAGGTTTAGTGTTGAAGGACAGATTTAGGGTTTGGGTTAGCATTAGGGTTAGGGTTCGTGTTAGGATTAGGGTTAGGGACAGAGTTGGGAAGACTGTTAGGGCTCCATTTCGAGTTAGGGCTAGGGATACGTTTAGGTTTAGGTTTTGGGTTAGGAAAAGGTTTAGCTACAGGGGCAGGTATAGTTTAGGGACACAGTGAGTGTTAGAGTTAGGATTAGGGTTAGGGTTAAGGTTAGGGTTTGGGTTAGGGTTAGGGTTATGGTTAGGTTTAGGGTTTAGGTTTAGGGTTAGGGTTAGGGTTTAGGGTTTAGGGTTTAGGGTTTAGGATTAGGGTTAGCGTTAGGGTTAGGGTTAGGGTTAGGGTTTAGGGTTTACGGTTTGGGTTAGGGTTAGGGTTAGGTTTAGGGTTAGGGTTAGGGTTTAGGGTTAGGGTTAGGGTTAGGGTTAGGGTTAGGGACAGGATTAGGGTTTGGGACATGGTTAGGTTTAGTGTTAGGGTTATAGTTAAGTTTAGGTTTTGTCTGATGCTTAAGTTTAGGTTTAGGGACAGGGTTATTGACAGGGTGAGGGTTAGAGTTAAGGGTGGAGAGACGGTAAGGGTCAGAGTTAGGTTTAGCGACAGTGTTAGGGGTAGGGTTAATATTAGAGGCAGAGTTAGGGTTAAGGTTAGCGTTATGGTTAGAAACAGATTAGGTTGAGTGATAGTGTTAGTATTAGTGACAGGCTTACTGTTAGGGTTAGGGTTAGGGTTAGGGTTTCGGGTTTCGGGTTAGGGTTACGGTTAGGGTTAGGGGCACGATTCGGGTTTGGGACATGGTTAGGTTTAGTGTTAGGGTTATAGTGAAGTTTAGGTTTTGGCTGATGGTTAAGATTAGGTTTAGTGACAGGGTTAATGACAGGGTGAGGGTTAGAATTAAGGTTAGAGAGATGGTAAGGGTTGAGTTAGGTTTAGTGACAGTGTTAGGGTTAGGGTTAGGGTTAGGTTAGGGTTAGGGTTTCGGGATAGGTTTAGGGTTAGGGTTAGGGTTTAAGGTAAGGTTAGGGTTAGGGTTAGGGTTTAGGATTTAGGGTTAGGGTTACGGTTAGGGTTAGGTTTAGGGTTAGGGACACGATTCGGGTTTGGGACATGGTTAAGTTCAGTGTTAGGGTTGTAGTTAAGTTTAGGTTTTGGCTGATGGTTAAGGTTAGGGTTAGGGACAGGATTAGTGACAGGGTGAGGGTTAGAGTTAAGGTTAGAGAGACAGTAAGGGTCAGAGTCAGGTTTAGCGACAGTGTTAGGATTAGGGTTAATATTAGAGGCAGAGTTAGGGTTAAGGTTAGCGTTATGGTTAGAAACAGATTAGGTTGTGTGATAGTGTTAGTATTAGTGACAGGCTTACTGTTAGGGTTAAGGTTAGGTTTAGAGACAGTGTTCAGGTTAGCTTTGGAGTTGAGTTTTGCCTTAGGTTTCAGTTTAGGGTTAGGGTTAGTGTTAGAGACAGGGTGGCCTTCGGATTAGGGTAGGGATAGGGTCAAGCACAAGGATAGGGATATGGTTATGGTTAGGGTTGGGATTAGAGACAGGTTTAAGGTTAGGGTCAGGTTTAGAGACCGGTATTGTAAGGGTTAGGGTCAAGGTATACGTAAGGTTTAGGTTAAGATTAGGGACAGGTTACAGTTAGGTTTAGGGTTAGGAACAAGATTAGGGCTAGGTTTGAGGTGTATATTAGTGTCAGGGTTAGGTCTGAAGTAGGATTAGAGTTAGGGTTCGAATTAGAGTTAGGGGAACGTTAAGGATTAAGGATAGGTTTAGGGTTAACGTTAGGGACAGGAATAGGGTCAGTGTTAGGGTTAAGATTAGGGATAGGTACAGAGTTAGGTTTAAGAGTACGAACAGGCTTATGGATCTGATTAGGGTTAGGGTTTATGACACAATTAGGGTCACGGTTAGAGATACGCTTAGCTTTCCCGACATGGTTAGATTTAGGGTTACTCTTAGCGTTAAGTTTAGGGACAGGTTAACGGTTAGTGTTAGAGTTAGGGTCAGGGCTAAGGTTAGGTTTACGGTTCGATTTACATTCAGGGTTATGGTTAAAGACAGGCTAGTGTTCTGGTTAGGATTAGGGTTTCCATTAAAATTAGGGACACAGTTAAGCTTAGTGTAAGGTTTAGGGTTAGTGATAAAGACACGGTTTGGTTTAGGATATGGGTTCGGCTGAGATTCAGTGTTAGGGACAGGTTAGTGTAGGATTAGTGTTAGGGGTAGAGACAGGTTTCGGGTTAGAGTTACAAAATTGGTTATGAGTAAGTGTAAAAACACGGTTAGGGTTAGTGAAGTTGTTAGGGTTAGGGTGAGGGTTAGCTACAGGGTTAAGTTTAGGGAGAAGGTTAGTTTTGGGGTTTGTGTGAAGTTTAGAAAAAGGGTTATTTTCAGATTTTGGTTTAGGAAAAGGGTTACGATAACAGGGTTTGGATTAAGAACCGTATGCATCGTAGGCACACGGATGGCTTAGGGTTCGCATGAGGGTGAGGAATACAATTGGGGTTTTCATTTGACATAGGGGAGGTCTTAGAGTTAGAGACAAGGCTAAGGTTAGGGACAGGATTAGGGTTAGAGACAAGATTAAGGTTAGGGACACTGTCAGGGTTAGTGTTAAGTTTAAGTTTAGGGTTACAGTTAGGGTTAGGGACAAAATTAGGGTTAGGTTTATGGACAGTGTTAGGTTTAGGGTTAAAGTTAGGGTCAGCGCTCAAGTTAAGGTTAACATTAAGGTTAGGGTTAGGTTTAGGGGTAGGGTTAGAAACAAGGTTAGAGTTACGGTTAGGATGAGAGGCACAGTTATATTTAAATTAGAGTTCAAAACAGAGTTAAGGGTAGTGTTAGGTTTAGAAATACTTTTTAGGGTTAGGGTTTGGTTTACGGTTTGTTTTAGGGTTCGGGACAGAGTTAGGGTTAGGAACATAGTTAGTGTTAGGTTTAGGGTTAAGCTTAGGGACAGAGTTATGGTTACATTTAGGGTTAAGGACAGGGTTATGATTAGGGTCAGGGTTAGTGTTCAGGACAGTGTCAGGGCAGGACAAGTTTTGCTGTAGGATTAGGGTAGGGTTTGGGTTCAGGTTAGGATATGTTAGGGTTAGGGTTAGGGGCATATCTAGGGTTGAGGACAGAGTCAGTGTTACGGTTAGGAACATGGCTAAGGTTAGGGTTCATGTAAGGGACAGTTTCAGGGTTACGTTTAGTGTTAAGGGTTGGGTTAGAATGGAGGACACGTTTAATGTTAGTGTTAGGGTATCATGCCTCATGTGACATCGGCTGGGGAACTTCAGTTACGTGGCGAAGAGTTAAGAAACACCAGAGCCAAAAATAGAGTTTATGTGGGCCAGTGTTCTCATCTCTGAGGCCCAAGCCTTAATACTGTGGGTGCATAGCTTTTCTTTACAACTGCCACAAAGAAGCCAATTTGAATATCTATAACCAGGGAGTTGATTCTATTTGTCTGGCAGCTGCTTCGCCAAAACTCATTGTGATCAAACACAAGTTTTGCTTTCACATGTACATATGATCCCCCGGATGGACTCAGCATTCCGAGACCACCGGATAAGGAACTTGTACTGAGATCATTCCTTCGGGTCTTAGCATTCGGAGACACTTCCTTATGACGTCAAAGGCTCAGTGCACAGGAGCATTCGAATCGGCAGCTCCACGGTGACATTAGGGTTAGGTTTATAAACAGGATGAAGTTAGGTTTAGGGTTAGGGTTACCGACAGAGTTTGCTTTAGGGTAAGGGACAGGATTAGAACTAGGATTAGGTTTAGAGACACGGTTAGAATTAGGGTTAGTTTTAGGTTTAGTGTTGAAGGACAGAGTTAGGGTTTGGGTTAGCATTAGGGTTAGGGTTCGTGTTAGGATTAGGGTTAGGGACAGAGTTGGGAAGAGTGTTAGGGCTCCATTTAGAGTTAGGGCTAGGGATACTTTTAGGTTTAGGTTTTGGGTTAGGAAAAGGTTTAGCTACAGGGGCAGGGATAGTTTAGGGACACAGTGAGTGTTAGAGTTAGGATTAGGGTTAGGGTTAAGGTTAGGGTTTGGGTTAGGGTTAGGGTTATGGTTAGGGTTAGGGTTTAGGATTAGGGTTAGGGTTAGGGTTAGGGTTTAGGGTTTACGGTTTGGGTTAGGGTTAGGGTTAGGGTTAGGTTTAGGTTTAGGGTTAGGGTTAGGGTTAGGGTTAGGGTTAGGTTTTAGGGATAGGGTTAGGGTTAGGTTTAGGGTTTAGATTTAGGGTTAGGGTTAAGGTTAGAGTTTAGGGTTTAGGGTTTGGGTTAGGGTTAGGGTTAGCGTTAGGTTTAGGGTTAGGGACAGGATTAGGGTTTGGGACATGGTCAGGTTTAGTGTTAGGGTTATAGTTAAGTTTAGGTTTTGTCTGATGCTTAAGTTTAGGTTTAGGGACAGGGTTAGTGACAGGGTGAGGGTTAGAGTTAAGGTTGGAGAGACGGTAAGGGTCAGAGTTAGGTTTAGCGACAGTGTTAGTGTTAGGGTTAATATTAGAGGCAGAGTTAGGGTTAAGGTTAGCGTTAGGGTTAGGGTTCGCGTTAGGATTAGGGTTAGGTACAGAGTTGGGAAGAGTGTTAGGGCTCCATTTAGAGTTAGGTCTAGGGATACGTTTAGATTTAGGTTTCGGGTTAGGAAAAGGGTTAGCTACAGGGGCAGGAATAGGGTAGGGACACAGTGAGTGTTAGAGTTAGGATTAGGGTTAGGGTTAAGGTTAGGGTTTGGGTTAGGGTTAGGGTTATGGTTAGGGTTAGGGTTTAGGATTAGGGTTAGGGTTAGGGTTAGGGTTTAGGGTTTACGGTTTGGGTTAGGGTTAGGGTTAGGGTTAGGTTTAGGTTTAGGGTTAGGGTTAGGGTTAGGGTTAGGGTTAGGTTTTAGGGATAGGGTTAGGGTTAGGTTTAGGGTTTAGGTTTAGGGTTAGGGTTAAGGTTAGAGTTTAGGGTTTAGGATTTGGGTTAGGGTTAGGGTTAGCGTTAGGTTTAGGGTTAGGGACAGGATTAGGGTTTGGGACATGGTCAGGTTTAGTGTTATGGTTATAGTTAAGTTTAGGTTTTGTCTGATGCTTAAGTTTAGGTTTAGGGACAGGGTTAGTGACAGGGTGAGGGTTAGAGTTAAGGTTGGAGAGACGGTAAGGGTCAGAGTTAGGTTTAGCGACAGTGTTAGTGTTAGGGTTAATATTAGAGGCAGAGTTAGGGTTAAGGTTAGCGTTAGGGTTAGGGTTCGCGTTAGGATTAGGGTTAGGTACAGAGTTGGGAAGAGTGTTAGGGCTCCATTTAGAGTTAGGTCTAGGGATACGTTTAGATTTAGGTTTCGGGTTAGGAAAAGGGTTAGCTACAGGGGCAGGAATAGGGTAGGGACACAGTGAGTGTTAGAGTTAGGATTAGGGTTAGGGTTAGGGTTAGGGTTTGGGTTAGGATTAGGATTAGGGTTTAGGGTCACAGTTAGGGTTAGGATTAAGGTTTAGGGTTTAGGGTTTAGTGTTTAGGGTTAGGGTTAGCCTTAGGGTTGGGTTAGGTTTAGGGTTAGGGTTGAGGGTTAGGGTTATGGTTAGGGTTAGGGACAGGATTAGGGTTTGGGACATGGTTAGGTTTAGTTTTAGGGTTATAGTTAAGTTTAGGTTTTGTCTGATGCTTAAGTTTAGGTTTAGGGACAGGGTTACTGACAGGGTTTGGGTTAGAGTTAAGGGTGGAGAGACGGTAAGGGTCAGAGTTAGGTTTAGCGACAGTGTTAGGGTTAGGGTTAATATTAGAGTCAGAGTTAAGGTTAAGGTTAGCGTTATGGTTAGAAGCAGATTAGGTTGAGTGATAGTGTTAGTATTAGTGACAGGCTTAGTGTTAGTGTTAGCGTTAGGGTTTGGGACAGTGTTAGGGTTAGGTTTGGAGTTGAGTTTAGTGTTAGGTTTCAGTTTAGGGCTATGGTAAGTATTAGAGACAGGGTGGCCTTCGGATTAGGGTAGGGATAGGGACAGGCACAGGGATAGGGATATGGTTATGCTTAGGGTTGGGATTAGAAACAGGTTTAAAGTTAAGGTCAGGGTTAGGGACAGGTATGGTTAGGGTTAGGGTCAAGGTATAGGTAAGATTTAGGTTAAGATTAGGGACAGGTTACAGTTAGGTTTAGGGTTAGGAACAAGATTAGGGCTAGGGTTGAGGTGTATGTTAGTGTCAGGGTTAGGTCTGAAGTAGGATTAGAGTTAGGGTTAGAATTAGAGTTAGGGGAACGGTTAGGATTAAGGATAGGTTTAGGGTTAACGTTACGCACAGGAATAGGGTTAGTGTTAGGGTTATGATTAGGGATAGGTACAGAGTTAGGTTGAAGAGTACGAACAGGCTTATGGATTATTAGGGTTAGGGTTTATGACACAATTAGGGTCACGGTTAGAGTTACACTTAGCTTTCCCGACATGGTTAGATTTAGGGTTACTGTGAGCGTTAAGTTTAGGACAGGTTAAGGGTTAGTGTTAGAGTTAGGGTCAGGGCTAGGGTTAGGTTTCTGGTTCGATTTACATTTAGGGTTATGGTTAAAGACAAGCTAGTGTTCTGGTTAGGATTAGGGTTTCCGTTAAAATTAGGGACACAGTTAAGGTTACTGTAAGGTTTAGGGTTAGGGATAAAGACACGGTTTGGTTTAGGGTATGGGTTTGGGGGAGATTCAGTGTTAGGGACAGGTTAGGGTAGGATTAGTGTTAGGGGTACAGGCAGTTTTCGGGTTAGAGTTACAAAATTGGTTATGAGTAAGTGTAAAAACAGGGTTAGGGTTAGTGAAGTCGTTAAGGTTAGGGTTAGGATTAGCTGCAGGGTTAGGTTTAGGGAGATGGTTAGGTTTGGGGTTTGTGTGAAGTTTAGAAAAATGATTATTTTCTGAGTTCGGTTTAGGAAAAGGCTTACAATAACAGGGTTTGGATTAAGAAGAGTATGCATGGTAGGCACACGGATGGCTTAGGTTTTGCATGAGGGTGAGGAATACAATTGGGGTTTTCATTTGACATAGGGGAGGTCTTAGGGTTAGAGACAAGGTTAAGGTTAGGGACAGCATTAGCGTTAGAGACAAGATTAAGGTTAGGGACACTGTCAGGGTTAGTGTTAAGTTTGAGTTTAGGGTTACACTTAGGGTTAGGGACAAAATTAGGGTTAGGGTTATGGACAGTGTTAGGTTTAGGGTTAAAGTTAGGGTCAGCGCTCAAGTTAAGGTTAACATTAAGGTTAGGGATAGGTTTAGGGGTAGGGTTAGAAACAAGGTTAGACTTACGGTGAGGATTAGAGGCACGGTTATTTTTAAATTAGGGTTCAAAACAGAGTTAAGGGTAGTGTTAGGGTTAGGAATACTTTTTAGGGTTAGGGTTTGGTTTAGGGTTTGTTTTAGGGTTCGGGGCAGAGTTAGGGTTAGGAACATAGTTAGTGTTCGGTTTAGGGTTAAGCATAGGGACAGAGTTAGTGTTAGAGTTAAGGTTAAGGACAGGGTTATGATTAGGGTCAGGGTTAGTGTTCAGGACAGTGTCAGGGCAGGCCGTAGGATCAGGGTAGGGTTTAGGTTCAGGTTAGGATATGCTAGGGTTAGGGTTAGGGGCATAGCTAGGGTTGAGGGCAGAGTCAGTGTTATGGTTAGGAACATGGCTAAGGTGAGGGTTCTTGTTAGGGACCGTTTCAGGGTTACGTTTAGTGTTAAGGGTTGGGTTAGAATGGAGGACACGGTTAGGGTTTGTGTTAGGGTATCACGTCTCACGTGACATCGGCTGGGGAACTACAGTTACATGGCGAAGAGTTAAGAAACTCCAGAGCCAAAAATAGAGTTTCTGTGGGCCAGTGTTCTCATCTCTGAGGCCCAAGCCTTAATACTGTGGGCGCATAGCTTTTCTTTACAACTGCCACCAAGAAGCCAATTTGAATATCTATACACAGGGAGTTGATTCTATTTGTCTGGCAGCTGCTTCGCCAAAACTCATTGTGATCAAACACAAGTTTTGCTTTCACATGTACGTATGATCCGCCGGATGGACTCAGCATTCTGAGACCACCGGATAAGGAAGTTGTACTGAGATCATTCCCTCTGGTCTTAGCATTCGGAGACACTTCCTTATGACGTGAAAGGCTCAGTGCACAGGATCATTCGAATCGGCAGCTCCACGGTGACATTAGGGTTAGGTTTATAAACAGGATGAAGTTAGGGGTAAGGTTAGGGTTACCGACAGAGTTTGCTTTAGGGTAAGGGACAGGATTAGAACTAGGATTAGGTTTAGAGACACGGTTAGAATTAGGGTTAGTTTTAGGTTTAGTGTTGAAGGACAGAGTTAGGGTTTGGGTTAGCATTAGGGTTAGGGTTCGTGTTAGGATTAGGGTTAGGGACAGAGTTGGGAAGACTGTTAGGGCTCCATTTCGAGTTAGGGCTAGGGATACGTTTAGGTTTAGGTTTTGGGTTAGGAAAAGGTTTAGCTACAGGGGCAGGTATAGTTTAGGGACACAGTGAGTGTTAGAGTTAGGATTAGGGTTAGGGTTAAGGTTAGGGTTTGGGTTAGGGTTAGGGTTATGGTTAGGTTTAGGGTTTAGGTTTAGGGTTAGGGTTAGGGTTTAGGGTTTAGGGTTTAGGGTTTAGGATTAGGGTTAGCGTTAGGGTTAGGGTTAGGGTTAGGGTTTAGGGTTTACGGTTTGGGTTAGGGTTAGGGTTAGGTTTAGGGTTAGGGTTAGGGTTTAGGGTTAGGGTTAGGGTTAGGGTTAGGGTTAGGGACAGGATTAGGGTTTGGGACATGGTTAGGTTTAGTGTTAGGGTTATAGTTAAGTTTAGGTTTTGTCTGATGCTTAAGTTTAGGTTTAGGGACAGGGTTATTGACAGGGTGAGGGTTAGAGTTAAGGGTGGAGAGACGGTAAGGGTCAGAGTTAGGTTTAGCGACAGTGTTAGGGGTAGGGTTAATATTAGAGGCAGAGTTAGGGTTAAGGTTAGCGTTATGGTTAGAAACAGATTAGGTTGAGTGATAGTGTTAGTATTAGTGACAGGCTTACTGTTAGGGTTAGGGTTAGGGTTAGGGTTTCGGGTTTCGGGTTAGGGTTACGGTTAGGGTTAGGGGCACGATTCGGGTTTGGGACATGGTTAGGTTTAGTGTTAGGGTTATAGTGAAGTTTAGGTTTTGGCTGATGGTTAAGATTAGGTTTAGTGACAGGGTTAATGACAGGGTGAGGGTTAGAATTAAGGTTAGAGAGATGGTAAGGGTTGAGTTAGGTTTAGTGACAGTGTTAGGGTTAGGGTTAGGGTTAGGTTAGGGTTAGGGTTTCGGGATAGGTTTAGGGTTAGGGTTAGGGTTTAAGGTAAGGTTAGGGTTAGGGTTAGGGTTTAGGATTTAGGGTTAGGGTTACGGTTAGGGTTAGGTTTAGGGTTAGGGACACGATTCGGGTTTGGGACATGGTTAAGTTCAGTGTTAGGGTTGTAGTTAAGTTTAGGTTTTGGCTGATGGTTAAGGTTAGGGTTAGGGACAGGATTAGTGACAGGGTGAGGGTTAGAGTTAAGGTTAGAGAGACAGTAAGGGTCAGAGTCAGGTTTAGCGACAGTGTTAGGATTAGGGTTAATATTAGAGGCAGAGTTAGGGTTAAGGTTAGCGTTATGGTTAGAAACAGATTAGGTTGTGTGATAGTGTTAGTATTAGTGACAGGCTTACTGTTAGGGTTAAGGTTAGGTTTAGAGACAGTGTTCAGGTTAGCTTTGGAGTTGAGTTTTGCCTTAGGTTTCAGTTTAGGGCTAGGGTTAGTGTTAGAGACAGGGTGGCCTTCGGATTAGGGTAGGGATAGGGTCAAGCACAAGGATAGGGATATGGTTATGGTTAGGGTTGGGATTAGAGACAGGTTTAAGGTTAGGGTCAGGTTTAGAGACCGGTATTGTAAGGGTTAGGGTCAAGGTATACGTAAGGTTTAGGTTAAGATTAGGGACAGGTTACAGTTAGGTTTAGGGTTAGGAACAAGATTAGGGCTAGGTTTGAGGTGTATATTAGTGTCAGGGTTAGGTCTGAAGTAGGATTAGAGTTAGGGTTCGAATTAGAGTTAGGGGAACGTTAAGGATTAAGGATAGGTTTAGGGTTAACGTTAGGGACAGGAATAGGGTCAGTGTTAGGGTTAAGATTAGGGATAGGTACAGAGTTAGGTTTAAGAGTATGAACAGGCTTATGGATCTGATTAGGGTTAGGGTTTATGACACAATTAGGGTCATGGTTAGAGATACGCTTAGCTTTCCCGACATGGTTAGATTTAGGGTTACTCTTAGCGTTAAGTTTAGGGACAGGTTAACGGTTAGTGTTAGAGTTAGGGTCAGGGCTAAGGTTAGGTTTACGGTTCGATTTACATTCAGGGTTATGGTTAAAGACAGGCTAGTGTTCTGGTTAGGATTAGGGTTTCCATTAAAATTAGGGACACAGTTAAGCTTAGTGTAAGGTTTAGGGTTAGTGATAAAGACACGGTTTGGTTTAGGATATGGGTTCGGCTGAGATTCAGTGTTAGGGACAGGTTAGTGTAGGATTAGTGTTAGGGGTAGAGACAGGTTTCGGGTTAGAGTTACAAAATTGGTTATGAGTAAGTGTAAAAACAGGGTTAGGGTTAGTGAAGTTGTTAGGGTTAGGGTGAGGGTTAGCTACAGGGTTAAGTTTAGGGAGAAGGTTAGTTTTGGGGTTTGTGTGAAGTTTAGAAAAAGGGTTATTTTCAGATTTTGGTTTAGGAAAAGGGTTACGATAACAGGGTTTGGATTAAGAACCGTATGCATCGTAGGCACACGGATGGCTTAGGGTTCGCATGAGGGTGAGGAATACAATTGGGGTTTTCATTTGACATAGGGGAGGTCTTAGAGTTAGAGACAAGGCTAAGGTTAGGGACAGGATTAGGGTTAGAGACAAGATTAAGGTTAGGGACACTGTCAGGGTTAGTGTTAAGTTTAAGTTTAGGGTTACAGTTAGGGTTAGGGACAAAATTAGGGTTAGGTTTATGGACAGTGTTAGGTTTAGGGTTAAAGTTAGGGTCAGCGCTCAAGTTAAGGTTAACATTAAGGTTAGGGTTAGGTTTAGGGGTAGGGTTAGAAACAAGGTTAGAGTTACGGTTAGGATGAGAGGCACAGTTATATTTAAATTAGAGTTCAAAACAGAGTTAAGGGTAGTGTTAGGTTTAGAAATACTTTTTAGGGTTAGGGTTTGGTTTACGGTTTGTTTTAGGGTTCGGGACAGAGTTAGGGTTAGGAACATAGTTAGTGTTAGGTTTAGGGTTAAGCTTAGGGACAGAGTTATGGTTACATTTAGGGTTAAGGACAGGGTTATGATTAGGGTCAGGGTTAGTGTTCAGGACAGTGTCAGGGCAGGACAAGTTTTGCTGTAGGATTAGGGTAGGGTTTGGGTTCAGGTTAGGATATGTTAGGGTTAGGGTTAGGGGCATATCTAGGGTTGAGGACAGAGTCAGTGTTACGGTTAGGAACATGGCTAAGGTTAGGGTTCATGTAAGGGACAGTTTCAGGGTTACGTTTAGTGTTAAGGGTTGGGTTAGAATGGAGGACACGTTTAATGTTAGTGTTAGGGTATCATGCCTCATGTGACATCGGCTGGGGAACTTCAGTTACATGGCGAAGAGTTAAGAAACACCAGAGCCAAAAATAGAGTTTATGTGGGCCAGTGTTCTCATCTCTGAGGCCCAAGCCTTAATACTGTGGGTGCATAGCTTTTCTTTACAACTGCCACAAAGAAGCCAATTTGAATATCTATAACCAGGGAGTTGATTCTATTTGTCTGGCAGCTGCTTCGCCAAAACTCATTGTGATCAAACACAAGTTTTGCTTTCACATGTACATATGATCCCCCGGATGGACTCAGCATTCCGAGACCACCGGATAAGGAACTTGTACTGAGATCATTCCCTCGGGTCTTAGCATTCGGAGACACTTCCTTATGACGTCAAAGGCTCAGTGCACAGGAGCATTCGAATCGGCAGCTCCACGGTGACATTAGGGTTAGGTTTATAAACAGGATGAAGTTAGGTTTAGGGTTAGGGTTACCGACAGAGTTTGCTTTAGGGTAAGGGACAGGATTAGAACTAGGATTAGGTTTAGAGACACGGTTAGAATTAGGGTTAGTTTTAGGTTTAGTGTTGAAGGACAGAGTTAGGGTTTGGGTTAGCATTAGGGTTAGGGTTCGTGTTAGGATTAGGGTTAGGGACAGAGTTGGGAAGAGTGTTAGGGCTCCATTTAGAGTTAGGGCTAGGGATACTTTTAGGTTTAGGTTTTGGGTTAGGAAAAGGTTTAGCTACAGGGGCAGGGATAGTTTAGGGACACAGTGAGTGTTAGAGTTAGGATTAGGGTTAGGGTTAAGGTTAGGGTTTGGGTTAGGGTTAGGGTTATGGTTAGGGTTAGGGTTTAGGATTAGGGTTAGGGTTAGGGTTAGGGTTTAGGGTTTACGGTTTGGGTTAGGGTTAGGGTTAGGGTTAGGTTTAGGGTTAGGGTTAGGGTTAGGGTTAGGTTTTAGGGATAGGGTTAGGGTTAGGTTTAGGGTTTAGGTTTAGGGTTAGGGTTAAGGTTAGAGTTTAGGGTTTAGGGTTTGGGTTAGGGTTAGGGTTAGCGTTAGGTTTAGGGTTAGGGACAGGATTAGGGTTTGGGACATGGTCAGGTTTAGTGTTAGGGTTATAGTTAAGTTTAGGTTTTGTCTGATGCTTAAGTTTAGGTTTAGGGACAGGGTTAGTGACAGGGTGAGGGTTAGAGTTAAGGTTGGAGAGACGGTAAGGGTCAGAGTTAGGTTTAGCGACAGTGTTAGTGTTAGGGTTAATATTAGAGGCAGAGTTAGGGTTAAGGTTAGCGTTAGGGTTAGGGTTCGCGTTAGGATTAGGGTTAGGTACAGAGTTGGGAAGAGTGTTAGGGCTCCATTTAGAGTTAGGTCTAGGGATACGTTTAGATTTAGGTTTCGGGTTAGGAAAAGGGTTAGCTACAGGGGCAGGAATAGGGTAGGGACACAGTGAGTGTTAGAGTTAGGATTAGGGTTAGGGTTAGGGTTAGGGTTTGGGTTAGGATTAGGGTTAGGGTTTAGGGTCACAGTTAGGGTTAGGATTAAGGTTTAGGGTTTAGGGTTTAGTGTTTAGGGTTAGGGTTAGCCTTAGGGTTGGGTTAGGTTTAGGGTTAGGGTTTAGGGTTAGGGTTATGGTTAGGGTTAGGGACAGGATTAGGGTTTGGGACATGGTTAGGTTTAGTTTTAGGGTTATAGTTAAGTTTAGGTTTTGTCTGATGCTTAAGTTTAGGTTTAGGGACAGGGTTACTGACAGGGTTTGGGTTAGAGTTAAGGGTGGAGAGACGGTAAGGGTCAGAGTTAGGTTTAGCGACAGTGTTAGGGTTAGGGTTAATATTAGAGTCAGAGTTAAGGTTAAGGTTAGCGTTATGGTTAGAAGCAGATTAGGTTGAGTGATAGTGTTAGTATTAGTGACAGGCTTAGTGTTAGTGTTAGCGTTAGGGTTTGGGACAGTGTTAGGGTTAGGTTTGGAGTTGAGTTTAGTGTTAGGTTTCAGTTTAGGGCTATGGTAAGTGTTAGAGACAGGGTGGCCTTCGGATTAGGGTAGGGATAGGGACAGGCACAGGGATAGGGATATGGTTATGCTTAGGGTTGGGATTAGAAACAGGTTTAAAGTTAAGGTCAGGGTTAGGGACAGGTATGGTTAGGGTTAGGGTCAAGGTATAGGTAAGATTTAGGTTAAGATTAGGGACAGGTTACAGTTAGGTTTAGGGTTAGGAACAAGATTAGGGCTAGGGTTGAGGTGTATGTTAGTGTCAGGGTTAGGTCTGAAGTAGGATTAGAGTTAGGGTTAGAATTAGAGTTAGGGGAACGGTTAGGATTAAGGATAGGTTTAGGGTTAACGTTACGCACAGGAATAGGGTTAGTGTTAGGGTTATGATTAGGGATAGGTACAGAGTTAGGTTGAAGAGTACGAACAGGCTTATGGATTATTAGGGTTAGGGTTTATGACACAATTAGGGTCACGGTTAGAGTTACACTTAGCTTTACCGACATGGTTAGATTTAGGGTTACTGTGAGCGTTAAGTTTAGGACAGGTTAAGGGTTAGTGTTAGAGTTAGGGTCAGGGCTAGGGTTAGGTTTCTGGTTCGATTTACATTTAGGGTTATGGTTAAAGACAAACTAGTGTTCTGGTTAGGATTAGGGTTTCCGTTAAAATTAGGGACACAGTTAAGGTTACTGTAAGGTTTAGGGTTAGGGATAAAGACACGGTTTGGTTTAGGGTATGGGTTTGGGGGAGATTCAGTGTTAGGGACAGGTTAGGGTAGGATTAGTGTTAGGGGTACAGGCAGTTTTCGGGTTAGAGTTACAAAATTGGTTATGAGTAAGTGTAAAAACAGGGTTAGGGTTAGTGAAGTCGTTAAGGTTAGGGTTAGGATTAGCTGCAGGGTTAGGTTTAGGGAGATGGTTAGGTTTGGGGTTTGTGTGAAGTTTAGAAAAATGATTATTTTCTGAGTTTGGTTTAGGAAAAGGCTTACAATAACAGGGTTTGGATTAAGAAGAGTATGCATGGTAGGCACACGGATGGCTTAGGTTTCGCATGAGGGTGAGGAATACAATTGGGGTTTTCATTTGACATAGGGGAGGTCTTAGGGTTAGAGACAAGGTTAAGGTTAGGGACAGCATTAGGGTTAGAGACAAGATTAAGGTTAGGGACACTGTCAGGGTTAGTGTTAAGTTTGAGTTTAGGGTTACACTTAGGGTTAGGGACAAAATTAGGGTTAGGGTTATGGACAGTGTTAGGTTTAGGGTTAAAGTTAGGGTCAGCGCTCAAGTTAAGGTTAACATTAAGGTTTAGGGATAGGTTTAGGGGTAGGGTTAGAAACAAGGTTAGACTTACGGTGAGGATTAGAGGCACGGTTATTTTTAAATTAGGGTTCAAAACAGAGTTAAGGGTAGTGTTAGGGTTAGGAATACTTTTTAGGGTTAGGGTTTGGTTTAGGGTTTGTTTTAGGGTTCGGGGCAGAGTTAGGGTTAGGAACATAGTTAGTGTTCGGTTTAGGGTTAAGCATAGGGACAGAGTTAGTGTTAGAGTTAAGGTTAAGGACAGGGTTATGATTAGGGTCAGGGTTAGTGTTCAGGACAGTGTCAGGGCAGGCCGTAGGATCAGGGTAGGGTTTAGGTTCAGGTTAGGATATGCTAGGGTTAGGGTTAGGGGCATAGCTAGGGTTGAGGGCAGAGTCAGTGTTATGGTTAGGAACATGGCTAAGGTGAGGGTTCTTGTTAGGGACCGTTTCAGGGTTACGTTTAGTGTTAAGGGTTGGGTTAGAATGGAGGACACGGTTAGGGTTTGTGTTAGGGTATCACGTCTCACGTGACATCGGCTGGGGAACTACAGTTACATGGCGAAGAGTTAAGAAACTCCAGAGCCAAAAATAGAGTTTCTGTGGGCCAGTGTTCTCATCTCTGAGGCCCAAGCCTTAATACTGTGGGCGCATAGCTTTTCTTTACAACTGCCACCAAGAAGCCAATTTGAATATCTATACACAGGGAGTTGATTCTATTTGTCTGGCAGCTGCTTCGCCAAAACTCATTGTGATCAAACACAAGTTTTGCTTTCACATGTACGTATGATCCCCCGGATGGACTCAGCATTCTGAGACCACCGGATAAGGAAGTTGTACTGAGATCATTCCCTCTGGTCTTAGCATTCGGAGACACTTCCTTATGACGTGAAAGGCTCAGTGCACAGGATCATTCGAATCGGCAGCTCCACGGTGACATTAGGGTTAGGTTTATAAACAGGATGAAGTTAGGGGTAAGGTTAGGGTTACCGACAGAGTTTGCTTTAGGGTAAGGGACAGGATTAGAACTAGGATTAGGTTTAGAGACACGGTTAGAATTAGGGTTAGTTTTAGGTTTAGTGTTGAAGGACAGAGTTAGGGTTTGGGTTAGCATTAGGGTTAGGGTTCGTGTTAGGATTAGGGTTAGGGACAGAGTTGGGAAGACTGTTAGGGCTCCATTTAGAGTTAGGGCTAGGGATACGTTTAGGTTTAGGTTTTGGGTTAGGAAAAGGTTTAGCTACAGGGGCAGGTATAGTTTAGGGACACAGTGAGTGTTAGAGTTAGGATTAGGGTTAGGGTTAAGGTTAGGGTTTGGGTTAGGGTTAGGGTTATGGTTAGGTTTAGGGTTTAGGTTTAGGGTTAGGGTTAGGGTTTAGGGTTTAGGGTTTAGGGTTTAGGATTAGGGTTAGCGTTAGGGTTAGGGTTAGGGTTAGGGTTTAGGGTTTACGGTTTGGGTTAGGGTTAGGGTTAGGTTTAGGGTTAGGGTTAGGGTTTAGGGTTAGGGTTAGGGTTAGGGTTAGGGTTAGGGACAGGATTAGGGTTTGGGACATGGTTAGGTTTAGTGTTAGGGTTATAGTTAAGTTTAGGTTTTGTCTGATGCTTAAGTTTAGGTTTAGGGACAGGGTTATTGACAGGGTGAGGGTTAGAGTTAAGGGTGGAGAGACGGTAAGGGTCAGAGTTAGGTTTAGCGACAGTGTTAGGGGTAGGGTTAATATTAGAGGCAGAGTTAGGGTTAAGGTTAGCGTTATGGTTAGAAACAGATTAGGTTGAGTGATAGTGTTAGTATTAGTGACAGGCTTACTGTTAGGGCTAGGGTTAGGGTTAGGGTTTCGGGTTTCGGGTTAGGGTTACGGTTAGGGTTAGGGGCACGATTCGGGTTTGGGACATGGTTAGGTTTAGTGTTAGGGTTATAGTGAAGTTTAGGTTTTGGCTGATGGTTAAGATTAGGTTTAGTGACAGGGTTAATGACAGGGTGAGGGTTAGAATTAAGGTTAGAGAGATGGTAAGGGTTGAGTTAGGTTTAGTGACAGTGTTAGGGTTAGGGTTAGGGTTAGGTTAGGGTTAGGGTTTCGGCATAGGTTTAGGGTTAGGGTTAGGGTTTAAGGTAAGGTTAGGGTTAGGGTTAGGGTTTAGGATTTAGGGTTAGGGTTACGGTTAGGGTTAGGTTTAGGGTTAGGGACACGATTCGGGTTTGGGACATGGTTAAGTTCAGTGTTAGGGTTGTAGTTAAGTTTAGGTTTTGGCTGATGGTTAAGGTTAGGGTTAGGGACAGGATTAGTGACAGGGTGAGGGTTAGAGTTAAGGTTAGAGAGACAGTAAGGGTCAGAGTCAGGTTTAGCGACAGTGTTAGGATTAGGGTTAATATTAGAGGCAGAGTTAGGGTTAAGGTTAGCGTTATGGTTAGAAACAGATTAGGTTGTGTGATAGTGTTAGTATTAGTGACAGGCTTACTGTTAGGGTTAAGGTTAGGTTTAGAGACAGTGTTCAGGTTAGCTTTGGAGTTGAGTTTTGCCTTAGGTTTCAGTTTAGGGCTAGGGTTAGTGTTAGAGACAGGGTGGCCTTCGGATTAGGGTAGGGATAGGGTCAGGCACAAGGATAGGGATATGGTTATGGTTAGGGTTGGGATTAGAGACAGGTTTAAGGTTAGGGTCAGGTTTAGAGACCGGTATTGTAAGGGTTAGGGTGAAGGTATACGTAAGGTTTAGGTTAAGATTAGGGACAGGTTACAGTTAGGTTTAGGGTTAGGAACAAGATTAGGGCTAGGTTTGAGGTGTATATTAGTGTCAGGGTTAGGTCTGAAGTAGGATTAGAGTTAGGGTTCGAATTAGAGTTAGGGGAACGTTAAGGATTAAGGATAGGTTTAGGGTTAACGTTAGGGACAGGAATAGGGTCAGTGTTAGGGTTAAGATTAGGGATAGGTACAGAGTTAGGTTTAAGAGTACGAACAGGCTTATGGATCTGATTAGGGTTAGGGTTTATGACACAATTAGGGTCACGGTTAGAGATACGCTTAGCTTTCCCGACATGGTTAGATTTAGGGTTACTCTTAGCGTTAAGTTTAGGGACAGGTTAACGGTTAGTGTTAGAGTTAGGGTCAGGGCTAAGGTTAGGTTTACGGTTCGATTTACATTCAGGGTTATGGTTAAAGACAGGCTAGTGTTCTGGTTAGGATTAGGGTTTCCATTAAAATTAGGGACACAGTTAAGCTTAGTGTAAGGTTTAGGGTTAGTGATAAAGACACGGTTTGGTTTAGGATATGGGTTCGGCTGAGATTCAGTGTTAGGGACAGGTTAGTGTAGGATTAGTGTTAGGGGTAGAGACAGGTTTCGGGTTAGAGTTACAAAATTGGTTATGAGTAAGTGTAAAAACAGGGTTAGGGTTAGTGAAGTTGTTAGGGTTAGGGTGAGGGTTACCTACAGGGTTAAGTTTAGGGAGAAGGTTAGTTTTGGGGTTTGTGTGAAGTTTAGAAAAAGGGTTATTTTCAGATTTTGGTTTAGGAAAAGGGTTACGATAACAGGGTTTGGATTAAGAACCGTATGCATCGTAGGCACACGGATGGCTTAGGGTTCGCATGAGGGTGAGGAATACAATTGGGGTTTTCATTTGACATAGGGGAGGTCTTAGAGTTAGAGACAAGGCTAAGGTTAGGGACAGGATTAGGGTTAGAGACAAGATTAAGGTTAGGGACACTGTCAGGGTTAGTGTTAAGTTTAAGTTTAGGGTTACAGTTAGGGTTAGGGACAAAATTAGGGTTAGGTTTATGGACAGTGTTAGGTTTAGGGTTAAAGTTAGGGTCAGCGCTCAAGTTAAGGTTAACATTAAGGTTAGGGTTAGGTTTAGGGGTAGGGTTAGAAACAAGGTTAGAGTTACGGTTAGGATGAGAGGCACAGTTATATTTAAATTAGAGTTCAAAACAGAGTTAAGGGTAGTGTTAGGTTTAGAAATACTTTTTAGGGTTAGGGTTTGGTTTACGGTTTGTTTTAGGGTTCGGGACAGAGTTAGGGTTAGGAACATAGTTAGTGTTAGGTTTAGGGTTAAGCTTAGGGACAGAGTTATGGTTACATTTAGGGTTAAGGACAGGGTTATGATTAGGGTCAGGGTTAGTGTTCAGGACAGTGTCAGGGCAGGACAAGTTTTGCTGTAGGATTAGGGTAGGGTTTGGGTTCAGGTTAGGATATGTTAGGGTTAGGGTTAGGGGCATATCTAGGGTTGAGGACAGAGTCAGTGTTACGGTTAGGAACATGGCTAAGGTTAGGGTTCATGTAAGGGACAGTTTCAGGGTTACGTTTAGTGTTAAGGGTTGGGTTAGAATGGAGGACACGTTTAATGTTAGTGTTAGGGTATCATGCCTCATGTGACATCGGCTGGGGAACTTCAGTTACATGGCGAAGAGTTAAGAAACACCAGAGCCAAAAATAGAGTTTATGTGGGCCAGTGTTCTCATCTCTGAGGCCCAAGCCTTAATACTGTGGGTGCATAGCTTTTCTTTACAACTGCCACAAAGAAGCCAATTTGAATATCTATAACCAGGGAGTTGATTCTATTTGTCTGGCAGCTGCTTCGCCAAAACTCATTGTGATCAAACACAAGTTTTGCTTTCACATGTACATATGATCCCCCGGATGGACTCAGCATTCCGAGACCACCGGATAAGGAACTTGTACTGAGATCATTCCCTCGGGTCTTAGCATTCGGAGACACTTCCTTATGACGTCAAAGGCTCAGTGCACAGGAGCATTCGAATCGGCAGCTCCACGGTGACATTAGGGTTAGGTTTATAAACAGGATGAAGTTAGGTTTAGGGTTAGGGTTACCGACAGAGTTTGCTTTAGGGTAAGGGACAGGATTAGAACTAGGATTAGGTTTAGAGACACGGTTAGAATTAGGGTTAGTTTTAGGTTTAGTGTTGAAGGACAGAGTTAGGGTTTGGGTTAGCATTAGGGTTAGGGTTCGTGTTAGGATTAGGGTTAGGGACAGAGTTGGGAAGAGTGTTAGGGCTCCATTTAGAGTTAGGGCTAGGGATACTTTTAGGTTTAGGTTTTGGGTTAGGAAAAGGTTTAGCTACAGGGGCAGGGATAGTTTAGGGACACAGTGAGTGTTAGAGTTAGGATTAGGGTTAGGGTTAAGGTTAGGGTTTGGGTTAGGGTTAGGGTTATGGTTAGGGTTAGGGTTTAGGATTAGGGTTAGGGTTAGGGTTAGGGTTTAGGGTTTACGGTTTGGGTTAGGGTTAGGGTTAGGGTTAGGTTTAGGTTTAGGGTTAGGGTTAGGGTTAGGGTTAGGGTTAGGTTTTAGGGATAGGGTTAGGGTTAGGTTTAGGGTTTAGGTTTAGGGTTAGGGTTAAGGTTAGAGTTTAGGGTTTAGGGTTTGGGTTAGGGTTAGGGTTAGCGTTAGGTTTAGGGTTAGGGACAGGATTAGGGTTTGGGACATGGTCAGGTTTAGTGTTAGGGTTATAGTTAAGTTTAGGTTTTGTCTGATGCTTAAGTTTAGGTTTAGGGACAGGGTTAGTGACAGGGTGAGGGTTAGAGTTAAGGTTGGAGAGACGGTAAGGGTCAGAGTTAGGTTTAGCGACAGTGTTAGTGTTAGGGTTAATATTAGAGGCAGAGTTAGGGTTTAGGTTAGCGTTAGGGTTAGGGTTCGCGTTAGGATTAGGGTTAGGTACAGAGTTGGGAAGAGTGTTAGGGCTCCATTTAGAGTTAGGTCTAGGGATACGTTTAGATTTAGGTTTCGGGTTAGGAAAAGGGTTAGCTACAGGGGCAGGAATAGGGTAGGGACACAGTGAGTGTTAGAGTTAGGATTAGGGTTAGGGTTAGGGTTAGGGTTTGGGTTAGGATTAGGGTTAGGGTTTAGGGTCACAGTTAGGGTTAGGATTAAGGTTTAGGGTTTAGGGTTTAGTGTTTAGGGTTAGGGTTAGCCTTAGGGTTGGGTTAGGTTTAGGGTTAGGGTTTAGGGTTAGGGTTATGGTTAGGGTTAGGGACAGGATTAGGGTTTGGGACATGGTTAGGTTTAGTTTTAGGGTTATAGTTAAGTTTAGGTTTTGTCTGATGCTTAAGTTTAGGTTTAGGGACAGGGTTACTGACAGGGTTTGGGTTAGAGTTAAGGGTGGAGAGACGGTAAGGGTCAGAGTTAGGTTTAGCGACAGTGTTAGGGTTAGGGTTAATATTAGAGTCAGAGTTAAGGTTAAGGTTAGCGTTATGGTTAGAAGCAGATTAGGTTGAGTGATAGTGTTAGTATTAGTGACAGGCTTAGTGTTAGTGTTAGCGTTAGGGTTTGGGACAGTGTTAGGGTTAGGTTTGGAGTTGAGTTTAGTGTTAGGTTTCAGTTTAGGGCTATGGTAAGTGTTAGAGACAGGGTGGCCTTCGGATTAGGGTAGGGATAGGGACAGGCACAGGGATAGGGATATGGTTATGCTTAGGGTTGGGATTAGAAACAGGTTTAAAGTTAAGGTCAGGGTTAGGGACAGGTATGGTTAGGGTTAGGGTCAAGGTATAGGTAAGATTTAGGTTAAGATTAGGGACAGGTTACAGTTAGGTTTAAGGTTAGGAACAAGATTAGGGCTAGGGTTGAGGTGTATGTTAGTGTCAGGGTTAGGTCTGAAGTAGGATTAGAGTTAGGGTTAGAATTAGAGTTAGGGGAACGGTTAGGATTAAGGATAGGTTTAGGGTTAACGTTACGCACAGGAATAGGGTTAGTGTTAGGGTTATGATTAGGGATAGGTACAGAGTTAGGTTGAAGAGTACGAACAGGCTTATGGATTATTAGGGTTAGGGTTTATGACACAATTAGGGTCACGGTTAGAGTTACACTTAGCTTTCCCGACATGGTTAGATTTAGGGTTACTGTGAGCGTTAAGTTTAGGACAGGTTAAGGGTTAGTGTTAGAGTTAGGGTCAGGGCTAGGGTTAGGTTTCTGGTTCGATTTACATTTAGGGTTATGGTTAAAGACAAGCTAGTGTTCTGGTTAGGATTAGGGTTTCCGTTAAAATTAGGGACACAGTTAAGGTTACTGTAAGGTTTAGGGTTAGGGATAAAGACACGGTTTGGTTTAGGGTATGGGTTTGGGGGAGATTCAGTGTTAGGGACAGGTTAGGGTAGGATTAGTGTTAGGGGTACAGGCAGTTTTCGGGTTAGAGTTACAAAATTGGTTATGAGTAAGTGTAAAAACAGGGTTAGGGTTAGTGAAGTCGTTAAGGTTAGGGTTAGGATTAGCTGCAGGGTTAGGTTTAGGGAGATGGTTAGGTTTGGGGTTTGTGTGAAGTTTAGAAAAATGATTATTTTCTGAGTTCGGTTTAGGAAAAGGCTTACAATAACAGGGTTTGGATTAAGAAGAGTATGCATGGTAGGCACACGGATGGCTTAGGTTTCGCATGAGGGTGAGGAATACAATTGGGGTTTTCATTTGACATAGGGGAGGTCTTAGGGTTAGAGACAAGGTTAAGGTTAGGGACAGCATTAGGGTTAGAGACAAGATTAAGGTTAGGGACACTGTCAGGGTTAGTGTTAAGTTTGAGTTTAGGGTTACACTTAGGGTTAGGGACAAAATTAGGGTTAGGGTTATGGACAGTGTTAGGTTTAGGGTTAAAGTTAGGGTCAGCGCTCAAGTTAAGGTTAACATTAAGGTTAGGGATAGGTTTAGGGGTAGGGTTAGAAACAAGGTTAGACTTACGGTGAGGATTAGAGGCACGGTTATTTTTAAATTAGGGTTCAAAACAGAGTTAAGGGTAGTGTTAGGGTTAGGAATACTTTTTAGGGTTAGGGTTTGGTTTAGGGTTTGTTTTAGGGTTCGGGGCAGAGTTAGGGTTAGGAACATAGTTAGTGTTCGGTTTAGGGTTAAGCATAGGGACAGAGTTAGTGTTAGAGTTAAGGTTAAGGACAGGGTTATGATTAGGGTCAGGGTTAGTGTTCAGGACAGTGTCAGGGCAGGCCGTAGGATCAGGGTAGGGTTTAGGTTCAGGTTAGGATATGCTAGGGTTAGGGTTAGGGGCATAGCTAGGGTTGAGGGCAGAGTCAGTGTTATGGTTAGGAACATGGCTAAGGTGAGGGTTCTTGTTAGGGACCGTTTCAGGGTTACGTTTAGTGTTAAGGGTTGGGTTAGAATGGAGGACACGGTTAGGGTTTGTGTTAGGGTATCACGTCTCACGTGACATCGGCTGGGGAACTACAGTTACATGGCGAAGAGTTAAGAAACTCCAGAGCCAAAAATAGAGTTTCTGTGGGCCAGTGTTCTCATCTCTGAGGCCCAAGCCTTAATACTGTGGGCGCATAGCTTTTCTTTACAACTGCCACCAAGAAGCCAATTTGAATATCTATACACAGGGAGTTGATTCTATTTGTCTGGCAGCTGCTTCGCCAAAACTCATTGTGATCAAACACAAGTTTTGCTTTCACATGTACGTATGATCCCCCGGATGGACTCAGCATTCTGAGACCACCGGATAAGGAAGTTGTACTGAGATCACTCCCTCTGGTCTTAGCATTCGGAGACACTTCCTTATGACGTGAAAGGCTCAGTGCACAGGATCATTCGAATCGGCAGCTCCACGGTGACATTAGGGTTAGGTTTATAAACAGGATGAAGTTAGGGGTAAGGTTAGGGTTACCGACAGAGTTTGCTTTAGGGTAAGGGACAGGATTAGAACTAGGATTAGGTTTAGAGACACGGTTAGAATTAGGGTTAGTTTTAGGTTTAGTGTTGAAGGACAGAGTTAGGGTTTGGGTTAGCATTAGGGTTAGGGTTCGTGTTAGGATTAGGGTTAGGGACAGAGTTGGGAAGACTGTTAGGGCTCCATTTAGAGTTAGGGCTAGGGATACGTTTAGGTTTAGGTTTTGGGTTAGGAAAAGGTTTAGCTACAGGGGCAGGTATAGTTTAGGGACACAGTGAGTGTTAGAGTTAGGATTAGGGTTAGGGTTAAGGTTAGGGTTTGGGTTAGGGTTAGGGTTATGGTTAGGTTTAGGGTTTAGGTTTAGGGTTAGGGTTAGGGTTTAGGGTTTAGGGTTTAGGGTTTAGGATTAGGGTTAGCGTTAGGGTTAGGGTTAGGGTTAGGGTTTAGGGTTTACGGTTTGGGTTAGGGTTAGGGTTAGGTTTAGGGTTAGGGTTAGGGTTTAGGGTTAGGGTTAGGGTTAGGGTTAGGGTTAGGGACAGGATTAGGGTTTGGGACATGGTTAGGTTTAGTGTTAGGGTTATAGTTAAGTTTAGGTTTTGTCTGATGCTTAAGTTTAGGTTTAGGGACAGGGTTATTGACAGGGTGAGGGTTAGAGTTAAGGGTGGAGAGACGGTAAGGGTCAGAGTTAGGTTTAGCGACAGTGTTAGGGGTAGGGTTAATATTAGAGGCAGAGTTAGGGTTAAGGTTAGCGTTATGGTTAGAAACAGATTAGGTTGAGTGATAGTGTTAGTATTAGTGACAGGCTTACTGTTAGGGCTAGGGTTAGGGTTAGGGTTTCGGGTTTCGGGTTAGGGTTACGGTTAGGGTTAGGGGCACGATTCGGGTTTGGGACATGGTTAGGTTTAGTGTTAGGGTTATAGTGAAGTTTAGGTTTTGGCTGATGGTTAAGATTAGGTTTAGTGACAGGGTTAATGACAGGGTGAGGGTTAGAATTAAGGTTAGAGAGATGGTAAGGGTTGAGTTAGGTTTAGTGACAGTGTTAGGGTTAGGGTTAGGGTTAGGTTAGGGTTAGGGTTTCGGGATAGGTTTAGGGTTAGGGTTAGGGTTTAAGGTAAGGTTAGGGTTAGGGTTAGGGTTTAGGATTTAGGGTTAGGGTTACGGTTAGGGTTAGGTTTAGGGTTAGGGACACGATTCGGGTTTGGGACATGGTTAAGTTCAGTGTTAGGGTTGTAGTTAAGTTTAGGTTTTGGCTGATGGTTAAGGTTAGGGTTAGGGACAGGATTAGTGACAGGGTGAGGGTTAGAGTTAAGGTTAGAGAGACAGTAAGGGTCAGAGTCAGGTTTAGCGACAGTGTTAGGATTAGGGTTAATATTAGAGGCAGAGTTAGGGTTAAGGTTAGCGTTATGGTTAGAAACAGATTAGGTTGTGTGATAGTGTTAGTATTAGTGACAGGCTTACTGTTAGGGTTAAGGTTAGGTTTAGAGACAGTGTTAAGGTTAGCTTTGGAGTTGAGTTTTGCCTTAGGTTTCAGTTTAGGGCTAGGGTTAGTGTTAGAGACAGGGTGGCCTTCGGATTAGGGTAGGGATAGGGTCAGGCACAAGGATAGGGATATGGTTATGGTTAGGGTTGGGATTAGAGACAGGTTTAAGGTTAGGGTCAGGTTTAGAGACCGGTATTGTAAGGGTTAGGGTCAAGGTATACGTAAGGTTTAGGTTAAGATTAGGGACAGGTTACAGTTAGGTTTAGGGTTAGGAACAAGATTAGGGCTAGGTTTGAGGTGTATATTAGTGTCAGGGTTAGGTCTGAAGTAGGATTAGAGTTAGGGTTCGAATTAGAGTTAGGGGAACGTTAAGGATTAAGGATAGGTTTAGGGTTAACGTTAGGGACAGGAATAGGGTCAGTGTTAGGGTTAAGATTAGGGATAGGTACAGAGTTAGGTTTAAGAGTACGAACAGGCTTATTGATCTGATTAGGGTTAGGGTTTATGACACAATTAGGGTCACGGTTAGAGATACGCTTAGCTTTCCCGACATGGTTAGATTTAGGGTTACTCTTAGCGTTAAGTTTAGGGACAGGTTAACGGTTAGTGTTAGAGTTAGGGTCAGGGCTAAGGTTAGGTTTACGGTTCGATTTACATTCAGGGTTATGGTTAAAGACAGGCTAGTGTTCTGGTTAGGATTAGGGTTTCCATTAAAATTAGGGACACAGTTAAGCTTAGTGTAAGGTTTAGGGTTAGTGATAAAGACACGGTTTGGTTTAGGATATGGGTTCGGCTGAGATTCAGTGTTAGGGACAGGTTAGTGTAGGATTAGTGTTAGGGGTAGAGACAGGTTTCGGGTTAGAGTTACAAAATTGGTTATGAGTAAGTGTAAAAACAGGGTTAGGGTTAGTGAAGTTGTTAGGGTTAGGGTGAGGGTTAGCTACAGGGTTAAGTTTAGGGAGAAGGTTAGTTTTGGGGTTTGTGTGAAGTTTAGAAAAAGGGTTATTTTCAGATTTTGGTTTAGGAAAAGGGTTACGATAACAGGGTTTGGATTAAGAACCGTATGCATCGTAGGCACACGGATGGCTTAGGGTTCGCATGAGGGTGAGGAATACAATTGGGGTTTTCATTTGACATAGGGGAGGTCTTAGAGTTAGAGACAAGGCTAAGGTTAGGGACAGGATTAGGGTTAGAGACAAGATTAAGGTTAGGGACACTGTCAGGGTTAGTGTTAAGTTTAAGTTTAGGGTTACAGTTAGGGTTAGGGACAAAATTAGGGTTAGGTTTATGGACAGTGTTAGGTTTAGGGTTAAAGTTAGGGTCAGCGCTCAAGTTAAGGTTAACATTAAGGTTAGGGTTAGGTTTAGGGGTAGGGTTAGAAACAAGGTTAGAGTTACGGTTAGGATGAGAGGCACAGTTATATTTAAATTAGAGTTCAAAACAGAGTTAAGGGTAGTGTTAGGTTTAGAAATACTTTTTAGGGTTAGGGTTTGGTTTACGGTTTGTTTTAGGGTTCGGGACAGAGTTAGGGTTAGGAACATAGTTAGTGTTAGGTTTAGGGTTAAGCTTAGGGACAGAGTTATGGTTACATTTAGGGTTAAGGACAGGGTTATGATTAGGGTCAGGGTTAGTGTTCAGGACAGTGTCAGGGCAGGACAAGTTTTGCTGTAGGATTAGGGTAGGGTTTGGGTTCAGGTTAGGATATGTTAGGGTTAGGGTTAGGGGCATATCTAGGGTTGAGGACAGAGTCAGTGTTACGGTTAGGAACATGGCTAAGGTTAGGGTTCATGTAAGGGACAGTTTCAGGGTTACGTTTAGTGTTAAGGGTTGGGTTAGAATGGAGGACACGTTTAATGTTAGTGTTAGGGTATCATGCCTCATGTGACATCGGCTGGGGAACTTCAGTTACATGGCGAAGAGTTAAGAAACACCAGAGCCAAAAATAGAGTTTATGTGGGCCAGTGTTCTCATCTCTGAGGCCCAAGCCTTAATACTGTGGGTGCATAGCTTTTCTTTACAACTGCCACAAAGAAGCCAATTTGAATATCTATAACCAGGGAGTTGATTCTATTTGTCTGGCAGCTGCTTCGCCAAAACTCATGTGATCAAACACAAGTTTTGCTTTCACATGTACATATGATCCCCCGGATGGACTCAGCATTCCGAGACCACCGGATAAGGAAGTTGTACTGAGATCATTCCCTCGGGTCTTAGCATTCGGAGACACTTCCTTATGACGTCAAAGGCTCAGTGCACAGGAGCATTCGAATCGGCAGCTCCACGGTGACATTAGGGTTAGGTTTATAAACAGGATGAAGTTAGGTTTAGGGTTAGGGTTACCGACAGAGTTTGCTTTAGGGTAAGGGACAGGATTAGAACTAGGATTAGGTTTAGAGACACGGTTAGAATTAGGGTTAGTTTTAGGTTTAGTGTTGAAGGACAGAGTTAGGGTTTGGGTTAGCATTAGGGTTAGGGTTCGTGTTAGGATTAGGGTTAGGGACAGAGTTGGGAAGAGTGTTAGGGCTCCATTTAGAGTTAGGGCTAGGGATACTTTTAGGTTTAGGTTTTGGGTTAGGAAAAGGTTTAGCTACAGGGGCAGGTATAGTTTAGGGACACAGTGAGTGTTAGAGTTAGGATTAGGGTTAGGGTTAAGGTTAGGGTTTGTGTTAGGGTTAGGGTTATGGTTAGGGTTAGGGTTTAGGATTAGGGTTAGGGTTAGGGTTAGGGTTTAGGGTTTACGGTTTGGGTTAGGGTTAGGGTTAGGGTTAGGTTTAGGTTTAGGGTTAGGGTTAGGGTTAGGGTTAGGGTTAGGTTTTAGGGATAGGGTTAGGGTTAGGTTTAGGGTTTAGGTTTAGGGTTAGGGTTAAGGTTAGAGTTTAGGGTTTAGGGTTTGGGTTAGGGTTAGGGTTAGCGTTAGGTTTAGGGTTAGGGACAGGATTAGGGTTTGGGACATGGTCAGGTTTAGTGTTAGGGTTATAGTTAAGTTTAGGTTTTGTCTGATGCTTAAGTTTAGGTTTAGGGACAGGGTTAGTGACAGGGTGTGGGTTAGAGTTAAGGTTGGAGAGACGGTAAGGGTCAGAGTTAGGTTTAGCGACAGTGTTAGTGTTAGGGTTAATATTAGAGGCAGAGTTAGGGTTAAGGTTAGCGTTAGGGTTAGGGTTCGCGTTAGGATTAGGGTTAGGTACAGAGTTGGGAAGAGTGTTAGGGCTCCATTTAGAGTTAGGTCTAGGGATACGTTTAGATTTAGGTTTCGGGTTAGGAAAAGGGTTAGCTACAGGGGCAGGAATAGGGTAGGGACACAGTGAGTGTTAGAGTTAGGATTAGGGTTAGGGTTAGGGTTAGGGTTTGGGTTAGGATTAGGGTTAGGGTTTAGGGTCACAGTTAGGGTTAGGATTAAGGTTTAGGGTTTAGGGTTTAGTGTTTAGGGTTAGGGTTAGCCTTAGGGTTGGGTTAGGTTTAGGGTTAGGGTTTAGGGTTAGGGTTATGGTTAGGGTTAGGGACAGGATTAGGGTTTGGGACATGGTTAGGTTTAGTTTTAGGGTTATAGTTAAGTTTAGGTTTTGTCTGATGCTTAAGTTTAGGTTTAGGGACAGGGTTACTGACAGGGTTTGGGTTAGAGTTAAGGGTGGAGAGACGGTAAGGGTCAGAGTTAGGTTTAGCGACAGTGTTAGGGTTAGGGTTAATATTAGAGTCAGAGTTAAGGTTAAGGTTAGCGTTATGGTTAGAAGCAGATTAGGTTGAGTGATAGTGTTAGTATTAGTGACAGGCTTAGTGTTAGTGTTAGCGTTAGGGTTTGGGACAGTGTTAGGGTTAGGTTTGGAGTTGAGTTTAGTGTTAGGTTTCAGTTTAGGGCTATGGTAAGTGTTAGAGACAGGGTGGCCTTCGGATTAGGGTAGGGATAGGGACAGGCACAGGGATAGGGATATGGTTATGCTTAGGGTTGGGATTAGAAACAGGTTTAAAGTTAAGGTCAGGGTTAGGGACAGGTATGGTTAGGGTTAGGGTCAAGGTATAGGTAAGATTTAGGTTAAGATTAGGGACAGGTTACAGTTAGGTTTAAGGTTAGGAACAAGATTAGGGCTAGGGTTGAGGTGTATGTTAGTGTCAGGGTTAGGTCTGAAGTAGGATTAGAGTTAGGGTTAGAATTAGAGTTAGGGGAACGGTTAGGATTAAGGATAGGTTTAGGGTTAACGTTACGCACAGGAATAGGGTTAGTGTTAGGGTTATGATTAGGGATAGGTACAGAGTTAGGTTGAAGAGTACGAACAGGCTTATGGATTATTAGGGTTAGGGTTTATGACACAATTAGGGTCACGGTTAGAGTTACACTTAGCTTTACCGACATGGTTAGATTTAGGGTTACTGTGAGCGTTAAGTTTAGGACAGGTTAAGGGTTAGTGTTAGAGTTAGGGTCAGGGCTAGGGTTAGGTTTCTGGTTCGATTTACATTTAGGGTTATGGTTAAAGACAAGCTAGTGTTCTGGTTAGGATTAGGGTTTCCGTTAAAATTAGGGACACAGTTAAGGTTACTGTAAGGTTTAGGGTTAGTGATAAAGACACGGTTTGGTTTAGGGTATGGGTTTGGGGGAGATTCAGTGTTAGGGACAGGTTAGGGTAGGATTAGTGTTAGGGGTACAGGCAGTTTTCGGGTTAGAGTTACAAAATTGGTTATGAGTAAGTGTAAAAACAGGGTTAGGGTTAGTGAAGTCGTTAAGGTTAGGGTTAGGATTAGCTGCAGGGTTAGGTTTAGGGAGATGGTTAGGTTTGGGGTTTGTGTGAAGTTTAGAAAAATGATTATTTTCTGAGTTCGGTTTAGGAAAAGGCTTACAATAACAGGGTTTGGATTAAGAAGAGTATGCATGGTAGGCACACGGATGGCTTAGGTTTCGCATGAGGGTGAGGAATACAATTGGGGTTTTCATTTGACATAGGGGAGGTCTTAGGGTTAGAGACAAGGTTAAGGTTAGGGACAGCATTAGGGTTAGAGACAAGATTAAGGTTAGGGACACTGTCAGGGTTAGTGTTAAGTTTGAGTTTAGGGTTACACTTAGGGTTAGGGACAAAATTAGGGTTAGGGTTATGGACAGTGTTAGGTTTAGGGTTAAAGTTAGGGTCAGCGCTCAAGTTAAGGTTAACATTAAGGTTAGGGATAGGTTTAGGGGTAGGGTTAGAAACAAGGTTAGACTTACGGTGAGGATTAGAGGCACGGTTATTTTTAAATTAGGGTTCAAAACAGAGTTAAGGGTAGTGTTAGGGTTAGGAATACTTTTTAGGGTTAGGGTTTGGTTTAGGGTTTGTTTTAGGGTTCGGGGCAGAGTTAGGGTTAGGAACATAGTTAGTGTTCGGTTTAGGGTTAAGCATAGGGACAGAGTTAGTGTTAGAGTTAAGGTTAAGGACAGGGTTATGATTAGGGTCAGGGTTAGTGTTCAGGACAGTGTCAGGGCAGGCCGTAGGATCAGGGTAGGGTTTAGGTTCAGGTTAGGATATGCTAGGGTTAGGGTTAGGGGCATAGCTAGGGTTGAGGGCAGAGTCAGTGTTATGGTTAGGAACATGGCTAAGGTGAGGGTTCTTGTTAGGGACCGTTTCAGGGTTACGTTTAGTGTTAAGGGTTGGGTTAGAATGGAGGACACGGTTAGGGTTTGTGTTAGGGTATCACGTCTCACGTGACATCGGCTGGGGAACTACAGTTACATGGCGAAGAGTTAAGAAACTCCAGAGCCAAAAATAGAGTTTATGTGGGCCAGTGTTCTCATCTCTGAGGCCCAAGCCTTAATACTGTGGGTGCATAGCTTTTCTTTACAACTGCCACAAAGAAGCCAATTTGAATATCTATAACCAGGGAGTTGATTCTATTTGTCTGGCAGCTGCTTCGCCAAAACTCATTGTGATCAAACACAAGTTTTGCTTTCACATGTACGTATGATCCCCCGGATGGACTCAGCATTCCGAGACCACCGGATAAGGAACTTGTACTGAGATCATTCCCTCGGGTCTTAGCATTTGGAGACACTTCCTTATGACGTCAAAGGCTCAGTGCACAGGAGCATTCGAATCGGCAGCTCCACGGTGACATTAGGGTTAGGTTTATAAACAGGATGAAGTTAGGTTTAGGGTTAGGGTTACCGACAGAGTTTGCTTTAGGGTAAGGGACAGGATTAGAACTAGGATTAGGTTTAGAGACACGGTTAGAATTAGGGTTAGTTTTAGGTTTAGTGTTGAAGGACAGAGTTAGGGTTTGGGTTAGCATTAGGGTTAGGGTTCGTGTTAGGATTAGGGTTAGGGACAGAGTTGGGAAGACTGTTAGGGCTCCATTTAGAGTTAGGGCTAGGGATACGTTTAGGTTTAGGTTTTGGGTTAGGAAAAGGTTTAGCTACAGGGGCAGGTATAGTTTAGGGACACAGTGAGTGTTAGAGTTAGGATTAGGGTTAGGGTTAAGGTTAGGGTTTGGGTTAGGGTTAGGGTTATGGTTAGGTTTAGGGTTTAGGTTTAGGGTTAGGGTTAGGGTTAGGGTTAGGGTTAGGGTTTAGGGTTTACGGTTTGGGTTAGGGTTAGGGTTAGGTTTAGGGTTAGGGTTAGGGTTTAGGGTTAGGGTTAGGGTTAGGGTTAGGGTTAGGGACAGGATTAGGGTTTGGGACATGGTTAGGTTTAGTGTTAGGGTTATAGTTAAGTTTAGGTTTTGTCTGATGCTTAAGTTTAGGTTTACGGACAGGGTTATTGACAGGGTGAGGGTTAGAGTTAAGGGTGGAGAGACGGTAAGGGTCAGAGTTAGGTTTAGCGACAGTGTTAGGGGTAGGGTTAATATTAGAGGCAGAGTTAGGGTTAAGGTTAGCGTTATGGTTAGAAACAGATTAGGTTGAGTGATAGTGTTAGTATTAGTGACAGGCTTACTGTTAGGGTTAGGGTTTCGGGTTTCGGGTTAGGGTTACGGTTAGGGTTAGGGGCACGATTCGGGTTTGGGACATGGTTAGGTTTAGTGTTAGGGTTATAGTGAAGTTTAGGTTTTGGCTGATGGTTAAGATTAGGTTTAGTGACAGGGTTAATGACAGGGTGAGGGTTAGAATTAAGGTTAGAGAGATGGTAAGGGTTGAGTTAGGTTTAGTGACAGTGTTAGGGTTAGGGTTAGGGTTAGGTTAGGGTTAGGGTTTCGGGATAGGTTTAGGGTTAGGGTTAGGGTTTAAGGTAAGGTTAGGGTTAGGGTTAGGGTTTAGGATTTAGGGTTAGGGTTACGGTTAGAGTTAGGTTTAGGGTTAGGGACACGATTCGGGTTTGGGACATGGTTAAGTTCAGTGTTAGGGTTGTAGTTAAGTTTAGGTTTTGGCTGATGGTTAAGGTTAGGGTTAGGGACAGGATTAGTGACAGGGTGAGGGTTAGAGTTAAGGTTAGAGAGACAGTAAGGGTCAGAGTCAGGTTTAGCGACAGTGTTAGGATTAGGGTTAATATTAGAGGCAGAGTTAGGGTTAAGGTTAGCGTTATGGTTAGAAACAGATTAGGTTGTGTGATAGTGTTAGTATTAGTGACAGGCTTACTGTTAGGGTTAAGGTTAGGTTTAGAGACAGTGTTAAGGTTAGCTTTGGAGTTGAGTTTTGCCTTAGGTTTCAGTTTAGGGCTAGGGTTAGTGTTAGAGACAGGGTGGCCTTCGGATTAGGGTAGGGATAGGGTCAGGCACAAGGATAGGGATATGGTTATGGTTAGGGTTGGGATTAGAGACAGGTTTAAGGTTAGGGTCAGGTTTAGAGACCGGTATTGTAAGGGTTAGGGTCAAGGTATACGTAAGGTTAAGTTAAGATTAGGGACAGGTTACAGTTAGGTTTAGGGTTAGGAACAAGATTAGGGCTAGGTTTGAGGTGTATATTAGTGTCAGGGTTAGGTCTGAAGTAGGATTAGAGTTAGGGTTCGAATTAGAGTTAGGGGAACGTTAAGGATTAAGGATAGGTTTAGGGTTAACGTTAGGGACAGGAATAGGGTCAGTGTTAGGGTTAAGATTAGGGATAGGTACAGAGTTAGGTTTAAGAGTACGAACAGGCTTATGGATCTGATTAGGGTTAGGGTTTATGACAGAATTAGGGTCACGGTTAGAGATACGCTTAGCTTTCCCGACATGGTTAGATTTAGGGTTACTCTTAGCGTTAAGTTTAGGGACAGGTTAACGGTTAGTGTTAGAGTTAGGGTCAGGGCTAAGGTTAGGTTTACGGTTCGATTTACATTCAGGGTTATGGTTAAAGACAGGCTAGTGTTCTGGTTAGGATTAGGGTTTCCATTAAAATTAGGGACACAGTTAAGCTTAGTGTAAGGTTTAGGGTTAGTGATAAAGACACGGTTTGGTTTAGGATATGGGTTCGGCTGAGATTCAGTGTTAGGGACAGGTTAGTGTAGGATTAGTGTTAGGGGTAGAGACAGGTTTCGGGTTAGAGTTACAAAATTGGTTATGAGTAAGTGTAAAAACAGGGTTAGGGTTAGTGAAGTTGTTAGGGTTAGGGTGAGGGTTAGCTACAGGGTTAAGTTTAGGGAGAAGGTTAGTTTTGGGGTTTGTGTGAAGTTTAGAAAAAGGGTTATTTTCAGATTTTGGTTTAGGAAAAGGGTTACGATAACAGGGTTTGGATTAAGAACCGTATGCATCGTAGGCACACGGATGGCTTAGGGTTCGCATGAGGGTGAGGAATACAATTGGGGTTTTCATTTGACATAGGGGAGGTCTTAGAGTTAGAGACAAGGCTAAGGTTAGGGACAGGATTAGGGTTAGAGACAAGATTAAGGTTAGGGACACTGTCAGGGTTAGTGTTAAGTTTAAGTTTAGGGTTACAGTTAGGGTTAGGGACAAAATTAGGGTTAGGTTTATGGACAGTGTTAGGTTTAGGGTTAAAGTTAGGGTCAGCGCTCAAGTTAAGGTTAACATTAAGGTTAGGGTTAGGTTTAGGGGTAGGGTTAGAAACAAGGTTAGAGTTACGGTTAGGATGAGAGGCACAGTTATATTTAAATTAGAGTTCAAAACAGAGTTAAGGGTAGTGTTAGGTTTAGAAATACTTTTTAGGGTTAGGGTTTGGTTTACGGTTTGTTTTAGGGTTCGGGACAGAGTTAGGGTTAGGAACATAGTTAGTGTTAGGTTTAGGGTTAAGCTTAGGGACAGAGTTATGGTTACATTTAGGGTTAAGGACAGGGTTATGATTAGGGTCAGGGTTAGTGTTCAGGACAGTGTCAGGGCAGGACAAGTTTTGCTGTAGGATTAGGGTAGGGTTTGGGTTCAGGTTAGGATATGTTAGGGTTAGGGTTAGGGGCATATCTAGGGTTGAGGACAGAGTCAGTGTTACGGTTAGGAACATGGCTAAGGTTAGGGTTCATGTAAGGGACAGTTTCAGGGTTACGTTTAGTGTTAAGGGTTGGGTTAGAATGGAGGACACGTTTAATGTTAGTGTTAGGGTATCATGCCTCATGTGACATCGGCTGGGGAACTTCAGTTACATGGCGAAGAGTTAAGAAACACCAGAGCCAAAAATAGAGTTTATGTGGGCCAGTGTTCTCATCTCTGAGGCCCAAGCCTTAATACTGTGGGTGCATAGCTTTTCTTTACAACTGCCACAAAGAAGCCAATTTGAATATCTATAACCAGGAAGTTGATTCTATTTGTCTGGCAGCTGCTTCGCCAAAACTCATTGTGATCAAACACAAGTTTTGCTTTCACATGTACATATGATCCCCCGGATGGACTCAGCATTCCGAGACCACCGGATAAGGAACTTGTACTGAGATCATTCCCTCGGGTCTTAGCATTTGGAGACACTTCCTTATGACGTCAAAGGCTCAGTGCACAGGAGCATTCGAATCGGCAGCTCCACGGTGACATTAGGGTTAGGTTTATAAACAGGATGAAGTTAGGTTTAGGGTTAGGGTTACCGACAGAGTTTGCTTTAGGGTAAGGGACAGGATTAGAACTAGGATTAGGTTTAGAGACACGGTTAGAATTAGGGTTAGTTTTAGGTTTAGTGTTGAAGGACAGAGTTAGGGTTTGGGTTAGCATTAGGGTTAGGGTTCGTGTTAGGATTAGGGTTAGGGACAGAGTTGGGAAGAGTGTTAGGGCTCCATTTAGAGTTAGGGCTAGGGATACTTTTAGGTTTAGGTTTTGGGTTAGGAAAAGGTTTAGCTACAGGGGCAGGGATAGTTTAGGGACACAGTGAGTGTTAGAGTTAGGATTAGGGTTAGGGTTAAGGTTAGGGTTTGGGTTAGGGTTAGGGTTATGGTTAGGGTTAGGGTTTAGGATTAGGTTTAGGGTTAGGGTTAGGGTTTAGGGTTTACGGTTTGGGTTAGGGTTAGGGTTAGGGTTAGGTTTAGGTTTAGGGTTAGGGTTAGGGTTAGGGTTAGGGTTAGGTTTTAGGGATAGGGTTAGGGTTAGGTTTAGGGTTTAGGTTTAGGGTTAGGGTTAAGGTTAGAGTTTAGGGTTTAGGGTTTGGGTTAGGGTTAGGGTTAGCGTTAGGTTTAGGGTTAGGGACAGGATTAGGGTTTGGGACATGGTCAGGTTTAGTGTTAGGGTTATAGTTAAGTTTAGGTTTTGTCTGATGCTTAAGTTTAGGTTTAGGGACAGGGTTAGTGACAGGGTGAGGGTTAGAGTTAAGGTTGGAGAGACGGTAAGGGTCAGAGTTAGGTTTAGCGACAGTGTTAGTGTTAGGGTTAATATTAGAGGCAGAGTTAGGGTTAAGGTTAGCGTTAGGGTTAGGGTTCGCGTTAGGATTAGGGTTAGGTACAGAGTTGGGAAGAGTGTTAGGGCTCCATTTAGAGTTAGGTCTAGGGATACGTTTAGATTTAGGTTTCGGGTTAGGAAAAGGGTTAGCTACAGGGGCAGGAATAGGGTAGGGACACAGTGAGTGTTAGAGTTAGGATTAGGGTTAGGGTTAGGGTTAGGGTTTGGGTTAGGATTAGGGTTAGGGTTTAGGGTCACAGTTAGGGTTAGGATTAAGGTTTAGGGTTTAGGGTTTAGTGTTTAGGGTTAGGGTTAGCCTTAGGGTTGGGTTAGGTTTAGGGTTAGGGTTTAGGGTTAGGGTTATGGTTAGGGTTAGGGACAGGATTAGGGTTTGGGACATGGTTAGGTTTAGTTTTAGGGTTATAGTTAAGTTTAGGTTTTGTCTGATGCTTAAGTTTAGGTTTAGGGACAGGGTTACTGACAGGGTTTGGGTTAGAGTTAAGGGTGGAGAGACGGTAAGGGTCAGAGTTAGGTTTAGCGACAGTGTTAGGGTTAGGGTTAATATTAGAGTCAGAGTTAAGGTTAAGGTTAGCGTTATGGTTAGAAGCAGATTAGGTTGAGTGATAGTGTTAGTATTAGTGACAGGCTTAGTGTTAGTGTTAGCGTTAGGGTTTGGGACAGTGTTAGGGTTAGGTTTGGAGTTGAGTTTAGTGTTAGGTTTCAGTTTAGGGCTATGGTAAGTGTTAGAGACAGGGTGGCCTTCGGATTAGGGTAGGGATAGGGACAGGCACAGGGATAGGGATATGGTTATGCTTAGGGTTGGGATTAGAAACAGGTTTAAAGTTAAGGTCAGGGTTAGGGACAGGTATGGTTAGGGTTAGGGTCAAGGTATAGGTAAGATTTAGGTTAAGATTAGGGACAGGTTACAGTTAGGTTTAAGGTTAGGAACAAGATTAGGGCTAGGGTTGAGGTGTATGTTAGTGTCAGGGTTAGGTCTGAAGTAGGATTAGAGTTAGGGTTAGAATTAGAGTTAGGGGAACGGTTAGGATTAAGGATAGGTTTAGGGTTAACGTTACGCACAGGAATAGGGTTAGTGTTAGGGTTATGATTAGGGATAGGTACAGAGTTAGGTTGAAGAGTACGAACAGGCTTATGGATTATTAGGGTTAGGGTTTATGACACAATTAGGGTCACGGTTAGAGTTACACTTAGCTTTCCCGACATGGTTAGATTTAGGGTTACTGTGAGCGTTAAGTTTAGGACAGGTTAAGGGTTAGTGTTAGAGTTAGGGTCAGGGCTAGGGTTAGGTTTCTGGTTCGATTTACATTTAGGGTTATGGTTAAAGACAAGCTAGTGTTCTGGTTAGGATTAGGGTTTCCGTTAAAATTAGGGACACAGTTAAGGTTACTGTAAGGTTTAGGGTTAGGGATAAAGACACGGTTTGGTTTAGGGTATGGGTTTGGGGGAGATTCAGTGTTAGGGACAGGTTAGGGTAGGATTAGTGTTAGGGGTACAGGCAGTTTTCGGGTTAGAGTTACAAAATTGGTTATGAGTAAGTGTAAAAACAGGGTTAGGGTTAGTGAAGTCGTTAAGGTTAGGGTTAGGATTAGCTGCAGGGTTAGGTTTAGGGAGATGGTTAGGTTTGGGGTTTGTGTGAAGTTTAGAAAAATGATTATTTTCTGAGTTCGGTTTAGGAAAAGGCTTACAATAACAGGGTTTGGATTAAGAAGAGTATGCATGGTAGGCACACGGATGGCTTAGGTTTCGCATGAGGGTGAGGAATACAATTGGGGTTTTCATTTGACATAGGGGAGGTCTTAGGGTTAGAGACAAGATTAAGGTTAGGGACAGCATTAGGGTTAGAGACAAGAATAAGGTTAGGGACACTGTCAGGGTTAGTGTTAAGTTTGAGTTTAGGGTTACACTTAGGGTTAGGGACAAAATTAGGGTTAGGGTTATGGACAGTGTTAGGTTTAGGGTTAAAGTTAGGGTCAGCGCTCAAGTTAAGGTTAACATTAAGGTTAGGGATAGGTTTAGGTGTAGGGTTAGAAACAAGGTTAGACTTACGGTGAGGATTAGAGGCACGGTTATTTTTAAATTAGGGTTCAAAACAGAGTTAAGGGTAGTGTTAGGGTTAGGAATACTTTTTAGGGTTAGGGTTTGGTTTAGGGTTTGTTTTAGGGTTCGGGGCAGAGTTAGGGTTAGGAACATAGTTAGTGTTCGGTTTAGGGTTAAGCATAGGGACAGAGTTAGTGTTAGAGTTAAGGTTAAGGACAGGGTTATGATTAGGGTCAGGGTTAGTGTTCAGGACAGTGTCAGGGCAGGCCGTAGGATCAGGGTAGGGTTTAGGTTCAGGTTAGGATATGCTAGGGTTAGGGTTAGGGGCATAGCTAGGGTTGAGGGCAGAGTCAGTGTTATGGTTAGGAACATGGCTAAGGTGAGGGTTCTTGTTAGGGACCGTTTCAGGGTTACGTTTAGTGTTAAGGGTTGGGTTAGAATGGAGGACACGGTTAGGGTTTGTGTTAGGGTATCACGTCTCACGTGACATCGGCTGGGGAACTACAGTTACATGGCGAAGAGTTAAGAAACTCCAGAGCCAAAAATAGAGTTTCTGTGGGCCAGTGTTCTCATCTCTGAGGCCCAAGCCTTAATACTGTGGGCGCATAGCTTTTCTTTACAACTGCCACCAAGAAGCCAATTTGAATATCTATACACAGGGAGTTGATTCTATTTGTCTGGCAGCTGCTTCGCCAAAACTCATTGTGATCAAACACAAGTTTTGCTTTCACATGTACGTATGATCCCCCGGATGGACTCAGCATTCTGAGACCACCGGATAAGGAAGTTGTACTGAGATCATTCCCTCTGGTCTTAGCATTCGGAGACACTTCCTTATGACGTGAAAGGCTCAGTGCACAGGATCATTCGAATCGGCAGCTCCACGGTGACATTAGGGTTAGGTTTATAAACAGGATGAAGTTAGGGGTAAGGTTACGGTTACCGACAGAGTTTGCTTTAGGGTAAGGGACAGGATTAGAACTAGGATTAGGTTTAGAGACACGGTTAGAATTAGGGTTAGTTTTAGGTTTAGTGTTGAAGGACAGAGTTAGGGTTTGGGTTAGCATTAGGGTTAGGGTTCGTGTTAGGATTAGGGTTAGGGACAGAGTTGGGAAGACTGTTAGGGCTCCATTTAGAGTTAGGGCTAGGGATACGTTTAGGTTTAGGTTTTGGGTTAGGAAAAGGTTTAGCTACAGGGGCAGGTATAGTTTAGGGACACAGTGAGTGTTAGAGTTAGGATTAGGGTTAGGGTTAAGGTTAGGGTTTGGGTTAGGGTTAGGGTTATGGTTAGGGTTTAGGGTTTAGGGTTTAGGGTTTAGGATTAGGGTTAGCGTTAGGGTTAGGGTTAGGGTTAGGGTTTAGGGTTTACGGTTTGGGTTAGGGTTAGGGTTAGGTTTAGGGTTAGGGTTAGGGTTTAGGGTTAGGGTTAGGGTTTAGGGTTTAGGGTTTAGGGTTTAGGATTAGGGTTAGCGTTAGGGTTAGGGTTAGGGTTAGGGTTTAGGGTTTACGGTTTGGGTTAGGGTTAGGGTTAGGTTTAGGGTTAGGGTTAGGGTTTAGGGTGAGGGTTAGGGTTAGGGTTAGGGTTAGGGACAGGATTAGGGTTTGGGACATGGTTAGGTTTAGTGTTAGGGTTATAGTTAAGTTTAGGTTTTGTCTGATGCTTAAGTTTAGGTTTAGGGACAGGGTTATTGACAGGGTGAGGGTTAGAGTTAAGGGTGGAGAGACGGTAAGGGTCAGAGTTAGGTTTAGCGACAGTGTTAGGGGTAGGGTTAATATTAGAGGCAGAGTTAGGGTTAAGGTTAGCGTTATGGTTAGAAACAGATTAGGTTGAGTGATAGTGTTAGTATTAGTGACAGGCTTACTGTTAGGGTTAGGGTTAGGGTTAGGGTTTCGGGTTTCGGGTTAGGGTTACGGTTAGGGTTAGGGGCACGATTCGGGTTTGGGACATGGTTAGGTTTAGTGTTAGGGTTATAGTGAAGTTTAGGTTTTGGCTGATGGTTAAGATTAGGTTTAGTGACAGGGTTAATGACAGGGTGAGGGTTAGAATTAAGGTTAGAGAGATGGTAAGGGTTGAGTTAGGTTTAGTGACAGTGTTAGGGTTAGGGTTAGGGTTAGGTTAGGGTTAGGGTTTCGGGATAGGTTTAGGGTTAGGGTTAGGGTTTAAGGTAAGGTTAGGGTTAGGGTTAGGGTTTAGGATTTAGGGTTAGGGTTACGGTTAGGGTTAGGTTTAGGGTTAGGGACACGATTCGGGTTTGGGACATGGTTAAGTTCAGTGTTAGGGTTGTAGTTAAGTTTAGGTTTTGGCTGATGGTTAAGGTTAGGGTTAGGGACAGGATTAGTGACAGGGTGAGGGTTAGAGTTAAGGTTAGAGAGACAGTAAGGGTCAGAGTCAGGTTTAGCGACAGTGTTAGGATTAGGGTTAATATTAGAGGCAGAGTTAGGGTTAAGGTTAGCGTTATGGTTAGAAACAGATTAGGTTGTGTGATAGTGTTAGTATTAGTGACAGGCTTACTGTTAGGGTTAAGGTTAGGTTTAGAGACAGTGTTAAGTTTAGCTTGGGAGTTGAGTTTTGCCTTAGGTTTCAGTTTAGGGTTAGGGTTAATGTTAGAGACAGGGTGGCCTTCGGATTAGGGTAGGGATAGGGTCAGGCACAAGGATAGGGATATGGTTATGGTTAGGGTTGGGATTAGAGACAGGTTTAAGGTTAGGGTCAGGTTTAGAGACCGGTATTGTAAGGGTTAGGGTCAAGGTATACGTAAGGTTTAGGTTAAGATTAGGGACAGGTTACAGTTAGGTTTAGGGTTAGGAACAAGATTAGGGCTAGGTTTGAGGTGTATATTAGTGTCAGGGTTAGGTCTGAAGTAGGATTAGAGTTAGGGTTCGAATTAGAGTTAGGGGAACGTTAAGGATTAAGGATAGGTTTAGGGTTAACGTTAGGGACAGGAATAGGGTCAGTATTAGGGTTAAGATTAGGGATAGGTACAGAGTTAGGTTTAAGAGTACGAACAGGCTTATTGATCTGATTAGGGTTAGGGTTTATGACACAATTAGGGTCACGGTTAGAGATACGCTTAGCTTTCCCGACATGGTTAGATTTAGGGTTACTCTTAGCGTTAAGTTTAGGGACAGGTTAACGGTTAGTGTTAGAGTTAGGGTCAGGGCTAAGGTTAGGTTTACGGTTCGATTTACATTCAGGGTTATGGTTAAAGACAGGCTAGTGTTCTGGTTAGGATTAGGGTTTCCATTAAAATTAGGGACACAGTTAAGCTTAGTGTAAGGTTTAGGGTTAGTGATAAAGACACGGTTTGGTTTAGGATATGGGTTCGGCTGAGATTCAGTGTTAGGGACAGGTTAGGGTAGGATTAGTGTTAGGGGTAGAGACAGGTTTCGGGTTAGAGTTACAAAATTGGTTATGAGTAAGTGTAAAACCAGGGTTAGGGTTAGTGAAGTTGTTAGGGTTAGGGTGAGGGTTAGCTACAGGGTTAAGTTTAGGGAGAAGGTTAGTTTTGGGGTTTGTGTGAAGTTTAGAAAAAGGGTTATTTTCAGATTTTGGTTTAGGAAAAGGGTTACGATAACAGGGTTTGGATTAAGAACCGTATGCATCGTAGGCACACGGATGGCTTATGGTTCGCATGAGGGTGAGGAATACAATTGGGGTTTTCATTTGACATAGGGGAGGTCTTAGAGTTAGAGACAAGGCTAAGGTTAGGGACAGGATTAGGGTTAGAGACAAGATTAAGGTTAGGGACACTGTCAGGGTTAGTGTTAAGTTTAAGTTTAGGGTTACAGTTAGGGTTAGGGACAAAATTAGGGTTAGGTTTATGGACAGTGTTAGGTTTAGGGTTAAAGTTAGGGTCAGCGCTCAAGTTAAGGTTAACATTAAGGTTAGGGTTAGGTTTAGGGGTAGGGTTAGAAACAAGGTTAGAGTTACGGTTAGGATGAGAGGCACAGTTATATTTAAATTAGAGTTCAAAACAGAGTTAAGGGTAGTGTTAGGTTTAGAAATACTTTTTAGGGTTAGGGTTTGGTTTACGGTTTGTTTTAGGGTTCGGGACAGAGTTAGGGTTAGGAACATAGTTAGTGTTAGGTTTAGGGTTAAGCTTAGGGACAGAGTTATGGTTACATTTAGGGTTAAGGACAGGGTTATGATTAGGGTCAGGGTTAGTGTTCAGGACAGTGTCAGGGCAGGACAAGTTTTGCTGTAGGATTAGGGTAGGGTTTGGGTTCAGGTTAGGATATGTTAGGGTTAGGGTTAGGGGCATATCTAGGGTTGAGGACAGAGTCAGTGTTACGGTTAGGAACATGGCTAAGGTTAGGGTTCATGTAAGGGACAGTTTCAGGGTTACGTTTAGTGTTAAGGGTTGGGTTAGAATGGAGGACACGTTTAATGTTAGTGTTAGGGTATCATGCCTCATGTGACATCGGCTGGGGAACTTCAGTTATATGGCGAAGAGTTAAGAAACACCAGAGCCAAAAATAGAGTTTATGTGGGCCAGTGTTCTCATCTCTGAGGCCCAAGCCTTAATACTGTGGGTGCATAGCTTTTCTTTACAACTGCCACAAAGAAGCCAATTTGAATATCTATAACCAGGGAGTTGATTCTATTTGTCTGGCAGCTGCTTCGCCAAAACTCATTGTGATCAAACACAAGTTTTGCTTTCACATGTACATATGATCCCCCGGATGGACTCAGCATTCCGAGACCACCGGATAAGGAAGTTGTACTGAGATCATTCCCTCGGGTCTTAGCATTCGGAGACACTTCCTTATGACGTCAAAGGCTCAGTGCACAGGAGCATTCGAATCGGCAGCTCCACGGTGACATTAGGGTTAGGTTTATAAACAGGATGAAGTTAGGTTTAGGGTTAGGGTTACCGACAGAGTTTGCTTTAGGGTAAGGGACAGGATTAGAACTAGGATTAGGTTTAGAGACACGGTTAGAATTAGGGTTAGTTTTAGGTTTAGTGTTGAAGGACAGAGTTAGGGTTTGGGTTAGCATTAGGGTTAGGGTTCGTGTTAGGATTAGGGTTAGGGACAGAGTTGGGAAGAGTGTTAGGGCTCCATTTAGAGTTAGGGCTAGGGATACTTTTAGGTTTAGGTTTTGGGGTAGGGAAAGGTTTAGCTACAGGGGCAGGGATAGTTTAGGGACACAGTGAGTGTTAGAGTTAGGATTAGGGTTAGGGTTAAGGTTAGGGTTTGGGTTAGGGATAGGGTTATGGTTAGGGTTAGGGTTTAGGATTAGGGTTAGGGTTAGGGTTAGGGTTTAGGGTTTACGGTTTGGGTTAGGGTTAGGGTTAGGGTTAGGTTTAGGTTTAGGGTTAGGGTTAGGGTTAGGGTTAGGGTTAGGTTTTAGGGATAGGGTTAGGGTTAGGTTTAGGGTTTAGGTTTAGGGTTAGGGTTAAGGTTAGAGTTTAGGGTTTAGGGTTTGGGTTAGGGTTAGGGTTAGCGTTAGGTTTAGGGTTAGGGACAGGATTAGGGTTTGGGACATGGTCAGGTTTAGTGTTAGGGTTATAGTTAAGTTTAGGTTTTGTCTGATGCTTAAGTTTAGGTTTAGGGACAGGGTTAGTGACAGGGTGAGGGTTAGAGTTAAGGTTGGAGAGACGGTAAGGGTCAGAGTTAGGTTTAGCGACAGTGTTAGTGTTAGGGTTAATATTAGAGGCAGAGTTAGGGTTAAGGTTAGCGTTAGGGTTAGGGTTCGCGTTAGGATTAGGGTTAGGTACAGAGTTGGGAAGAGTGTTAGGGCTCCATTTAGAGTTAGGTCTAGGGATACGTTTAGATTTAGGTTTCGGGTTAGGAAAAGGGTTAGCTACAGGGGCAGGAATAGGGTAGGGACACAGTGAGTGTTAGAGTTAGGATTAGGGTTAGGGTTAGGGTTAGGGTTTGGGTTAGGATTAGGGTTAGGGTTTAGGGTCACAGTTAGGGTTAGGATTAAGGTTTAGGGTTTAGGGTTTAGTGTTTAGGGTTAGGGTTAGCCTTAGGGTTGGGTTAGGTTTAGGGTTAGGGTTTAGGGTTAGGGTTATGGTTAGGGTTAGGGACAGGATTAGGGTTTGGGACATGGTTAGGTTTAGTTTTAGGGTTATAGTTAAGTTTAGGTTTTGTCTGATGCTTAAGTTTAGGTTTAGGGACAGGGTTACTGACAGGGTTTGGGTTAGAGTTAAGGGTGGAGAGACGGTAAGGGTCAGAGTTAGGTTTAGCGACAGTGTTAGGGTTAGGGTTAATATTAGAGTCAGAGTTAAGGTTAAGGTTAGCGTTATGGTTAGAAGCAGATTAGGTTGAGTGATAGTGTTAGTATTAGTGACAGGCTTAGTGTTAGTGTTAGCGTTAGGGTTTGGGACAGTGTTAGGGTTAGGTTTGGAGTTGAGTTTAGTGTTAGGTTTCAGTTTAGGGCTATGGTAAGTGTTAGAGACAGGGTGGCCTTCGGATTAGGGTAGGGATAGGGACAGGCACAGGGATAGGGATATGGTTATGCTTAGGGTTGGGATTAGAAACAGGTTTAAAGTTAAGGTCAGGGTTAGGGACAGGTATGGTTAGGGTTAGGGTCAAGGTATAGGTAAGATTTAGGTTAAGATTAGGGACAGGTTACAGTTAGGTTTAAGGTTAGGAACAAGATTAGGGCTAGGGTTGAGGTGTATGTTAGTGTCAGGGTTAGGTCTGAAGTAGGATTAGAGTTAGGGTTAGAATTAGAGTTAGGGGAACGGTTAGGATTAAGGATAGGTTTAGGGTTAACGTTACGCACAGGAATAGGGTTAGTGTTAGGGTTATGATTAGGGATAGGTACAGAGTTAGGTTGAAGAGTACGAACAGGCTTATGGATTATTAGGGTTAGGGTTTATGACACAATTAGGGTCACGGTTAGAGTTACACTTAGCTTTCCCGACATGGTTAGATTTAGGGTTACTGTGAGCGTTAAGTTTAGGACAGGTTAAGGGTTAGTGTTAGAGTTAGGGTCAGGGCTAGGGTTAGGTTTCTGGTTCGATTTACATTTAGGGTTATGGTTAAAGACAAGCTAGTGTTCTGGTTAGGATTAGGGTTTCCGTTAAAATTAGGGACACAGTTAAGGTTACTGTAAGGTTTAGGGTTAGGGATAAAGACACGGTTTGGTTTAGGGTATGGGTTTGGGGGAGATTCAGTGTTAGGGACAGGTTAGGGTAGGATTAGTGTTAGGGGTACAGGCAGTTTTCGGGTTAGAGTTACAAAATTGGTTATGAGTAAGTGTAAAAACAGGGTTAGGGTTAGTGAAGTCGTTAAGGTTAGGGTTAGGATTAGCTGCAGGGTTAGGTTTAGGGAGATGGTTAGGTTTGGGGTTTGTGTGAAGTTTAGAAAAATGATTATTTTCTGAGTTCGGTTTAGGAAAAGGCTTACAATAACAGGGTTTGGATTAAGAAGAGTATGCATGGTAGGCACACGGATGGCTTAGGTTTCGCATGAGGGTGAGGAATACAATTGGGGTTTTCATTTGACATAGGGGAGGTCTTAGGGTTAGAGACAAGATTAAGGTTAGGGACAGCATTAGGGTTAGAGACAAGAATAAGGTTAGGGACACTGTCAGGGTTAGTGTTAAGTTTGAGTTTAGGGTTACACTTAGGGTTAGGGACAAAATTAGGGTTAGGGTTATGGACAGTGTTAGGTTTAGGGTTAAAGTTAGGGTCAGCGCTCAAGTTAAGGTTAACATTAAGGTTAGGGATAGGTTTAGGTGTAGGGTTAGAAACAAGGTTAGACTTACGGTGAGGATTAGAGGCACGGTTATTTTTAAATTAGGGTTCAAAACAGAGTTAAGGGTAGTGTTAGGGTTAGGAATACTTTTTAGGGTTAGGGTTTGGTTTAGGGTTTGTTTTAGGGTTCGGGGCAGAGTTAGGGTTAGGAACATAGTTAGTGTTCGGTTTAGGGTTAAGCATAGGGACAGAGTTAGTGTTAGAGTTAAGGTTAAGGACAGGGTTATGATTAGGGTCAGGGTTAGTGTTCAGGACAGTGTCAGGGCAGGCCGTAGGATCAGGGTAGGGTTTAGGTTCAGGTTAGGATATGCTAGGGTTAGGGTTAGGGGCATAGCTAGGGTTGAGGGCAGAGTCAGTGTTATGGTTAGGAACATGGCTAAGGTGAGGGTTCTTGTTAGGGACCGTTTCAGGGTTACGTTTAGTGTTAAGGGTTGGGTTAGAATGGAGGACACGGTTAGGGTTTGTGTTAGGGTATCACGTCTCACGTGACATCGGCTGGGGAACTACAGTTACATGGCGAAGAGTTAAGAAACTCCAGAGCCAAAAATAGAGTTTCTGTGGGCCAGTGTTCTCATCTCTGAGGCCCAAGCCTTAATACTGTGGGCGCATAGCTTTTCTTTACAACTGCCACCAAGAAGCCAATTTGAATATCTATACACAGGGAGTTGATTCTATTTGTCTGGCAGCTGCTTCGCCAAAACTCATTGTGATCAAACACAAGTTTTGCTTTCACATGTACGTATGATCCCCCGGATGGACTCAGCATTCTGAGACCACCGGATAAGGAAGTTGTACTGAGATCATTCCCTCTGGTCTTAGCATTCGGAGACACTTCCTTATGACGTGAAAGGCTCAGTGCACAGGATCATTCGAATCGGCAGCTCCACGGTGACATTAGGGTTAGGTTTATAAACAGGATGAAGTTAGGGGTAAGGTTACGGTTACCGACAGAGTTTGCTTTAGGGTAAGGGACAGGATTAGAACTAGGATTAGGTTTAGAGACACGGTTAGAATTAGGGTTAGTTTTAGGTTTAGTGTTGAAGGACAGAGTTAGGGTTTGGGTTAGCATTAGGGTTAGGGTTCGTGTTAGGATTAGGGTTAGGGACAGAGTTGGGAAGACTGTTAGGGCTCCATTTAGAGTTAGGGCTAGGGATACGTTTAGGTTTAGGTTTTGGGTTAGGAAAAGGTTTAGCTACAGGGGCAGGTATAGTTTAGGGACACAGTGAGTGTTAGAGTTAGGATTAGGGTTAGGGTTAAGGTTAGGGTTTGGGTTAGGGTTAGGGTTATGGTTAGGGTTTAGGGTTTAGGGTTTAGGGTTTAGGATTAGGGTTAGCGTTAGGGTTAGGGTTAGGGTTAGGGTTTAGGGTTTACGGTTTGGGTTAGGGTTAGGGTTAGGTTTAGGGTTAGGGTTAGGGTTTAGGGTTAGGGTTAGGGTTTAGGGTTTAGGGTTTAGGGTTTAGGATTAGGGTTAGCGTTAGGGTTAGGGTTAGGGTTAGGGTTTAGGGTTTACGGTTTGGGTTAGGGTTAGGGTTAGGTTTAGGGTTAGGGTTAGGGTTTAGGGTGAGGGTTAGGGTTAGGGTTAGGGTTAGGGACAGGATTAGGGTTTGGGACATGGTTAGGTTTAGTGTTAGGGTTATAGTTAAGTTTAGGTTTTGTCTGATGCTTAAGTTTAGGTTTAGGGACAGGGTTATTGACAGGGTGAGGGTTAGAGTTAAGGGTGGAGAGACGGTAAGGGTCAGAGTTAGGTTTAGCGACAGTGTTAGGGGTAGGGTTAATATTAGAGGCAGAGTTAGGGTTAAGGTTAGCGTTATGGTTAGAAACAGATTAGGTTGAGTGATAGTGTTAGTATTAGTGACAGGCTTACTGTTAGGGTTAGGGTTAGGGTTAGGGTTACGGTTAGGGTTAGGGGCACGATTCGGGTTTGGGACATGGTTAGGTTTAGTGTTAGGGTTATAGTGAAGTTTAGGTTTTGGCTGATGGTTAAGATTAGGTTTAGTGACAGGGTTAATGACAGGGTGAGGGTTAGAATTAAGGTTAGAGAGATGGTAAGGGTTGAGTTAGGTTTAGTGACAGTGTTAGGGTTAGGGTTAGGGTTAGGTTAGGGTTAGGGTTTCGGGATAGGTTTAGGGTTAGGGTTAGGGTTTAAGGTAAGGTTAGGGTTAGGGTTAGGGTTTAGGATTTAGGGTTAGGGTTACGGTTAGGGTTAGGTTTAGGGTTAGGGACACGATTCGGGTTTGGGACATGGTTAAGTTCAGTGTTAGGGTTGTAGTTAAGTTTAGGTTTTGGCTGATGGTTAAGGTTAGGGTTAGGGACAGGATTAGTGACAGGGTGAGGGTTAGAGTTAAGGTTAGAGAGACAGTAAGGGTCAGAGTCAGGTTTAGCGACAGTGTTAGGATTAGGGTTAATATTAGAGGCAGAGTTAGGGTTAAGGTTAGCGTTATGGTTAGAAACAGATTAGGTTGTGTGATAGTGTTAGTATTAGTGACAGGCTTACTGTTAGGGTTAAGGTTAGGTTTAGAGACAGTGTTAAGTTTAGCTTGGGAGTTGAGTTTTGCCTTAGGTTTCAGTTTAGGGTTAGGGTTAATGTTAGAGACAGGGTGGCCTTCGGATTAGGGTAGGGATAGGGTCAGGCACAAGGATAGGGATATGGTTATGGTTAGGGTTGGGATTAGAGACAGGTTTAAGGTTAGGGTCAGGTTTAGAGACCGGTATTGTAAGGGTTAGGGTCAAGGTATACGTAAGGTTTAGGTTAAGATTAGGGACAGGTTACAGTTAGGTTTAGGGTTAGGAACAAGATTAGGGCTAGGTTTGAGGTGTATATTAGTGTCAGGGTTAGGTCTGAAGTAGGATTAGAGTTAGGGTTCGAATTAGAGTTAGGGGAACGTTAAGGATTAAGGATAGGTTTAGGGTTAACGTTAGGGACAGGAATAGGGTCAGTATTAGGGTTAAGATTAGGGATAGGTACAGAGTTAGGTTTAAGAGTACGAACAGGCTTATTGATCTGATTAGGGTTAGGGTTTATGACACAATTAGGGTCACGGTTAGAGATACGCTTAGCTTTCCCGACATGGTTAGATTTAGGGTTACTCTTAGCGTTAAGTTTAGGGACAGGTTAACGGTTAGTGTTAGAGTTAGGGTCAGGGCTAAGGTTAGGTTTACGGTTCGATTTACATTCAGGGTTATGGTTAAAGACAGGCTAGTGTTCTGGTTAGGATTAGGGTTTCCATTAAAATTAGGGACACAGTTAAGCTTAGTGTAAGGTTTAGGGTTAGTGATAAAGACACGGTTTGGTTTAGGATATGGGTTCGGCTGAGATTCAGTGTTAGGGACAGGTTAGGGTAGGATTAGTGTTAGGGGTAGAGACAGGTTTCGGGTTAGAGTTACAAAATTGGTTATGAGTAAGTGTAAAACCAGGGTTAGGGTTAGTGAAGTTGTTAGGGTTAGGGTGAGGGTTAGCTACAGGGTTAAGTTTAGGGAGAAGGTTAGTTTTGGGGTTTGTGTGAAGTTTAGAAAAAGGGTTATTTTCAGATTTTGGTTTAGGAAAAGGGTTACGATAACAGGGTTTGGATTAAGAACCGTATGCATCGTAGGCACACGGATGGCTTATGGTTCGCATGAGGGTGAGGAATACAATTGGGGTTTTCATTTGACATAGGGGAGGTCTTAGAGTTAGAGACAAGGCTAAGGTTAGGGACAGGATTAGGGTTAGAGACAAGATTAAGGTTAGGGACACTGTCAGGGTTAGTGTTAAGTTTAAGTTTAGGGTTACAGTTAGGGTTAGGGACAAAATTAGGGTTAGGTTTATGGACAGTGTTAGGTTTAGGGTTAAAGTTAGGGTCAGCGCTCAAGTTAAGGTTAACATTAAGGTTAGGGTTAGGTTTAGGGGTAGGGTTAGAAACAAGGTTAGAGTTACGGTTAGGATGAGAGGCACAGTTATATTTAAATTAGAGTTCAAAACAGAGTTAAGGGTAGTGTTAGGTTTAGAAATACTTTTTAGGGTTAGGGGTTGGTTTACGGTTTGTTTTAGGGTTCGGGACAGAGTTAGGGTTAGGAACATAGTTAGTGTTAGGTTTAGGGTTAAGCTTAGGGACAGAGTTATGGTTACATTTAGGGTTAAGGACAGGGTTATGATTAGGGTCAGGGTTAGTGTTCAGGACAGTGTCAGGGCAGGACAAGTTTTGCTGTAGGATTAGGGTAGGGTTTGGGTTCAGGTTAGGATATGTTAGGGTTAGGGTTAGGGGCATATCTAGGGTTGAGGACAGAGTCAGTGTTACGGTTAGGAACATGGCTAAGGTTAGGGTTCATGTAAGGGACAGTTTCAGGGTTACGTTTAGTGTTAAGGGTTGGGTTAGAATGGAGGACACGTTTAATGTTAGTGTTAGGGTATCATGCCTCATGTGACATCGGCTGGGGAACTTCAGTTATATGGCGAAGAGTTAAGAAACACCAGAGCCAAAAATAGAGTTTATGTGGGCCAGTGTTCTCATCTCTGAGGCCCAAGCCTTAATACTGTGGGTGCATAGCTTTTCTTTACAACTGCCACAAAGAAGCCAATTTGAATATCTATAACCAGGGAGTTGATTCTATTTGTCTGGCAGCTGCTTCGCCAAAACTCATTGTGATCAAACACAAGTTTTGCTTTCACATGTACATATGATCCCCCGGATGGACTCAGCATTCCGAGACCACCGGATAAGGAAGTTGTACTGAGATCATTCCCTCGGGTCTTAGCATTCGGAGACACTTCCTTATGACGTCAAAGGCTCAGTGCACAGGAGCATTCGAATCGGCAGCTCCACGGTGACATTAGGGTTAGGTTTATAAACAGGATGAAGTTAGGTTTAGGGTTAGGGTTACCGACAGAGTTTGCTTTAGGGTAAGGGACAGGATTAGAACTAGGATTAGGTTTAGAGACACGGTTAGAATTAGGGTTAGTTTTAGGTTTAGTGTTGAAGGACAGAGTTAGGGTTTGGGTTAGCATTAGGGTTAGGGTTCGTGTTAGGATTAGGGTTAGGGACAGAGTTGGGAAGAGTGTTAGGGCTCCATTTAGAGTTAGGGCTAGGGATACTTTTAGGTTTAGGTTTTGGGGTAGGGAAAGGTTTAGCTACAGGGGCAGGGATAGTTTAGGGACACAGTGAGTGTTAGAGTTAGGATTAGGGTTAGGGTTAAGGTTAGGGTTTGGGTTAGGGTTAGGGTTATGGTTAGGGTTAGGGTTTAGGATTAGGGTTAGGGTTAGGGTTAGGGTTTAGGGTTTACGGTTTGGGTTAGGGTTAGGGTTAGGGTTAGGTTTAGGTTTAGGGTTAGGGTTAGGGTTAGGGTTTAGGTTTAGGGTTAGGGTTAAGGTTAGAGTTTAGGGTTTAGGGTTTGGGTTAGGGTTAGGGTTAGCGTTAGGTTTAGGGTTAGGGACAGGATTAGGGTTTGGGACATGGTCAGGTTTAGTGTTAGGGTTATAGTTAAGTTTAGGTTTTGTCTGATGCTTAAGTTTAGGTTTAGGGACAGGGTTACTGACAGGGTTTGGGTTAGAGTTAAGGGTGGAGAGACGGTAAGGGTCAGAGTTAGGTTTAGCGACAGTGTTAGGGTTAGGGTTAATATTAGAGTCAGAGTTAAGGTTAAGGTTAGCGTTATGGTTAGAAGCAGATTAGGTTGAGTGATAGTGTTAGTATTAGTGACAGGCTTAGTGTTAGTGTTAGCGTTAGGGTTTGGGACAGTGTTAGGGTTAGGTTTGGAGTTGAGTTTAGTGTTAGGTTTCAGTTTAGGGCTATGGTAAGTGTTAGAGACAGGGTGGCCTTTGGATTAGGGTAGGGATAGGGACAGGCACAGGGATAGGGATATGGTTATGCTTAGGGTTGGGATTAGAAACAGGTTTAAAGTTAAGGTCAGGGTTAGGGACAGGTATGGTTAGGGTTAGGGTCAAGGTATAGGTAAGATTTAGGTTAAGATTAGGGACAGGTTACAGTTAGGTATAAGGTTAGGAACAAGATTAGGGCTAGGGTTGAGGTGTATGTTAGTGTCAGGGTTAGGTCTGAAGTAGGATTAGAGTTAGGGTTAGAATTAGAGTTAGGGGAACGGTTAGGATTAAGGATAGGTTTAGGGTTAACGTTACGCACAGGAATAGGGTTAGTGTTAGGGTTATGATTAGGAATAGGTACAGAGTTAGGTTGAAGAGTACGAACAGGCTTATGGATTATTAGGGTTAGGGTTTATGACACAATTAGGGTCACGGTTAGAGTTACACTTAGCTTTACCGACATGGTTAGATTTAGGGTTACTGTGAGCGTTAAGTTTAGGACAGGTTAAGGGTTAGTGTTAGAGTTAGGGTCAGGGCTAGGGTTAGGTTTCTGGTTCGATTTACATTTAGGGTTATGGTTAAAGACAAGCTAGTGTTCTGGTTAGGATTAGGGTTTCCGTTAAAATTAGGGACACAGTTAAGGTTACTGTAAGGTTTAGGGTTAGGGATAAAGACACGGTTTGGTTTAGGGTATGGGTTTGGGGGAGATTCAGTGTTAGGGACAGGTTAGGGTAGGATTAGTGTTAGGGGTACAGGCAGTTTTCGGGTTAGAGTTACAAAATTGGTTATGAGTAAGTGTAAAAACAGGGTTAGGGTTAGTGAAGTCGTTAAGGTTAGGGTTAGGATTAGCTGCAGGGTTAGGTTTAGGGAGATGGTTAGGTTTGGGGTTTGTGTGAAGTTTAGAAAAATGATTATTTTCTGAGTTCGGTTTAGGAAAAGGCTTACAATAACAGGGTTTGGATTAAGAAGAGTATGCATGGTAGGCACACGGATGGCTTAGGTTTCGCATGAGGGTGAGGAATACAATTGGGGTTTTCATTTGACATAGGGGAGGTCTTAGGGTTAGAGACAAGATTAAGGTTAGGGACAGCATTAGGGTTAGAGACAAGAATAAGGTTAGGGACACTGTCAGGGTTAGTGTTAAGTTTGAGTTTAGGGTTACACTTAGGGTTAGGGACAAAATTAGGGTTAGGGTTATGGACAGTGTTAGGTTTAGGGTTAAAGTTAGGGTCAGCGCTCAAGTTAAGGTTAACATTAAGGTTAGGGATAGGTTTAGGGGTAGGGTTAGAAACAAGGTTAGACTTACGGTGAGGATTAGAGGCACGGTTATTTTTAAATTAGGGTTCAAAACAGAGTTAAGGGTAGTGTTAGGGTTAGGAATACTTTTTAGGGTTAGGGTTTGGTTTAGGGTTTGTTTTAGGGTTCGGGGCAGAGTTAGGGTTAGGAACATAGTTAGTGTTCGGTTTAGGGTTAAGCATAGGGACAGAGTTAGTGTTAGAGTTAAGGTTAAGGACAGGGTTATGATTAGGGTCAGGGTTAGTGTTCAGGACAGTGTCAGGGCAGGCCGTAGGATCAGGGTAGGGTTTAGGTTCAGGTTAGGATATGCTAGGGTTAGGGTTAGGGGCATAGCTAGGGTTGAGGGCAGAGTCAGTGTTATGGTTAGGAACATGGCTAAGGTGAGGGTTCTTGTTAGGGACCGTTTCAGGGTTACGTTTAGTGTTAAGGGTTGGGTTAGAATGGAGGACACGGTTAGGGTTTGTGTTAGGGTATCACGTCTCACGTGACATCGGCTGGGGAACTACAGTTACATGGCGAAGAGTTAAGAAACTCCAGAGCCAAAAATAGAGTTTCTGTGGGCCAGTGTTCTCATCTCTGAGGCCCAAGCCTTAATACTGTGGGCGCATAGCTTTTCTTTACAACTGCCACCAAGAAGCCAATTTGAATATCTATACACAGGGAGTTGATTCTATTTGTCTGGCAGCTGCTTCGCCAAAACTCATTGTGATCAAACACAAGTTTTGCTTTCACATGTACGTATGATCCCCCGGATGGACTCAGCATTCTGAGACCACCGGATAAGGAAGTTGTACTGAGATCATTCCCTCTGGTCTTAGCATTCGGAGACACTTCCTTATGACGTGAAAGGCTCAGTGCACAGGATCATTCGAATCGGCAGCTCCACGGTGACATTAGGGTTAGGTTTATAAACAGGATGAAGTTAGGGGTAAGGTTACGGTTACCGACAGAGTTTGCTTTAGGGTAAGGGACAGGATTAGAACTAGGATTAGGTTTAGAGACACGGTTAGAATTAGGGTTAGTTTTAGGTTTAGTGTTGAAGGACAGAGTTAGGGTTTGGGTTAGCATTAGGGTTAGGGTTCGTGTTAGGATTAGGGTTAGGGACAGAGTTGGGAAGACTGTTAGGGCTCCATTTAGAGTTAGGGCTAGGGATACGTTTAGGTTTAGGTTTTGGGTTAGGAAAAGGTTTAGCTACAGGGGCAGGTTTAGTTTAGGGACACAGTGAGTGTTAGAGTTAGGATTAGGGTTAGGGTTAAGGTTAGGGTTTGGGTTAGGGTTAGGGTTATGGTTAGGTTTAGGGTTTAGGTTTAGGGTTAGGGTTAGGGTTTAGGGTTTAGGGTTTAGGGTTTAGGATTAGGGTTAGCGTTAGGGTTAGGGTTAGGGTTAGGGTTTAGGGTTTACGGTTTGGGTTAGGGTTAGGGTTAGGTTTAGGGTTAGGGTTAGGGTTTAGGGTTAGGGTTAGGGTTAGGGTTAGGGTTAGGGACAGGATTAGGGTTTGGGACATGGTTAGGTTTAGTGTTAGGGTTATAGTTAAGTTTAGGTTTTGTCTGATGCTTAAGTTTAGGTTTAGGGACAGGGTTATTGACAGGGTGAGGGTTAGAGTTAAGGGTGGAGAGACGGTAAGGGTCAGAGTTAGGTTTAGCGACAGTGTTAGGGGTAGGGTTAATATTAGAGGCAGAGTTAGGGTTAAGGTTAGCGTTATGGTTAGAAACAGATTAGGTTGAGTGATAGTGTTAGTATTAGTGACAGGCTTACTGTTAGGGCTAGGGTTAGGGTTAGGGTTTCGGGTTTCGGGTTAGGGTTACGGTTAGGGTTAGGGGCACGATTCGGGTTTGGGACATGGTTAGGTTTAGTGTTAGGGTTATAGTGAAGTTTAGGTTTTGGCTGATGGTTAAGATTAGGTTTAGTGACAGGGTTAATGACAGGGTGAGGGTTAGAATTAAGGTTAGAGAGATGGTAAGGGTTGAGTTAGGTTTAGTGACAGTGTTAGGGTTAGGGTTAGGGTTAGGTTAGGGTTAGGGTTTCGGGATAGGTTTAGGGTTAGGGTTAGGGTTTAAGGTAAGGTTAGGGTTAGGGTTAGGGTTTAGGATTTAGGGTTAGGGTTACGGTTAGGGTTAGGTTTAGGGTTAGGGACACGATTCGGGTTTGGGACATGGTTAAGTTCAGTGTTAGGGTTGTAGTTAAGTTTAGGTTTTGGCTGATGGTTAAGGTTAGGGTTAGGGACAGGATTAGTGACAGGGTGAGGGTTAGAGTTAAGGTTAGAGAGACAGTAAGGGTCAGAGTCAGGTTTAGCGACAGTGTTAGGATTAGGGTTAATATTAGAGGCAGAGTTAGGGTTAAGGTTAGCGTTATGGTTAGAAACAGATTAGGTTGTGTGATAGTGTTAGTATTAGTGACAGGCTTACTGTTAGGGTTAAGGTTAGGTTTAGAGACAGTGTTAAGGTTAGCTTTGGAGTTGAGTTTTGCCTTAGGTTTCAGTTTAGGGCTAGGGTTAGTGTTAGAGACAGGGTGGCCTTCGGATTAGGGTAGGGATAGGGTCAGGCACAAGGATAGGGATATGGTTATGGTTAGGGTTGGGATTAGAGACAGGTTTAAGGTTAGGGTCAGGTTTAGAGACCGGTATTGTAAGGGTTAGGGTCAAGGTATACGTAAGGTTTAGGTTAAGATTAGGGACAGGTTACAGTTAGGTTTAGGGTTAGGAACAAGATTAGGGCTAGGTTTGAGGTGTATATTAGTGTCAGGGTTAGGTCTGAAGTAGGATTAGAGTTAGGGTTCGAATTAGAGTTAGGGGAACGTTAAGGATTAAGGATAGGTTTAGGGTTAACGTTAGGGACAGGAATAGGGTCAGTGTTAGGGTTAAGATTAGGGATAGGTACAGAGTTAGGTTTAAGAGTACGAACAGGCTTATGGATCTGATTAGGGTTAGGGTTAGGGTTAGGGTTAGGTTTTAGGGATAGGGTTCGGGTTAGGGTTACGGTTTAGGTTTAGGGTTAGGGTTAAGGTTAGGGATTAGGGTTTAGGGTTAGGGTTAGGGTTAGAGTTATGGTTTAGGCTTTAGGGTTAGGGTTAGTGTTAGGGTTTAGGGTTTAGGGTTAGGTTTAGGGTTAGGGTTAGGGTTTAGTGTTTATGGTTAGGGTTAGCGTTAGGGTTAGGGTTTGGGTTTAGGGTTTAGGTTTAGGGTTAGGGTTATTGTTAGGGTTTCGGGTTTAGTGTTAGGGTTAAGGTTAGGGTTAGGTTTAGGTACACGTTTTGGGTTTGAGACATGGTTAGGTTTAGTGTTAGGGTTATAGTTAAGTTTAGGTTTTGGCTGATGGTTAAGGTTAGGTTTAGGGACAGGGTTAGTTACAGGGTGAGGGTTAGAGTTAAAGATAGAGAGACGGTAAGGGTCAGAGTTAGGTTTAGCGACAGTGTTAGGGTTAGGGTTAGGGTTAGGTTAGGGTTAGGGTTAGGGTTAGGGTTAGGTTTTAGGGATAGGGTTAGGGTTAGGGTTACGGTTTAGGTTTAGGGTTAGGGTTAAGGTTAGGGTTTAGGGTTTAGGGTTAGGGTTAGGGTTAGGGTTAGCATTAGGTTTAGGGTTAGGGACAGGATTAGGGTTTGGGACATGGTTTGGTTTACTGTTAGGGTTATATTAAGTTTAGGTTTTGTCTGATGCTTAAGTTTAGGTTTAGGGACAGGGTTAGTGACAGGGTGAGGGTTAGAGTTAAGGTTGGAGAGACGGTAAGGGTCAGAGTTAGGTTTAGCGACAGTGTTAGGGTTAGGGATCAGCTTAGGTTAAGGTTTAGGGTTAGGGTTAGGGTTAGGGTTAGGAATAGGGGAGGGTTAGTGTTTACATTTTAGGGTTAGGGTTTAGGGATAGGGTTAGTGTTAGGGTTAGGGTTAGGGTTAGAGTTAGGATTTAGGCTTTAGGGATAGGGTTAGGGTTAGAGTTAGGGCTTACGGTTTAGGGTTAGTGTTAGGGTTAGGGTTAGGGTTAGAGTTAGGGTTAGGGTTAGGGTTAGAGTTAGGGTTAGGTTTTAGGGTTAGGGTTAGGGTTAGGGTTACGGTTTATGTTTAGGGTTAGGGTTAAGGTTAGGGTTTAGGGTTTAGGGTTAGGGTTAGGGTTAGAGTTAGGGTTTAGGGTTTAGGGTTAGGGATAGTGTTAGGGTTTAGGGTTTAGGGTTAGGGTTAGGGTTAGGGTTAGGGTTAGGGTTTGGGTTTAGGGTTTAGGTTTAGGGTTAGGGTTAGTGTTAGGGTTTCGGGTTTAGTGTTAGGGTTAAGGTTATGGTTAGGGTTAGGTACACGATTCGGGTTTGAGACATGGTTAGGTTTAGTGTTAGGGTTATAGTTAAGGTTAGGTTTTGGCTGATGGTTAAGGTTAGGTTTAGGGACAGGGTTAGTTACAGGGTGTGGGTTAGAGTTAAAGATAGAGAGACGGTAAGTGTCAGAGTTAGGTTTAGCGACAGTGTTAGGGTTAGGGTTAGGTTAGGGTTAGGGTTAGGGTTAGGTGTAGGTTTTACGGATAGGGTTAGGGTTAGGGTTACGGTTTAGGTTTAGGGTTAGGGTTAAGGTTAGGGTTTAGGGTTTAGGGTTAGGGTTAGCATTAGATTTAGGGTTAGGGACAGGATTAGGGTTTGGGACATGGTTAGGTTTACTGTTAGTGTTATATTAAGTTTAGGTTTTGTCTGATGCTTAAGTTTAGGTTTAGGGACAGGGTTAGTGACAGGGTGAGGGTTAGAGTTAAGGTTGGAGAGACGGTAAGGGTCAGAGTTAGGTTTAGCGACAGTGATAGGGTTAGGGATCAGCTTAGGTTAGGGTTTAGGGTTAGGGTTAGGGTTAGGGTTAGGAATAGGGGAGGGTTAGTGTTTACATTTTAGGGTTAGGGTTTAGGGATAGGGTTAGGGTTAGGGTTAGGGTTAGCGTTAGAGTTAAGATTTAGGCTTTAGGGATAGGGTTAGGGTTAGAGTTAGGGCTTACGGTTTAGGGTTAGGGTTAGGGTTAGGGTTAGGGTTTCGGGTTTAGGGTTAGGGTTAAGTTTAGGGTTAGGGTTAGGTACACGATTCGGGTTTGAGACATGTTTAGGTTTAGTGTTAGGGTTATGGTTAAGTTTAGGTTTTGGCTGATGGTTAAGGTTAGGTTTAGGGACAGGGTTAGTTACAGGGTGAGGGTTAGAGTTAAAGTTAGAGAGACGGTAAGGTACAGAGTTAGGTTTAGCGACAGTGTTAGGGTTAGGGTTAGGGTTAGGTTTTAGGGATAGGGTTAGGGTTAGGGTTACGGCTTAGGTTTAGGGTTAGGGTTAAGGTTAGGGTTTAGGGTTTAGGGTTAGGGTTAGGGTTAGGGTTAGCATTAGGTTTAGGGTTAGGGACAGGATTAGGGTTTGGGACATGGTTAGGTTTACTGTTAGGGTTATATTAAGTTTAGGTTTTGTCTGATGCTTAAGTTTAGGTTTAGGGACAGGGTTAGTACAGGGTGAGGGTTAGATTTAAAGATAGAGAGACGGTAAGGGTCAGAGTTAGGTTTAGCGACAGTGTTTGTGTTAGGGTTAATATTAGAGGCAGAGTTAGGGTTAAGGTTAGCGTTAGGGTTAGGGTTCGTGTTAGGATTAGAGTTAGGTACAGAGTTGGGAAGAGTGTTAGGGCTCCATTTAGAGTTAGGTCTAGGGATACGTTTAGATTTAGGTTTCGGGTTAGGAAAAGGGTTAGCTACAGGGGCAGGAATAGGGTAGGGACACAGTGAGTGTTAGAGTTAGGATTAGGGTTAGGGTTAGGGTTAGGGTTAGGTTTTAGGGATAGGGTTCGGGTTAGGGTTACGGTTTAGGTTTAGGGTTAGGGTTAAGGTTAGGGATTAGGGTATAGGGTTAGGGTTAGGGTTAGAGTTATGGTTTAGGCTTTAGGGTTAGGGTTAGTGTTAGGGTTTAGGGTTTAGGGTTAGGTTTAGGGTTAGGGTTAGGGTTTAGTGTTTATGGTTAGGGTTAGCGTTAGGGTTAGGGTTTGGGTTTAGGGTTTAGGTTTAGGGTTAGGGTTATTGTTAGGGTTTCGGGTTTAGTGTTAGGGTTAAGGTTAGGGTTAGGTTTAGGTACACGTTTTGGGTTTGAGACATGGTTAGGTTTAGTGTTAGGGTTATAGTTAAGTTTAGGTTTTGGCTGATGGTTAAGGTTAGGTTTAGGGACAGGGTTAGTTACAGGGTGTGGGTTAGAGTTAAAGATAGAGAGACGGTAAGGGTCAGAGTTAGGTTTAGCGACAGTGTTAGGGTTAGGGTTAGGGTTAGGTTAGGGTTAGGGTTAGGGTTAGGGTTAGGGTTAGGTTTTAGGGATAGGGTTAGGGTTAGGGTTACGGTTTAGGTTTAGGGTTAGGGTTAAAGTTAGGGTTTAAGGTTTAGGGTTAGGGTTAGCATTAGGTTTAGGGTTAGGGACAGGATTAGGGTTTGGGACATGGTTAGGTTTACTGTTAGGGTTATATTAAGTTTAGGTTTTGTCTGATGCTTAAGTTTAGGTTTAGGGACAGGGTTAGTGACAGGGTGAGGGTTAGAGTTAAGGTTGGAGAGACGGTAAGGGTCAGAGTTAGGTTTAGCGACAGTGTTAGGGTTAGGGATCAGCTTAGGTTAAGGTTTAGGGTTAGGGTTAGGGTTAGGGTTAGGAATAGGGGAGGGTTAGTGTTTACATTTTAGGGTTAGGGTTTAGGGATAGGGTTAGTGTTAGGGTTAGGGTTATGGTTAGAGTTAGGATTTAGGCTTTAGGGATAGGGTTAGGGTTAGAGTTAGGGCTTACGGTTTAGGGTTAGTGTTAGGGTTAGGGTTAGGGTTAGAGTTAGGGTTAGGGTTAGGTTTAGGTTTTAGGGTTAGGGTTAGGGTTAGGGTTACGGTTTAGGTTTAGGGTTAGGGTTAAGGTTAGGGTTTAGGGTTTAGGGTTAGGGTTAGGGTTAGAGTTAGGGTTTAGGGTTTAGGGTTAGGGATAGTGTTAGGGTTTAGGGTTTAGGGTTAGGGTTAGGGTTAGGGTTAGGGTTAGGGTTTGGGTTTAGGGTTTAGGTTTAGGGTTAGGGTTAGTGTTAGGGTTTCGGGTTTAGTGTTAGGGTTAAGGTTATGGTTAGGGTTAGGTACACGATTCGGGTTTGAGACATGGTTAGGTTTAGTGTTAGGGTTATAGTTAAGTTTAGGTTTTGGCTGATGGTTAAGGTTAGGTTTAGGGACAGGGTTAGTTACAGGGTGTGGGTTAGAGTTAAAGATAGAGAGACGGTAAGTGTCAGAGTTAGGTTTAGCGACAGTGTTAGGGTTAGGGTTAGGTTAGGGTTAGGGTTAGGGTTAGGTGTAGGTTTTAGGGATAGGGTTAGGGTTAGGGTTACGGTTTAGGTTTAGGGTTAGGGTTAAGGTTAGGGTTTAGGGTTTAGTGTTAGGGTTAGCATTAGATTTAGGGTTAGGGACAGGATTAGGGTTTGGGACATGGTTAGGTTTACTGTTAGGGTTATATTAAGTTTAGGTTTTGTCTGATGCTTAAGTTTAGGTTTAGGGACAGGGTTAGTGACAGGGTGAGGGTTAGAGTTAAGGTTGGAGAGACGGTAAGGGTCAGAGTTAGGTTTAGCGACAGTGTTAGGGTTAGGGATCAGCTTAGGTTAAGGTTTAGGGTTAGGGTTAGGGTTAGGGTTAGGAATAGGGGAGGGTTAGTGTTTACATTTTAGGGTTAGGGTTTAGGGATAGGGTTAGTGTTAGGGTTAGGGTTAGGGTTAGAGTTAGGATTTAGGCTTTAGGGATAGGGTTAGGGTTAGAGTTAGGGCTTACGGTTTAGGGTTAGTGTTAGGGTTAGGGATAGGGTTAGAGTTAGGGTTAGGGTTAGGGTTAGAGTTAGGGTTAGGTTTTAGGGTTAGGGTTAGGGTTAGGGTTACGGTTTAGGTTTAGGGTTAGGGTTAAGGTTAGGGTTTAGGGTTTAGGGTTAGGGTTAGGGTTAGAGTTAGGGTTTAGGGTTTAGGGTTAGGGATAGTGTTAGGGTTTAGTGTTTAGGGTTAGGGTTAGGGTTAGGGTTAGGGTTAGGGTTTGGGTTTAGGGTTTAGGTTTAGGGTTAGGGTTAGTGTTAGGGTTTCGGGTTTAGTGTTAGGGTTAAGGTTATGGTTAGGGTTAGGTACACGATTCGGGTTTGAGACATGGTTAGGTTTAGTGTTAGGGTTATAGTTAAGTTTAGGTTTTGGCTGATGGTTAAGGTTAGGTTTAGGGACAGGGTTAGTTACAGGGTGTGGGTTAGAGTTAAAGATAGAGAGACGGTAAGTGTCAGAGTTAGGTTTAGCGACAGTGTTAGGGTTAGGGTTAGGTTAGGGTTAGGGTTAGGGTTAGGTGTAAGTTTTACGGATAGGGTTAGGGTTAGGGTTACGGTTTAGGTTTAGGGTTAGGGTTAAGGTTAGGGTTTAGGGTTTAGGGTTAGGGTTAGCATTAGATTTAGGGTTAGGGACAGGATTAGGGTTTGGGACACGGTTAGGTTTACTGTTAGGGTTATATTAAGTTTAGGTTTTGTCTGATGCTTAAGTTTAGGTTTAGGGACAGGGTTAGTGACAGGGTGAGGGTTAGAGTTAAGGTTGGAGAGACGGTAAGGGTCAGAGTTAGGTTTAGCGACAGTGTTAGGGTTAGAGATCAGCTTAGGTTAGGGTTTAGGGTTAGGGTTAGGGTTAGGGTTAGGAATAGGGGAGGGTTAGTGTTTACATTTTAGGGTTAGGGTTTAGGGATAGGGTTAGGGTTAGGGTTAGGGTTAGCGTTAGAGTTAAGATTTAGGCTTTAGGGATAGGGTTAGGGTTAGAGTTAGGGCTTACGGTTTAGGGTTAGGGTTAGGGTTAGGGTTAGGGTTTCGGGTTTAGGGTTAGGGTTAAGTTTAGGGTTAGGGTTAGGTACACGATTCGGGTTTGAGACATGTTTAGGTTTAGTGTTAGGGTTATGGTTAAGTTTAGGTTTTGGCTGATGGTTAAGGTTAGGTTTAGGGACAGGGTTAGTTACAGGGTGAGGGTTAGAGTTAAAGTTAGAGAGACGGTAAGGTACAGAGTTAGGTTTAGCGACAGTGTTAGGGTTAGGGTTAGGGTTAGGTTTTAGGGATAGGGTTAGGGTTAGGGTTACGGCTTAGGTTTAGGGTTAGGGTTAAGGTTAGGGTTTAGGGTTTAGGGTTAGGGTTAGGGTTAGGGTTAGCATTAGGTTTAGGGTTAGGGACAGGATTAGGGTTTGGGACATGGTTAGGTTTACTGTTAGGGTTATATTAAGTTTAGGTTTTGTCTGATGCTTAAGTTTAGGTTTAGGGACAGGGTTAGTACAGGGTGAGGGTTAGATTTAAAGATAGAGAGACGGTAAGGGTCAGAGTTAGGTTTAGCGACAGTGTTTGTGTTAGGGTTAATATTAGAGGCAGAGTTAGGGTTAAGGTTAGCGTTAGGATTAGGGTTCGTGTTAGGATTAGAGTTAGGTACAGAGTTGGGAAGAGTGTTAGGGCTCCATTTAGAGTTAGGTCTAGGGATACGTTTAGATTTAGGTTTCGGGTTAGGAAAAGGGTTAGCTACAGGGGCAGGAATAGGGTAGGGACACAGTGAGTGTTAGAGTTAGGATTAGGGTTAGGGTTAGGGTTAGGGTTAGGTTTTAGGGATAGGGTTCGGGTTAGGGTTACGGTTTAGGTTTAGGGTTAGGGTTAAGGTTAGGCATTAGGGTTTAGGGTTAGGGTTAGGGTTAGAGTTATGGTTTAGGCTTTAGGGTTACGGTTAGTGTTAGGGTTTAGGGTTTAGGGTTAGGTTTAGGGTTAGGGTTAGGGTTTAGTGTTTATGGTTAGGGTTAGCGTTAGGGTTAGGGTTTGGGTTTAGGGTTTAGGTTTAGGGTTAGGGTTATTGTTAGGGTTTCGGGTTTAGTGTTAGGGTTAAGGTTAGGGTTAGGTTTAGGTACACGATTTGGGTTTGAGACATGGTTAGGTTTAGTGTTAGGGTTATAGTTAAGTTTAGGTTTTGGCTGATGGTTAAGGTTAGGTTTAGGGACAGGGTTAGTTACAGGGTGAGGGTTAGAGTTAAAGATAGAGAGACGGTAAGGGTCAGAGTTAGGTTTAGCGACAGTGTTAGGGTTAGGGTTAGGGTTAGGTTAGGGTTAGGGTTAGGGTTAGGGTTAGGTTTTAGGGATAGGGTTAGGGTTAGGGTTACGGTTTAGGTTTAGGGTTAGGGTTAAGGTTAGGGTTTAGGGTTTAGGGTTAGGGTTAGGGTTAGGGTTAGCATTAGGTTTAGGGTTAGGGACAGGATTAGGGTTTGGGACATGGTTAGGTTTACTGTTAGGGTTATATTAAGTTAGGTTTTGTCTGATGCTTAAGTTTAGGTTTAGGGACAGGGTTAGTGACAGGGTGAGGGTTAGAGTTAAGGTTGGAGAGACGGTAAGGGTCAGAGTTAGGTTTAGCGACAGTGTTAGGGTTAGGGATCAGCTTAGGTTAAGGTTTAGGGTTAGGGTTAGGGTTAGGGTTAGGAATAGGGGAGGGTTAGTGTTTACATTTTAGGGTTAGGGTTTAGGGATAGGGTTAGTGTTAGGGTTAGGTTTAGGGTTAGAGTTAGGATTTAGGCTTTAGGGATAGGGTTAGGGTTAGAGTTAGGGCTTACGGTTTAGGGTTAGGGTTAGGGTCAGGGTTAGGGTTAGAGTTAGGGTTAGGGTTAGGGTTAGAGTTAGGGTTAGGTTTTAGGGTTAGGGTTAGGGTTAGGGTTACGGTTTAGGTTTAGGGTTAGGGTTAATGTTAGGGTTTAGGGTTTAGGGTTAGGGTTAGGGTTAGAGTTAGGGTTTAGGGTTTAGGGTTAGGGATAGTGTTAGGGTTTGGGTTTAGGGTTTAGGTTTAGGGTTAGGGTTAGTGTTAGGGTTTCGGGTTTAGTGTTAGGGTTAAGGTTATGGTTAGGGTTAGGTACACGATTCGGGTTTGAGACCTGGTTAGGTTTAGTGTTAGGGTTATAGTTAAGTTTAGGTTTTGGCTGATGGTTAAGGTTAGGTTTAGGGACAGGGTTAGTTACAGGGTGTGGGTTAGAGTTAAAGATAGAGAGACGGTAAGTGTCAGAGTTAGGTTTAGCGACAGTGTTAGGGTTAGGGTTAGGTTAGGGTTGGGTTAGGGTTAGGTGTAGGTTTTACGGATAGGGTTAGGGTTAGGGTTACGGTTTAGGTTTAGGGTTAGGGTTAAGGTTAGGGTTTAGGGTTTAGGGTTAGGGTTAGCATTAGATTTAGGGTTAGGGACAGGATTAGGGTTTGGGACATGGTTAGGTTTACTGTTAGGGTTATATTAAGTTTAGGTTTTGTCTGATGCTTAAGTTTAGGTTTAGGGACAGGGTTAGTGACAGGGTGAGGGTTAGAGTTAAGGTTGGAGAGACGGTAAGGGTCAGAGTTAGGTTTAGCGACAGTGTTAGGGTTAGGGATCAGCTTAGGTTAGGGTTTAGGGTTAGGGTTAGGGTTAGGGTTAGGAATAGGGGAGGGTTAGTGTTTACATTTTAGGGTTAGGGTTTAGGGATAGGGTTAGGGTTAGGGTTAGGGTTAGCGTTAGAGTTAAGATTTAGGCTTTAGGGATAGGGTTAGGGTTAGAGTTAGGGCTTACGGTTTAGGGTTAGGGTTAGGGTTAGGGTTAGGGTTTCGGGTTTAGGGTTAGGGTTAATTTTAGGGTTAGGGTTAGGTACACGATTCGGGTTTGAGACATGTTTAGGTTTAGTGTTAGGGTTATGGTTAAGTTTAGGTTTTGGCTGATGGTTAAGGTTAGGTTTAGGGACAGGGTTAGTTACAGGGTGAGGGTTAGAGTTAAAGTTAGAGAGACGGTAAGGTACAGAGTTAGGTTTAGCGACAGTGTTAGGGTTAGGGTTAGGGTTAGGTTTTAGGGATAGGGTTAGGGTTAGGGTAACGGCTTAGGTTTAGGGTTAGGGTTAAGGTTAGGGTTTAGGGTTTAGGGTTAGGGTTAGGGTTAGGGTTAGCATTAGGTTTAGGGTTAGGGACAGGATTAGGGTTTGGGACATGGTTAGGTTTACTGTTAGGGTTATATTAAGTTTAGGTTTTGTCTGATGCTTAAGTTTAGGTTTAGGGACAGGGTTAGTACAGGGTGAGGGTTAGATTTAAAGATAGAGAGACGGTAAGGGTCAGAGTTAGGTTTAGCGACAGTGTTAGGGTTAGGGTTACGGTTAGGTTAGGGTTAGGGTTAGAGTTAGGGTTTAGGGTTAGGGTTAGGGTTAGGGTTTAGGATTTAGGGTTAGGGTTATGTTTAGGGTTAGGGTTAGGGTTAGGGGCAGGATTAGGGTTTGGGACATGGTTAGGTTTACTGTTAGGGTTATATTAAGCTTAGGTTTTGTCTGATGCTTAAGTTTAGGTTTAGGGACAGGGTTAGTGACAGGGTGAGGGTTTGAGTTAAGGTTGGATGAGACGGTAAGGGTCAGAGTTAGGTTTAGCGACAGTGTTAGTGTTAGGGATCAGGTTAGGTTAGGGTTTAGGGTTAGGGTTAGGGTTAGGGTTAGGAATAGGTGAGGGTTAGTGTTTACATTTTATGGTTAGGTTTTAGGGATAGGGTTAGGGTTAGGGTTAGGGTTAGGGTTAGAGTTAGGATTTAGGCTTTAGGGTTAGGGTTAGAGTTAGAGTTAGGGCTTCTGGTTTAGGGTTAGGGTTAGGGTTAGGGTTAGGATTAGGTACACGATTCGGGTTTGAGACATGTTTAGGTTTAGTGTTAGGGTTATGGTTAAGTTTAGGTTTTGGCTGATGGTTAAGGTTAAGGTTAGGGACAGGGTTAGTTACAGGGTGAGGGTTAGAGTTAAAGTTAGAGAGACGGTAAGGTACAGAGTTAGGTTTAGCGACAGTGTTAGGGTTAGGGTTAGGGTTAGGTTAGTGTTAGGGTTAGGGTTATGGTTAGGGTTAGGGTTAGGTTTTAGGGATAGGGTTAGGGTTAGGGTTACGGTTTAGGTTTAGGGTTAGGGGTAAGGTTAGGGTTTAGGGTTTAGGGTTAGGGTTAGGTTTAGGGTTAGCATTAGGTTTAGGGTTAGGGACAGGATTAGGTTTTGGGACATGGTTAGGTTTACTGTTAGGGTAATATTAAGTTTAGGTTTTGTCTGATGCTTAAGTTTAGGTTTAGGGACAGGGTTAGTGACAGGGTGAGGGTTAGAGTTAAGGTTGGAGAGACGGTAAGGGTCAAAGTTAGGTTTAGCGACAGTGTTAGGGTTAGGGATCAGGTTAGGTTAGGGTTTAGGGTTAGGGTTAGGGTTAGGGTTAGGAATAGGGGAGGGTTAGTGTTTACATTTTAGGGTTAGGGTTTAGGGATAGGGTTAGGGTTAGGGTTAGGGTTAGAGTTAGGGTTAGGGTTAGGGTTAGGGTTAGGGTTAGGTTTTAGGGATAGGGTTAGGGTTAGGGTTACGGTTTAGGTTTAGGGTTAGGGTTCAGGTTAGGGTTAGGGTTAGGGTTAGGGTTTTGGGTTTAGTGTTAGGGTTAAGGTTAGGGTCAGGGTTAGGTACACGTTTCGGGTTTGAGACATGGTTAGGTTTAGTGTTAGGGTTATAGTTAAGTTTAGGTTTTGGCTGATGGTTAAGGTTAGGTTTAGGGACAGGGTTAGTTACAGGGTGAGGGTTAGAGTTAAAGATAGAGAGACGGTAAGGGTCAGAGTTAGGTTTAGCGACAGTGTTAGGGTTAGGGTTAGGGTTAGGTTAGGGTTAGGGTTAGAGTTAGGGTTTAGGTTTAGGGTTAGGGTTTAGGATTTAGGGTTAGGGTTATGGTTAGGGTTAGGGTTAGGGTTAGGGTCAGGATTACGGTTTGGGAAATGGTTAGGTTTAGTGTAGGGTTATAGTTAAGTTTTGGTTTTGGCTGATGGTTAAGGTTAGTTTTAGGGACAGGTTTAGTGACAGGGTGAGGGTTAGAGTTAAGTTTAGAGAGACGGTAAGGGTCAGCGTTAGGTTTAGCGACAGTGTTAGTGTTAGGAATCAGATTAGGTTAGGGTTTAGGGTTAGGGTTAGGGTTAGGGTTAGGAATAGGGGAGGGTTAGTGTTTACATTTTAGGGTTAGGGTTTAGGGATAGGGTTAGGGTTAGGGTTAGGGTTAGAGTTAGGATTTAGGCTTTAGGGTTAGGGTTAGGGTTAGAGTTAGGGCTTACGGTTTAGGGTTAGGGTTAGGGTTAGGGTTAGGGTTTCGGGTTTCGGGTTAGGGTTAAGTTTAGGGTTAGTGTTAGGTACACGATTCGGGTTTGAGACATGTTTAGGTTTAGTGTTAGGGTTATGGTTAAGTTTAGGTTTTGGCTGATGGTTAAGGTTAGTTTTAGGGACAGGTTTAGTGTCAGGGTGAGGGTTAGAGTTAAGTTTAGAGAGACGGTAAGGGTCAGAGTTAGGTTTAGCGACAGTGTTAGTGTTAGGAATCAGGTTACGTTAGGGTTTAGGGTTAGGGTTAGGGTTAGGGTTAGGGTTTTGGGTTTAGTGTTAGGGTTAAGGTTAGGGTCAGGGTTAGGTACACGTTTCGGGTTTGAGACATGGTTAGGTTTAGTGTTAGGGTTATAGTTAAGTTTAGGTTTTGGCTGATGGTTAAGGTTAGGTTTAGGGACAGGGTTAGTTACAGGGTGAGGGTTAGGGTTAGGGTTAGGGTTAGGGTTAGGTTTTAGGGATAGGGTTAGGGTTAGGGTTACGGTTTAGGTTTAAGGTTAGGGTTAATGTTAGGGTTTAGGGTTTAGGGTTAGAGTTAGGGTTAGAGTTATGGTTTAGTCTTTAGGGTTAGGGATAGTGTTAGGGTTTAGGGTTTAGGGTTAGGGTTAGGGTTCGGGTTAGGGTTAGAGTTTAGTGTTTAAGGTTAGGGTTAGCGTTAGGGTTAGGGTTTGGGTTTAGGGTTTAGGTTTAGGGTTAGGGTTAGTGATAGGTTTTCGGGTTTAGTGTTAGGGTTAAGGTTATGGTTAGGGTTAGGTACACGATTCGGGTTTGAGACATGGTTAGGTTTAGTGTTAGGGTTATAGTTAAGTTTAGGTTTTGGCTGATGGTTAAGGTTAGGTTTCGGGACAGGGTTAGTTACAGGGTGAGTGTTAGAGTTAAAGATAGAGAGACGTTAAGGGTCAGAGTTAGGTTTAGCGACAGTGTTAGGGTTAGGGTTAGGGTTAGAGTTAGGGTTAGGGTTAGGGTTAGGGTTAGGGTTTAGGTTTTAGGATAAGGGTTATGGTTATGGTTAGGGTTAGGGTTAGGGGCAGGATTAGGGTTTGGGACATGGTTAGGTTTACTGTTAGGGTTATATTAAGTTTAGGTTTTGTCTGATGCTTAAGTTTAGGTTTAGGTACAGGGATAGTGACAGGGTGAGGGTTAGAGTTAAGGTTGGAGAGACGGTAAGGGTCAGAGTTAGGTTTAGCGACAGTGTTAGGGTTAGGGATCAGGTTAGGTTAGGGTTTAGGGTTAGGGTTAGGGTTAGGGTTAGGGTTAGGGTTAGGGTTTGGGTTAGGTTTTAGGGATAGGGTTAGGGTTAGGTTTACGGTTTAGGTTTAGGGTTAGGGTTAAGGTTAGGGTTTAGGGTTTAGGTTAGGGTTAGGGTTAGAGTTAGGGTTTAGGCTTTAGGGTTAGGGTTAGTGTTAGGGTTTAGGGTTTAGGGTTAGGGTTAGGGTTAGGGTTAGGGTTAGGGTTTAGTGTTTATGGTTAGGGTTAGCGTTAGGGTTAGTGTTTGGGTTTAGGGTTTAGGTTTAGGGTTAGGGTTAGTGTTAGGGTTTTGGTTTAGTGTTAGGGTTAAGGTTAGGGTTAGGGTTAGGTACACGTTTCGGGTTTGAGACATGGTTAGGTTTAGTGTTAGGGTTATAGTTAAGTTTAGGTTTTGGCTGATGGTTAAGGTTAGTTTAGGGACAGCGTTAGTTACAGGGTGAGGGTGAGAGTTAAAGATAGAGAGACGGTAAGTGTCAGAGTTAGGTTTAGCGACAGTGTTAGGGTTAGGGTTAGGTTAGGGTTAGGGTTAGGGTTAGGTGTAGGTTTTAGGGATAGGGTTAGGTTTAGGGTTACGGTTTAGGTTTAGGGTTAGGGTTAAGGTTAGGGTTTAGGGTTTAGGGTTAGGGTTAGGGTTAGGGTTAGCATTAGGTTTAGGGTTAGGGACAGGATTAGGGTTTGGGACATGGTTAGGTTTACTGTTAGGGTTATATTAAGTTTAGGTTTTGTCTGATGCTTAAGTTTAGGTTTAGGTACAGGGTTAGTGACAGGGTGAGGGTTAGAGTTAAGGTTGGAGAGACGGTAAGGGTCAGAGTTAGGTTTAGCGACAGTGTTAGGGTTAGGGTTAGGGTTAGGTTAGGGTTAGGGTTAGAGTTATGGTTTAGGGTTAGGGTTAGGGTTAGGGTTTAGGATTTAGGGTTAGGGTTATGTTTAGGGTTAGGGTTAGGGTTAGGGGCAGGATTAGGGTTTGGGAAATGGTTAGGTTTAGTGTAGGGTTATAGTTAAATTTTGGTTTTGGCTGATGGTTAAGGTTAGTTTTAGGGACAGGTTTAGTGTCAGGGTGAGGGTTAGAGTTAAGTTTGGAGAGACGGTAAGGGTCAGAGTTAGGTTTAGCGACAGTGTTAGTGTTAGGAATCAGGTTACGTTAGGGTTTAGGGTTAGGGTTAGCGTTAGGGTTAGGGTTTTGGGTTTAGTGTTAGGGTTAAGGTTAGGGTCAGGGTTAGGTACACGTTTCGGGTTTGAGACATGGTTAGGTTTAGTGTTAGGGTTATAGTTAAGTTTAGGTTTTGGCTGATGGTTAAGGTTAGGTTTAGGGACAGGGTTAGTTACAGGGTGAGGGTTAGAGTTAAAGATAGAGAGACGGTAAGAGTCAGAGTTAGGTTTAGCGACAGTGTTAGGGTTAGGGTTAGGGTTAGGTTAGGGTTAGGGTTAGAGTTAGGGTTTAGGTTTAGGGTTAGGGTTTAGGATTTAGGGTTAGGGTTATGGTTAGGGTTAGGGTTAGGGTTAGGGTCAGGATTACGGTTTGGGAAATGGTTAGGTTTAGTGTAGGGTTATAGTTAAGTTTTGGTTTTGGCTGATGGTTAAGGTTAGTTTTAGGGACAGGTTTAGTGACAGGGTGAGGGTTAGAGTTAAGTTTAGAGAGACGGTAAGGGTCAGCGTTAGGTTTAGCGACAGTGTTAGTGTTAGGAATCAGATTAGGTTAGGGTTTAGGGTTAGGGTTAGGGTTAGGGTTAGGAATAGGGGAGGGTTAGTGTTTACATTTTAGGGTTAGGGTTTAGGGATAGGGTTAGGGTTAGGGTTAGGGTTAGAGTTAGGATTTAGGCTTTAGGGTTAGGGTTAGGGTTAGAGTTAGGGCTTACGGTTTAGGGTTAGGGTTAGGGTTAGGGTTAGGGTTTCGGGTTTCGGGTTAGGGTTAAGTTTAGGGTTAGTGTTAGGTACACGATTCGGGTTTGAGACATGTTTAGGTTTAGTGTTAGGGTTATGGTTAAGTTTAGGTTTTGGCTGATGGTTAAGGTTAGTTTTAGGGACAGGTTTAGTGTCAGGGTGAGGGTTAGAGTTAAGTTTAGAGAGACGGTAAGGGTCAGAGTTAGGTTTAGCGACAGTGTTAGTGTTAGGAATCAGGTTACGTTAGGGTTTAGGGTTAGGGTTAGGGTTAGGGTTAGGGTTTTGGGTTTAGTGTTAGGGTTAAGGTTAGGGTCAGGGTTAGGTACACGTTTCGGGTTTGAGACATGGTTAGGTTTAGTGTTAGGGTTATAGTTAAGTTTAGGTTTTGGCTGATGGTTAAGGTTAGGTTTAGGGACAGGGTTAGTTACAGGGTGAGGGTTAGAGTTAAAGATAGAGAGACGGTAAGAGTCAGAGTTAGGTTTAGCGACAGTGTTAGGGTTAGGGTTAGGGTTAGGTTAGGGTTAGGGTTAGAGTTAGGGTTTAGGTTTAGGGTTAGGGTTTAGGATTTAGGGTTAGGGTTATGGTTAGGGTTAGGGTTAGGGTTAGGGTCAGGATTACGGTTTGGGAAATGGTTAGGTTTAGTGTAGGGTTATAGTTAAGTTTTGGTTTTGGCTGATGGTTAAGGTTAGTTTTAGGGGCAGGTTTAGTGACAGGGTGAGGGTTAGAGTTAAGTTTAGAGAGACGGTAAGGGTCAGCGTTAGGTTTAGCGACAGTGTTAGTGTTAGGAATCAGATTAGGTTAGGGTTTAGGGTTAGGGTTAGGGTTAGGGTTAGGAATAGGGGAGGGTTAGTGTTTACATTTTAGGGTTAGGGTTTAGGGATAGGGTTAGGGTTAGGGTTAGGGTTAGAGTTAGGATTTAGGCTTTAGGGTTAGGGTTAGGGTTAGAGTTAGGGCTTACGGTTTAGGGTTAGGGTTAGGGTTAGGGTTAGGGTTTCGGGTTTCGGGTTAGGGTTAAGTTTAGGGTTAGTGTTAGGTACACGATTCGGGTTTGAGACATGTTTAGGTTTAGTGTTAGGGTTATGGTTAAGTTTAGGTTTTGGCTGATGGTTAAGGTTAGTTTTAGGGACAGGTTTAGTGTCAGGGTGAGGGTTAGAGTTAAGTTTAGAGAGACGGTAAGGGTCAGAGTTAGGTTTAGCGACAGTGTTAGTGTTAGGAATCAGGTTACGTTAGGGTTTAGGGTTAGGGTTAGGGTTAGGGTTAGGGTTTTGGGTTTAGTGTTAGGGTTAAGGTTAGGGTCAGGGTTAGGTACACGTTTCGGGTTTGAGACATGGTTAGGTTTAGTGTTAGGGTTATAGTTAAGTTTAGGTTTTGGCTGATGGTTAAGGTTAGGTTTAGGGACAGGGTTAGTTACAGGGTGAGGGTTAGAGTTAAAGATAGAGAGACGGTAAGAGTCAGAGTTAGGTTTAGCGACAGTGTTAGGGTTAGGGTTAGGGTTAGGTTAGGGTTAGGGTTAGAGTTAGGGTTTAGGTTTAGGGTTAAGGTTTAGGATTTAGGGTTAGGGTTATGGTTAGGGTTAGGGTTAGGGTTAGGGTCAGGATTACGGTTTGGGAAATGGTTAGGTTTAGTGTAGGGTTATAGTTAAGTTTTGGTTTTGGCTGATGGTTAAGGTTAGTTTTAGGGACAGGTTTAGTGACAGGGTGAGGGTTAGAGTTAAGTTTAGAGAGACGGTAAGGGTCAGCGTTAGGTTTAGCGACAGTGTTAGTGTTAGGAATCAGATTAGGTTAGGGTTTAGGGTTAGGGTTAGGGTTAGGGTTAGGAATAGGGGAGGGTTAGTGTTTACATTTTAGGGTTAGGGTTTAGGGATAGGGTTAGGGTTAGGGTTAGGGTTAGAGTTAGGATTTAGGCTTTAGGGTTAGGGTTAGGGTTAGAGTTAGGGCTTACGGTTTAGGGTTAGGGTTAGGGTTAGGGTTAGGGTTTCGGGTTTCGGGTTAGGGTTAAGTTTAGGGTTAGTGTTAGGTACACGATTCGGGTTTGAGACATGTTTAGGTTTAGTGTTAGGGTTATGGTTAAGTTTAGGTTTTGGCTGATGGTTAAGGTTAGTTTTAGGGACAGGTTTAGTGTCAGGGTGAGGGTTAGAGTTAAGTTTAGAGAGACGGTAAGGGTCAGAGTTAGGTTTAGCGACAGTGTTAGTGTTAGGAATCAGGTTACGTTAGGGTTTAGGTTTAGGGTTAGGGTTAGTGATAGGGTTTCGGGTTTAGTGTTAGGGTTAAGGTTATGGTTAGGGTTAGGTACACGATTCGGGTTTGAGACATGGTTAGGTTTAGTGTTAGGGTTATAGTTAAGTTTAGGTTTTGGCTGATGGTTAAGGTTAGGTTTCGGGACAGGGTTAGTTACAGGGTGAGTGTTAGAGTTAAAGATAGAGAGACGGTAAGAGTCAGAGTTAGGTTTAGCGACAGTGTTAGGGTTAGGGTTAGGGTTAGAGTTAGGGTTAGGGTTAGGGTTAGGGTTAGGGTTTAGGTTTTAGGATAAGGGTTATGGTTATGGTTAGGGTTAGGGTTAGGGGCAGGATTAGGGTTTGGGACATGGTTAGGTTTACTGTTAGGGTTATATTAAGTTTAGGTTTTGTCTGATGCTTAAGTTTAGGTTTAGGTACAGGGATAGTGACAGGGTGAGGGTTAGAGTTAAGGTTGGAGAGACGGTAAGGGTCAGAGTTAGGTTTAGCGACAGTGTTAGGGTTAGGGATCAGGTTAGGTTAGGGTTTAGGGTTAGGGTTAGGTTTTAGGGATAGGGTTAGGGTTAGGGTTACGGTTTAGGTTTAGGGTTAGGGTTAAGGTTAGGGTTTAGGGTTTAGGTTAGGGTTAGGGTTAGAGTTAGGGTTTAGGCTTTAGGGTTAGGGTTAGAATAAGGGTTTAGGGTTTAGGGTTAGGGTTAGGGTTAGGGTTAGGGTTTAGTGTTTATGGTTAGGTTTAGCGTTAGGGTTAGTGTTTGGGTTTAGGGTTTAGGTTTAGGGTTAGGGTTAGTATTAGGGTTTTGGGTTTAGTGTTAGGGTTAAGGTTAGAGTTAGGGTTAGGTACACGTTTCGGGTTTGAGACATGGTTAGGTTTAGTGTTAGGGTTATAGTTAAGTTTAGGTTTTGGCTGATGGTTAAGGTTAGTTTAGGGACAGCGTTAGTTACAGGGTGAGGGTGAGAGTTAAAGATAGAGAGACGGTAAGTGTCAGAGTTAGGTTTAGCGACAGTGTTAGGGTTAGGGTTAGGTTAGGGTTAGGGTTAGGGTTAGGTGTAGGTTTTAGGGATAGGGTTAGGTTTAGGGTTACGGTTTAAGTTTAGGGTTAGGGTTAAGGTTAGGGTTTAGGGTTTAGGGTTAGGGTTAGGGTTAGGGTTAGCATTAGGTTTAGGGTTAGGGACAGGATTAGGGTTTGGGACATGGTTAGGTTTACTGTTAGGGTTATATTAAGTTTAGGTTTTGTCTGATGCTTAAGTTTAGGTTTAGGTACAGGGTTAGTGACAGGGTGAGGGTTAGAGTTAAGGTTGGAGAGACGGTAAG
>JAVKSA010000060.1:477500-555000 GCA_031876335.1 Hipposideros larvatus
GTTTAGGGTTTAGGGTTAGGGTTAGGGTTAGAGTTAGGGTTTAGGCTTTAGGGTTAGGGTTAGTGTTAGGGTTTAGGGTTTAGGGTTAGGGTTAGGGTTAGGATTAGGGTTAGGGTTTAGTTTTATGGTTAGGGTTAGCGTTAGGGTTAGGTTTTGGGTTTAGTGTTTAGGTTTAGGGTTAGGGTTAGTGTTAGGGTTAGGGTTAGTGTTAGGGTTAGGGTTAGGGACAGGACTAGGGTTTGGGACATGGTTAGGTTTACTGTTAGGGTAATATTAAGTTTAGGTTTTGTCTGATGCTTAAGTTTAGGTTTAGGGACAGTGTTAGTACAGGGTGAGGGTTAGAGTTAAGGTTGGAGAGACGGTAATGGTCAAAGTTAGGTTTAGCGACAGTGTTAGGGTTAGGGATCAGGTTAGGTTAGGGTTTAGGGTTAGGGTTAGGGTTAGGGTTAGGAATAGGGGAGGGTTAGTGTTTACATTTTAGGGTTAGGGTTTAGGGATAGGGTTAGGGTTAGGGTTAGGGTTAGAGTTAGGGTTAGGGTTAGGGTTAGGGTTAGGGTTAGGGTTAGGTTTTAGGGATAGGGTTAGGGTTAGGGTTACGGTTTAGGTTTAGGGTTAGGGGTAAGGTTAGGGTTTAGGGTTTAGGGTTAGGGTTAGGGTTAGGGTTAGCATTAGGTTTAGGGTTAGGGACAGGATTAGGTTTTGGGACATGGTTAGGTTTACTGTTAGGGTAATTTTAAGATTAGGTTTTGTCTGATGCTTAAGTTTAGGTTTAGGGACAGGGTTAGTGACAGGGTGAGGGTTAGAGTTAAGGTTGGAGAGACGGTAAGGGTCAAAGTTAGGTTTAGCGACAGTGTTAGGGTTAGGGATCAGGTTAGGTTAGGGGTTAGGGTTAGGGTTAGGGTTAGGGTTAGGAATAGGGGAGGGTTAGTGTTTACATTTTAGGGTTAGGGTTTAGGGATAGGGTTAGGGTTAGGGTTAGAGTTAGGGTTAGGGTTAGGGTTAGGGTTAGGGTTAGGTACACGATTCGGGTTTGAGACATGGTTAGGTTTAGTGTTAGGGTTATAGTTAAGTTTAGGTTTTGGCTGATGGTTAAGGTTAGGTTTAGGGACAGGGTTAGTTACAGGGTGAGGGTTAGAGTTAAAGATAGAGAGACGGTAAGAGTCAGAGTTAGGTTTAGCGACAGTGTTAGGGTTAGGGTTAGGGTTAGGTTAGGGTTAGGGTTAGAGTTAGGGTTTAGGTTTAGGGTTAGGGTTTAGGATTTAGGGTTAGGGTTATGGTTAGGGTTAGGGTTAGGGTTAGGGTCAGGATTACGGTTTGGGAAATGGTTAGGTTTAGTGTAGGTTTATAGTTAAGTTTTGGTTTTGGCTGATGGTTAAGGTTAGTTTTAGGGACAGGGTTAGTTACAGGGTGAGGGTTAGAATTAAAGATAGAGAGACGTTAAGGGTCAGAGTTAGGTTTAGCGACAGTGTTAGGGTTAGGGTTAGGGTTAGGTTAGGGTTAGGGTTAGTGTTAGGGTTTAGGTTTAGGGTTAGGGTTAGGGTTTAGGATTTAGGGTTAGGGTTATGGTTAGGGTTAGGGTTAGGGTTAGGGGCAGGATTAGGGTTTGGGACATGGTTAGGTTTACTGTTAGGGTTATATTAAGTTTAGGTTTTGTCTGATGCTTAAGTTTAGGTTTAGGGACAGGGTTAGTGACAGGGTGAGGGTTAGAGTTAAGGTTGGAGAGACGGTAAGGGTCAGAGTTAGGTTTAGCGACAGTGTTAGGGTTAGGGTTAGGGTTAGGTTAGGGTTAGGGTTAGGGTTAGGTGTAGGTTTTAGGGATAGGGTTAGGGTTAGGGTTACGGTTTAGGTTTAGGGTTAGGGTTAAGGTTAGGGTTTAGGGTTTAGGGTTAGGGTTAGGGTTAGGGTTAGCATTAGGTTTAGGGTTAGGGACAGGATTAGGGTTTGGGACATGGTTAGGTTTACTGTTAGGGTTATATTAAGTTTAGGTTTTGTCTGATGCTTAAGTTTAGGTTTAGGGACAGGGTTAGTGACAGGGTGAGGGTTAGAGTTAAGGTTGGAGAGACGGTAAGGGTCAGAGTTAGGTTTAGCGACAGTGTTAGGGTTAGGGATCAGGTTAGGTTAGGGTATAGGGTTAGGGTTAGGGTTAGGGTTAGGAATAGGGGAGGGTTAGTGTTTACATTTTAGGGTTAGGGTTTAGGGATAGGGTTAGGGTTAGGTTTAGGGTTAGAGTTAGGGTTAGGGTTAGGGTTAGGTTTTAGGGATAGGGTTAGGCTTAGGGTTACGGTTTAGGTTTAGGGTTAGGGTTAAGGTTAGGGTTTAGGGTTTAGGGTTAGGGTTAGGGTTAGAGTTAGGGTTTAGGCTTTAGGGTTAGGGTTAGTGTTAGGGTTTAGGGATTAGGGTTAGGGTTAGGGTTAGGATTAGGGTTAGGGTTTAGTTTTATGGTTAGGGTTAGCGTTAGGGTTAGGTTTTGGGTTTAGTGTTTAGGTTTAGGGTTAGGGTTAGTGTTAGGGTTAGGGTTAGGGTTAGGGTTAGGGTTAGGGACAGGACTAGGGTTTGGGACATGGTTAGGTTTACTGTTAGGGTAATATTAAGTTTAGGTTTTGTCTGATGCTTAAGTTTAGGTTTAGGGACAGTGTTAGTACAGGGTGAGGGTTAGAGTTAAGGTTGGAGAGATGGTAAGGGTCAAAGTTAGGTTTAGCGACAGTGTTAGGGTTAGGGATCAGGTTAGGTTAGGGTTTAGGGTTAGGGTTAGGGTTAGGGTTAGGAATAGGGGAGGGTTAGTGTTTACATTTTAGGGTTAGGGTTTAGGGATAGGGTTAGGGTTAGGGTTAGGGTTAGATTAGGGTTAGGGTTAGGGTTAGGGTTAGGGTTAGGGTTAGGTTTTAGGGATAGGGTTAGGGTTAGGGTTACGGTTTAGGTTTAGGTTTAGGGTTAGGGGTAAGGTTAGGGTTTAGGGTTTAGGGTTAGGGTTAGGGTTAGGGTTAGCATTAGGTTTAGGGTTAGGGACAGGATTAGGTTTTGGGACATGGTTAGGTTTACTGTTAGGGTAATATTAAGTTTAGGTTTTGTCTGATGCTTAAGTTTAGGTTTAGGGACAGGGTTAGTGACAGGGTGAGGGTTAGAGTTAAGGTTGGAGAGACGGTAAGGGTCAAAGTTAGGTTTAGCGACAGTGTTAGGGTTAGGGATCAGGTTAGGTTAGGGTTTAGGGTTAGGGTTAGGGTTAGGGTTAGGAATAGGGGAGGGTTAGTGTTTACATTTTTGGGTTAGGGTTTAGGGATAGGGTTAGGGTTAGGGTTAGAGTTAGGGTTATGGTTAGGGTTAGGGTTAGGGTTAGGTACACGATTCGGGTTTGAGACATGGTTAGGTTTAGTGTTAGGGTTATAGTTAAGTTTAGGTTTTGGCTGATGGTTAAGGTTAGGTTTAGGGACAGGGTTAGTTACAGGGTGAGGGTTAGAGTTAAAGATAGAGAGACGGTAAGTGTCAGAGTTAGGTTTAGCGACAGTGTTAGGGTTAGGGTTAGGTTAGGTTTAGGGTTAGGGTTAGGGTTAGGTTTCAGGGATAGTGTTAGGGTTAGGGTTACGGTTTAGGTTTAGGGTTAGGGTTAAGGTTAGGGTTTAGGGTTTAGGGTTAGGGTTAGGGTTAGGGTTAGCATTAGGTTTAGGGTTAGGGACAGGATTAGGGTTTGGGACATGGTTAGGTTTACTGTTAGGGTTATATTAAGTTTAGGTTTTGTCTGATGCTTAAGTTTAGGTTTAGGGACAGGGTTAGTGACAGGGTGAGGGTTAGAGTTAAGGTTGGAGAGACGGTAAGGGTCAGAGTTAGGTTTAGCGACAGTGTTAGGGTTAGGGATCAGGTTAGGTTAGGGTTTAGGGTTAGGGTTAGGGTTAGGGTTAGGAATAGGGGAGGGTTAGTGTTTACATTTTAGGGTTAGGGTTTAGGGATAGGGTTAGGGTTAGTGTTAGGGTTAGAGTTAGGGTTAAGTTTAGGATTAGGTTTTAGGGATACGGTTATGGTTAGGGTTACGGTTTAGGTTTAGGGTTAGGGTTAAGGTTAGGGTTTAGGGTTAGGGGCAGGATTAGGGCTTGGGACATGGTTAGGTTTACTGTTAGGGTTATATTAAGTTTAGTTTTTGTCTGATGCTTAAGTTTAGGTTTAGGGACAGGGTTAGTGACAGGGTGAGGGTTAGAGTTAAGGTTGGAGAGACGGTAAGGGTCAGAGTTAGGTTTATCGACAGAGTTAGGGTTAGGGATCAGGTTAGGTTAGATTTAGGGTTAGGGTTAGGGTTAGGGTTAGGAATAGGGGAGGGTTAGTGTTTACATTTTAGGGTTAGGGTTTAGGGATAGGGTTAGGGTTAGGGTTAGGGTTAGAGTTAGGGTTACGGTTAGGGTTAGGGTTAGGGTTAGGGTTAGGGTTATGGTTTAGGTTTAGGGTTAGGGTTAAGGTTAGGGTTTAGGGTTTAGGGTTAGGGTTAGGGATAGAGTTATGGTTTAGGCTTTAGGGTTAGGGTTAGTGTTAGGGTTTAGGGTTTAGGGTTAGGGTTAGGGTTAGGGTTAGGGTTTAGTGTTTATGGTTACGGTTAGCGTTAGGGTTAGGGTTTGGGTTTAGGGTTTAGGTTTAGGGTTAGGGTTAGTGTTAGGGTTTCGGGTTTAGTGTTAGGGTTAAGGTTAGTGTTAGGGTTAGGGTTAGGGTTAGGGTTAGGGTTAGGTTTTAGGGATAGGGTTAGGGTTAGGGTTTAGGGTTTAGGGTTAGGGTTAGGGTTAGGGTTAGGGTTAGGGTTAGGGTTAGGGTTTAGTGTTTATGGTTAGGGTTAGCGTTAGGGTTAGAGTTTGGGTTTAGTGTTTAGGTTTAGGGTTAGGGTTAGTGTTAGGGTTTCGAGTTTAGTGTTAGGATTAAGGTTAGTGTTAGGGTTAGGTACACGTTTCGGGTTTGAGACATGGTTAGGTTTAGTGTTAGGGTTATAGTTACGTTTAGGTTTTGGCTGATGGTTAAGGTTAGGTTTAGGGACAGGGTTAGTTACAGGGTGAGGGTTAGAGTTAAAGATAGAGAGACGGTAAGGGTCAGAGTTAGGTTTAGCGACAGTGTTAGGGTTAGGGTTAGGGTTAGAGTTAGGGTTTAGGGTTAGGGTTAGGGTTAGGGTTTAGGATTTAGGGTTAGGGTTATGGTTAGGGTTAGGGTTTGGGTTAGGGGCAGGATAAGGGTTTGGGAAATGGTTAGGTTTAGTGTAGGGTTATAGTTAAATTTTGGTTTTGGCTGATGGTTAAGGTTAGTTTTAGGGACAGGTTTAGTGACAGGGTGAGGGTTAGAGTTAAGTTTAGAGAGACGGTAAGGGTCAGAGTTAGGTTTAGCGACAGTGTTAGTGTTAGGGATCAGGTTAGTTTAGGGTTTAGGGTTAGGGTTAGGGTTAGAGTTAGGAATAGGGGAGGGTTAGTGTTTAGATTTTAGGGTTAGGGTTTAGGGATAGGGTTAGGGTTAGTGTTAGGGTTAGGGTTAGGGTTAGGTTTAGGGTTTAGTGTTTATGGTTAGGGTTAGCGTTAGTGTTAGGGTTTGGGTTTAGGGTTTAGGTTTAGGGTTAGGGTTAGTGTTAGGGTTTCGGGTTTATTGTTAGGGTTAAGTTTAGGGTTAGGGTTAGGTACACGTTTCGTGTTTGAGACATGGTGAGGTTTAGTGTTAGGGTTATAGTTAAGTTTAGGTTTTGGCTGATGGTTAAGGTTAGGTTTAGGGACAGGGTTAGTTACACAGTGAGGGTTAGAGTTAAAGATAGAGAGACGGTAAGTGTCAGAGTTAGGTTTAGCGACAGTGTTAGGGTTAGGGTTAGGGTTAGGTTAGGGTTAGGGTTAGGGTTAGGGTTAGGGTTAGGTTTTAGGGATAGGGTTAGGGTTAGGGTTACGGTTTAGGTTTAGGTTTAGGGTTAAGGTTAGGGTTTAGGGTTTAGGGTTAGGGTTAGGGTTAGGGTTAGCATTAGTTTTAGGGTTAGGGACAGGATTAGGGTTTGGGACATGGTTAGGTTTACTGTTAGGGTTATATTAAGTTTAGGTTTTGTCTGATGCTTAAGTTTAGGTTTAGGGAAAGGGTTAGTGACAGGGTGAGGGTTAGAGTTAAGGTTGGAGAGACGGTAAGGGTCAGAGTTAGCTTTAGCGACAGTGTTAGGGTTAGGGATCAGGTTAGGTTAGGGTTTAGGGTTAGGGTTCGGGTTAGGGTTAGGAATAGGGGAGGGTTAGTGTTTACATTTTAGGGTTAGGGTTTAGGGATAGGGTTAGGGTTAGGGTTAGGGTTAGAGTTAGGGTTAGGGTTAGGGTTAGGTTTTAGGGATAGGGTTAGGGTTAGGGTTACGCTTTAGGTTTAGGGTTAGGGTTAAGGTTAGGGTTTAGGGTTTAGGGTTAGGGTTAGGGTTAGAGATAGGATTTAGGCTTTAGGGTTAGGGTTAGTGTTAGGGTTTAGGGTTTAGTGTTAGGGTTAGGGTTAGGGTTAGGGTTAGGGTTAGGGTTTAGTGTTTATGGTTAGGGTTAGCGTTAGGGGTAGGGTTTGGGTTTAGTGTTTAGGTTTAGGGTTAGGGTTAGTGTTAGGGATAGGGTTAGGGTTAGGGTTAGGGTTAGGTTTAGGGACAGGATTAGGGTTTGGGACATGGTTAGGTTTACTGTTAGGGTAATATTAAGTTTAGGTTTTGTCTGATGCTTAAGTTTAGGTTTAGGGACAGGGTTAGTGACAGGGTGAGGGTTAGAGTTAAGGTTGGAGAGACGGTAAGGGTCAGAGTTAGGTTTAGCGACAGTGTTAGGGTTAGGGATCAGGTTAGGTTAGGGTTTAGGGTTAGGGTTAGGGTTAGGGTTAGGAATAGGGGAGGGTTAGTGTTTACATTTTAGGGTTAGGGTTTAGGGATAGGGTTAGGGTTAGGGTTAGGGTTAGAGTTAGGGTTAGGGTTAGTGTTAGGGTTTAGTTTTAGGGATAGGTTTAGGGTTAGGGTTACGGTTTAGGTTTAGGGTTAGGGTTAAGGTTAGGGTTTAGTGTTTAGGGTTAGGGTTAGGGTTAGAGTTAGGGTTTAGGCTTTAGGGTTAGGGTTAGTGTTAGGGTTTAGGGTTTAGGGTTAGGGTTAGGGTTAGGGTTAGGTTTAGGGTTTAGTGTTTATGGTTAGGGTTAGCTTTAGGGTTAGGGTTTGGGTTTAGGGTTTAGGTTTAGTGTTAGGGTTAGTGTTAGGGATTCGGGTTTAGTGTTAGGGTTAAGGTTAGGGTTAGGGTTAGGTACACGTTTCGGGTTTGAGACATGGTTAGGTTTAGTGTTAGGGTTATAGTTAAGTTTAGGTTTTGGCTGATGGTTAAGGTTAGGTTTAGGGACAGGGTTAGTTACAGGGTGAGGGTTAGAGATAAAGATAGAGAGACGGTAAGGTTCAGAGTTAGGTTTAGCGACAGTGTTAGGGTTAGGGTTAGGGTTAGGTTAGGGTTACGGTTAGAGTTAGGGTTTAGGGTTAGGATTAGGGTTAGGGTTTAGGTTTTAGGGTTAGGGTTATGGTTATGGTTAGGGTTAAGGTTAGGGGCAGGATTAGGGTTTGGGACATGGTTAGGTTTACTCTTAGGGTTATATTAAGTTTAGGTTTTGTCTGATGCTTAAGTTTAGGTTAGGGACAGGGTTAGTGACAGGGTGAGGGTTAAAGTTAAGGTTGGAGAGACGCTAAGTGTCAGAGTTAGGTTTAGCGACAGTGTTAGGGTTAGGGATCAGGTTAGGTTAGGGTTTAGCGTTAGGGTTAGGGTTAGGGTTAGGAATAGGGGAGGGTTAGTGTTTACATTTTAGGGTTAGGGTTTAGGGATAGGGTTAGGGTTAGGGTTAGGGTTAGGGTTAGGGTTAGGTTTAGGGTTAGGTTTTAGGGATAGGGTTAGGGTTAGGGTTACGGTTTAGGTTTAGGGTTAGGGTTAAGGTTAGGGTTTAGGGTTTAGGTTAGGGTTAGGGTTAGAGTTAGGGTTTAGGCTTTAGGGTTAGGGTTAGAATAAGTGTTTAGGGTTTAGGGTTGGGGTTAGGGTTAGGGTTAGGGTTAGGGTTTAGTGTTTATGGTTAGGGTTAGCGTTAGGGTTAGTGTTTGGGTTTAGGGTTTAGGTTTAGGGTTAGGGTTAGTGTTAGGGTTTTGGGTTTAGTGTTAGGGTTAAGGTTAGGGTTAGGGTTAGGTACACGTTTCGGGTTTGAGACATGGTTAGGTTTAGTGTTAGGGTTATAGTTAAGTTTAGGTTTTGGCTGATGGTTAAGGTTAGTTTAGGGACAGCGTTAGTTACAGGGTGAGGGTGAGTGTTAAAGATAGAGAGACGGTAAGTGTCAGAGTTAGGTTTAGCGACAGTGTTAGGGTTAGGGTTAGGTTAGGGTTAGGGTTAGGGTTAGGTGTAGGTTTTAGGGATAGGGTTAGGTTTAGGGTTACGGTTTAGGTTTAGGGTTAGGGTTAAGGTTAGGGTTTAGGGTTTAGGGTTAGGGTTAGGGTTAGGGTTAGCATTAGGTTTAGGGTTAGGGACAGGATTAGGGTTTGGGACATGGTTCGGTTTACTGTTAGGGTTATATTAAGTTTAGGTTTTGTCTGATGCTTAAGTTTAGGTTTAGGGAGAGGGTTAGTGACAGGGTGAGGGTTAGAGTTAAGGTTGGAGAGACGGTAAGGGTCAGAGTTAGCTTTAGCGACAGTGTTAGAGTTAGGGATCAGGTTAGGTTAGGGTTTAGGGTTAGGGTTAGGGTTAGGGTTAGGAATAGGGGAGGGTTAGTGTTTACATTTTAGGGTTAGGGTTTAGGGATAGGGTTAGGGTTAGGGTTAGGGTTAGAGTTAGGGTTAGGGTTAGGGTTAGGTTTTAGGGATAGGGTTAGGGTTAGGGTTACGGTTTAGGTTTAGGGTTAGGGTTAAGGTTAGGGTTTAGGGTTTAGGGTTAGGGTTAGGGTTAGAGATAGGATTTAGGCTTTAGGGTTAGGGTTAGTGTTAGGGTTTAGGGTTTAGTGTTAGGGTTAGGGTTAGGGTTAGGGTTAGGGTTAGGGTTTAGTGTTTATGGTTAGGGTTAGCGTTAGGGGTAGGGTTTGGGTTTAGTGTTTAGGTTTAGGGTTAGGGTTAGTGTTAGGGTTAGGGTTAGGGTTAGGGTTAGGGTTAGGGTTAGGGACAGGATTAGGGTTTGGGACATGGTTAGGTTTACTGTTAGGGTAATATTAAGTTTAGGTTTTGTCTGATGCTTAAGTTTAGGTTTAGGGACAGGGTTAGTGACAGGGTGAGGGTTAGAGTTAAGGTTGGAGAGACGGTAAGGGTCAGAGTTAGGTTTAGCGACAGTGTTAGGGTTAGGGATCAGGTTAGGTTAGGGTTTAGGGTTAGGGTTAGGGTTAGGGTTAGGAATAGGGGAGGGTTAGTGTTTACATTTTAGGGTTAGGGTTTAGGGATAGGGTTAGGTTTAGGGTTAGGGTTAGAGTTAGGGTTAGGGTTAGGGTTAGGGTTTGGTTTTAGGGATAGGTTTAGGGTTAGGGTTACGGTTTAGGTTTAGGGTTAGGGTTAAGGTTAGGGTTTAGTGTTTAGGGTTAGGGTTAGGGTTAGAGTTAGGGTTTAGGCTTTAGGGTTAGGGTTAGTGTTAGGGTTTAGGGTTTAGGGTTAGGGTTAGGGTTAGGGTTAGGTTTAGGGTTTAGTGTTTATGGTTAGGGTTAGCTTTAGGGTTAGGGTTTGGGTTTAGGGTTTAGGTTTAGGGTTAGGGTTAGTGTTAGGGATTCGGGTTTAGTGTTAGGGTTAAGGTTAGGGTTAGGGTTAGGTACACGTTTCGGGTTTGAGACATGGTTAGGTTTAGTGTTAGGGTTATAGTTAAGTTTAGGTTTTGGCTGATGGTTAAGGTTAGGTTTAGGGACAGGGTTAGTTACAGGGTGAGTGTTAGAGATAAAGATAGAGAGACGGTAAGGTTCAGAGTTATGTTTAGCGACAGTGTTAGGGTTAGGGTTAGGGTTAGGTTAGGGTTACGGTTAGAGTTAGGGTTTAGGGTTAGGATTAGGGTTAGGGTTTAGGTTTTAGGGTTAGGGTTATGGTTATGGTTAGGGTTAAGGTTAGGGGCAGGATTAGGGTTTGGGACATGGTTAGGTTTACTCTTAGGGTTATATTAAGTTTAGGTTTTGTCTGATGCTTAAGTTTAGGTTAGGGACAGGGTTAGTGACAGGGTGAGGGTTAAAGTTAAGGTTGGAGAGACACTAAGTGTCAGAGTTAGGTTTAGCGACAGTGTTAGGGTTAGGGATCAGGTTAGGTTAGGGTTTAGCGTTAGGGTTAGGGTTAGGGTTAGGAATAGGGGAGGGTTAGTGTTTACATTTTAGGGTTAGGGTTTAGGGATAGGGTTAGGGTTAGGGTTAGGGTTAGGGTTAGGGTTAGGGTTAGGTTTTAGGGATAGGGTTAGGGTTAGGGTTACGGTTTAGGTTTAGGGTTAGGGTTAAGGTTAGGGTTTAGGGTTTAGGTTAGGGTTAGGGTTAGAGTTAGGGTTTAGGCTTTAGGGTTAGGGTTAGAATAAAGGTTTAGGGTTTAGGGTTGGGGTTAGGGTTAGGGTTAGGGTTAGGGTTTAGTGTTTATGGTTAGGGTTAGCGTTAGGGTTAGTGTTTGGGTTTAGGGTTTAGGTTTAGGGTTAGGGTTAGTGTTAGGGTTTTGGGTTTAGTGTTAGGGTTAAGGTTAGAGTTAGGGTTAGGTACACGTTTCGGGTTTGAGACATGGTTAGGATTAGTGTTAGGGTTATAGTTAAGTTTAGGTTTTGGCTGATGGTTAAGGTTAGTTTAGGGACAGCGTTAGTTACAGGGTGAGGGTGAGTGTTAAAGATAGAGAGATGGTAAGTGTCAGAGTTAGGTTTAGCGACAGTGTTAGGGTTAGGGTTAGGTTAGGGTTAGGGTTAGGGTTCGGTGTAGGTTTTAGGGATAGGGTTAGGTTTAGGGTTACGGTTTAGGTTTAGGGTTAGGGTTAAGGTTAGGGTTTAGGGTTTAGGGTTAGGGTTAGGGTTAGGGTTAGCATTAGGTTTAGGGTTAGGGACAGGATTAGGGTTTGGGACATGGTTAGGTTTACTGTTAGGGTTATATTAAGTTTAGGTTTTGTCTGATGCTTAAGTTTAGGTTTAGGTACAGGGTTAGTGACAGGGTGAGGGTTAGAGTTAAGGTTGGAGAGACGGTAAGGGTCAGAGTTAGGTTTAGCGACAGTGTTAGGGTTAGGGTTAGGGTTAGGTTAGGGTTAGGGTTAGAGTTAGGGTTTAGGGTTAGGGTTAGGGTTAGGGTTTAGGATTTAGGGTTAGGGTTATGTTTAGGGTTAGGGTTAGGGTTAGGGGCAGGATTAGGGTTTGGGAAATGGTTAGGTTTAGTGTAGGGTTATAGTTAAATTTTGGTTTTGGCTGATGGTTAAGGTTAGTTTTAGGGACAGGTTTAGTGTCAGGGTGAGGGTTAGAGTTAAGTTTAGAGAGACGGTAAGGGTCAGAGTTAGGTTTAGCGACAGTGTTAGTGTTAGGAATCAGGTTACGTTAGGGTTTAGGGTTAGGGTTAGAGTTAGGGTTAGGAATAGGGGAGGGTTAGTGTTTACATTTTAGGGTTAGAGTTTAGGGATAGGCTTAGGGTTAAGGGTTATGGTTAGGGTTAGGGTTAGGGTTAGAGTTAGGATTTAGGCTTTAGGGTTAGGGTTAGGGTTAGGGTTAGATTTAGGGCTTACTGTTAGGGTTAGGGTTAGGGTTAGGGTTAGGGTTTCGGGTTTCTGTTAGGGTTAAGTTTAGGGTTAGTGTTAGGTAAACGATTCGGGTTTGAGACATGTTTAGTTTTAGTGTTAGGGTTATGGTTAAGTTTAGGTTTTGGCTGATGGTTAAGTTTAGGTTTAGGGACAGGGTTAGTTACAGGGTGAGTGTTAGGGTTAGGGTTTGGGTTAGGGTTAGGTTTTAGGGATAGGGTTAGGGTTAGGGTTACGGTTTAGTGTTAGGGTTAGGGTTAAGGTTAGGTTTTAGGGTTTAGGGTTAGGGTTAGGGTTAGAGTTAGGGTTTAGGCTTTAGGGTTAGGGTTAGTTTTAGGGTTTAGGGTTTAGGGTTAGGGTTAGGGTTAGGGTTAGGGTTAGGGTTTAGTGTTTATGGTTAGGGATAGCGTTAGTGTTAGGGTTTGGGTTTAGGGTTTAGGTTTATGGTTAGGGTTAGTGTTAGGGTTTCGGGTTTAGTGTTAGGGTTAAGGTTAGGGTTATGTTTAGGTACACGTTTCGGGTTTGAGCCATGGTTAGGTTTAGTGTTAGGGTTATAGTTAAATTTAGGTTTTGGCTGATGGTTAAGGTTAGGTTTAGGGACAGGGTTAGTTACAGCGTGAGGGTTAGAATTAAAGATAGAGAGACGTTAAGGGTCAGAGTTAGGTTTAGCGACAGTGTTAGGGTTAGGGTTAGGGTTAGGTTAGGGTTAGGGTTAGTGTTAGGGTTTAGTTTTAGGGTTAGGGTTAGGGTTTAGGATTTAGGGTTAGGGTTATGGTTAGGGTTAGGGTTAGGGTTAGGGGCAGGATTAGGGTTTGGGACATGGTTAGGTTTACTGTTAGGGTTATATTAAGTTTAGGTTTTGTCTGATGCTTAAGTTTAGGTTTAGGGACAGGGTTAGTCACAGGGTGAGGGTTAGAGTTAAATATAGAGAGATGTTAAGGGTCAGAGTTAGGTTTAGCGACAGTGTTAGGGTTAGGTTTAGGGTTAGGTTAGGGTTAGGGTTAGAGTTAGGGTTTAGGTTTAGGGTTAAGGTTAGGGTTTAGGATTTAGGGTTAGGGTTATGGTTAGGGTTAGGGTTAGGGGCAGGATTAGGGTTTGGGATATGGTTAGGTTTACTGTTAGGGTTATATTAAATTTAGGTTTTGTCTGATGCTTAAGTTTAGGTTTAGGGACAGGGTTAGTGACAGGGTGAGGGTTAGAGTTAAGGTTGGAGAGACGGTAAGGGTCAGAGTTAGGTTTAGCGACAGTGTTAGGGTTAGGGATCAGGTTAGGTTAGGGTTTAGGGTTAGCGTTAGGGTTAGGGTTAGGAATAGGGGAGGGTTAGTGTTTACATTTTAGGGTTAGGGTTTAGGGATAGGGTTAGGGTTAGGGTTAGGATTAGAGTTAGGGTTAGGGTTAGGGTTAGGGTTAGGGTTAGGTTTTAGGGATAGGGTTAGGGTTAGCATTACGGTTTAGGTTTAGGGTTAGGGTTAAGGTTAGGGTTTAGGGTTTAGGGTTAGGGTTAGGGTTAGAGTTAGGGTTTAGGCTTTAGGGTCAGGGATAGTGTTTGGGTTTAGGATTTCGGGTTAGGGTTAGGGTTAGGGTTAGGGTTAGGGTTTAGTGTTTAAGGTTAGGGTTAGCGTTAGGGTTAGGGTTTGGGTTTAGGGTTTAGGTTTAGGGTTAGGGTTAGTGTTAGGGTTTCGGGTTTAGTGTTAGGGTTAAGGTTATGGTTAGGGTTAGGTACACGATTCGGGTTTGAGACATGGTTAGGTTTAGTGTTAGGGTTATAGTTATGTTTATGTTTTGGCTGATGGTTAAGGTTAGGTTTAGGGACAGGGTTAGTTACAGGGTGAGGGTTAGAGTTAAAGATAGAGAGACGGTAAGTGTCAGAGTTAGGTTTAGCGACAGTGTTAGGGTTAGGGTTAGGGTTAGGTTAGGGTTAGGGTTAGGGTTAGGTGTAGGTTTTAGGGATAGGGTTAGGGTTAGGGTTACGGTTTAGGTTTAGGGTTAGGGTTAAGGTTAGGATTTAGGGTTTAGGGTTAGGGTTAGGGTTAGGGTTAGCATTAGGTTTAGGGTTAGGGACAGGATTAGGGTTTGGGACATGGTTAGGTTTACTGTTAGGGTTATATTAAGTTTAGGTTTTGTCTGATGCTTAAGTTTAGGTTTAGGGACAGGGTTAGTGACAGGGTGAGGGTTAGAGTTAAGGTTGGAGAGACGGTAAGGGTCAGAGTTAGGTTTCGCGACAGTGTTAGGGTTAGGGATCAGGTTAGGTTAGGGTATAGGGTTAGGGTTAGGGTTAGGGTTAGGAATAGGGGAGGGTTAGTGTTTACATTTTAGGGTTAGGGTTTAGGGATAGGGTTAGGGTTAGGTTTAGGGTTAGAGTTAGGGTTAGGGTTAGGGTTAGGTTTTAGGGATAGGGTTAGGCTTAGGGTTACGGTTTAGGTTTAGGGTTAGGGTTAAGGTTAGGGTTTAGGGTTTAGGGTTAGGGTTAGGGTTAGAGTTAGGGTTTAGGCTTTAGGGTTAGGGTTAGTGTTAGGGTTTAGGGTTTAGGGTTAGGGTAAGGTTTAGGATTAGGGTTAGGGTTTAGTTTTATGGTTAGGGTTAGCGTTAGGGTTAGGTTTTGGGTTTAGTGTTTAGGTTTAGGGTTAGGGTTAGTGTTAGGGTTAGGGTTAGGGTTAGGGTTAGGGTTAGGGACAGGACTAGGGTTTGGGACATGGTTAGGTTTACTGTTAGGGTAATATTAAGTTTAGGTTTTGTCTGATGCTTAAGTTTAGGTTTAGGGACAGGGTTAGTACAGGGTGAGGGTTAGAGTTAAGGTTGGAGAGACGGTAAGGGTCAAAGTTAGGTTTAGCGACAGTGTTAGGGTTAGGGATCAGGTTAGGTTAGGGTTTAGGGTTAGGGTTAGGGTTAGGGTTAGGAATAGGGGAGGGTTAGTGTTTACATTTTAGGGTTAGGGTTTAGGGATAGGGTTAGGGTTAGGGTTAGGGTTAGAGTTAGGGTTAGGGTTAGGGTTAGGGTTAGGGTTAGGGTTAGGTTTTAGGGATAGGGTTAGGGTTAGGGTTACGGTTTAGGTTTAGGGTTAGGGTTCAGGTTAGGGTTTAGGGTTTAGGGTTAGGGTTACAGTTAGAGTTAGGGTTTAGGCTTTAGGGTTAGGGTTAGGGTTAGGGTTAGGGTTTTGGGTTTAGTGTTAGGGTTAAGGTTAGGTTTAGGGTTAGGTACACGTTTCGGGTTTGAGACATGGTTAGGTTTAGTGTTAGGGTTATAGTTAAGTTTAGGTTTTGGCTGATGGTTAAGTTTAGGTTTAGGGACAGGGTTAGTTACAGGGTGAGGGTTAGAGTTAAAGATAGAGAGACGGTAAGAGTCAGAGTTAGGTTTAGCGACAGTGTTAGGGTTAGGGTTAGGGTTAGGTTAGGGTTAGGGTTAGAGTTAGGGTTTAGGGTTAGGGTTAGGGTTTAGGATTTAGGGTTAGGGTTATGGTTAGGGTTAGGGTTAGGGTCAGATTTACGGTTTGGGAAATGGTTAGGTTTAGTGTAGGGTTATAGTTAAGTTTTGGTTTTGGCTGATGGTTAAGGTTAGTTTTAGGGACAGGTTTAGTGACAGGGTGAGGGTTAGAGTTAAGTTTAGAGAGACGGTAAGGGTCAGAGTTAGGTTTAGCGACAGTGTTAGTGTTAGGAATCAGATTAGGTTAGGGTTTAGAGTTAGGGTTAGGGTTAGGGTTAGGAATAGGGGAGGGTTAGTGTTTACATTTTAGGGTTAGGGTTTAGGGATAGGGTTAGGGTTAGGGTTAGGGTTAGAGTTAGGGTTAGGGTTAGGGTTAGGGTTAGGGTTAGGTACACGATTCGGGTTTGAGACATGGTTAGGTTTAGTGTTAGGGTTATAGTTAAGTTTAGGTTTTGGCTGATGGTTAAGGTTAGGTTTAGGGACAGGGTTAGTTACAGGGTGAGGGTTAGAGTTAAAGATAGAGAGACGGTAAGTGTCAGAGTTAGGTTTAGCGACAGTGTTAGGGTTAGGGATCAGGTTAGGTTAGGGTTTAGGGTTAGGGTTAGGGTTAGGTTAGGTTTAGGGTTAGGGTTAGGGTTAGGTTTCAGGGATAGGGTTAGGGTTAGGGTTACGGTTTAGTGTTAGGGTTAGGGGTAAGGTTAGGGTTTAGGGTTTAGGGTTAGGGTTAGGGTTAGGGTTAGCATTAGTTTTAGGGTTAGGGACAGGATTAGGGTTTGGGACATGGTTAGGTTTACTGTTAGGGTTATATTAAGTTTAGGTATTGTCTGATGCTTAAGTTTAGGTTTAGGGACAGGGTTATTGACAGGGTGAGGGTTAGAGTTAAGGTTGGAGAGACGGTAAGGGTCAGAGTTAGGTTTAGCGACAGTGTTAGGGTTAGGGATCAGGTTAGGTTAGGGTTTAGGGTTAGGGTTAGGGTTAGGGTTAGGAATAGGGGAGGGTTAGTGTTTACATTTTAGGGTTAGGGTTTAGGGATAGGGTTAGGGTTAGGGTTAGGGTTAGAGTTAGGGTTATGGTTAGGGTTAGGTTTTAGGGATACGGTTAGGGTTAGGGTTACGGTTTAGGTTTAGGGTTAGGGTTAAGGTTAGGGTTTAGGGTTAGGGGCCGGATTAGGGCTTGGGACATGGTTAGGTTTACTGTTAGGGTTATATTAAGTTTAGTTTTTGTCTGATGCTTAATTTTAGGTTTAGGGACAGGGTTAGTGACAGGGTGAGGGTTAGAGTTAAGGTTGGAGAGACGGTAAGGGTCAGAGTTAGGTTTATCGACAGAGTTAGGGTTAGGGATCAGGTTAGGTTAGATTTAGGGTTAGGGTTAGGGTTAGGGTTAGGAATAGGGGAGGGTTAGTGTTTACATTTTAGGGTTAGGGTTTAGGGATAGGGTTAGGGTTAGGGTTAGGGTTAGAGTTAGGGTTAGGGTTAGGGTTAGGGTTAGGGTTAGGGTTAGGTTTTAGGGATAGGGTTAGGGTTAGAGTTAGGGTTAGTGTTAGGGTTAGGGTTAGGGTTAGGGTTAGGGTTAGGGTTAGGGACAGGACTAGGGTTTGGGACATGGTTAGGTTTACTGTTAGGGTAATATTAAGTTTAGGTTTTGTCTGATGCTTAAGTTTAGGTTTAGGGACAGGGTTAGTACAGGGTGAGGGTTAGAGTTAAGGTTGGAGAGACGGTAAGGGTCAAAGTTAGGTTTAGCGACAGTGTTAGGGTTAGGGATCAGGTTAGGTTAGGGTTTAGGGTTAGGGTTAGGGTTAGGGTTAGGAATAGGGGAGGGTTAGTGTTTACATTTTAGGGTTAGGGTTTAGGGATAGGGTTAGGTTTAGGGTTAGGGTTAGAGTTAGGGTTAGGGTTAGGGTTAGGGTTAGGGTTAGGGTTAGGTTTTAGGGATAGGGTTAGGGTTAGGGTTACGGTTTAGGTTTAGGGTTAGGGTTCAGGTTAGGGTTTAGGGTTTAGGGTTAGGGTTACGGTTAGAGTTAGGGTTTAGGCTTTAGGGTTAGGGTTAGGGTTAGGGTTAGGGTTTTGGGTTTAGTGTTAGGGTTAAGGTTAGGTTTAGGGTTAGGTACACGTTTCGGGTTTGAGACATGGTTAGGTTTAGTGTTAGGGTTATAGTTAAGTTTAGGTTTTGGCTGATGGTTAAGTTTAGGTTTAGGGACAGGGTTAGTTACAGGGTGAGGGTTAGAGTTAAAGATAGAGAGACGGTAAGAGTCAGAGTTAGGTTTAGCGACAGTGTTAGGGTTAGGGTTAGGGTTAGGTTAGGGTTAGGGTTAGAGTTAGGGTTTAGGGTTAGGGTTAGGGTTTAGGATTTAGGGTTAGGGTTATGGTTAGGGTTAGGGTTAGGGTCAGGATTACGGTTTGGGAAATGGTTAGGTTTAGTGTAGGGTTATAGTTAAGTTTTGGTTTTGGCTGATGGTTAAGGTTAGTTTTAGGGACAGGTTTAGTGACAGGGTGAGGGTTAGAGTTAAGTTTAGAGAGACGGTAAGGGTCAGAGTTAGGTTTAGCGACAGTGTTAGTGTTAGGAATCAGATTAGGTTAGGGGTTAGGGTTAGGGTTAGGGTTAGGGTTAGGGTTAGGCTTAGGGTTAGGTACACGATTCGGGTTTGAGACATGGTTAGGTTTAGTGTTAGGGTTATAGTTAAGTTTAGGTTTTGGCTGATGGTTAAGTTTAGGTTTAGGGACAGGGTTAGTTACAGGGTGAGGGTTAGAGTTAAAGATAGAGAGACGGTAAGAGTCAGAGTTAGGTTTAGCGACAGTGTTAGGGTTAGGGTTAGGGTTAGGTTAGGTTTAGGGTTAGGGTTAGGGTTAGGTTTCAGGGATAGGGTTACGGTTAGGGTTACGGTTTAGTGTTAGGGTTAGGGGTAAGGTTAGGGTTTAGGGTTTAGGGTTAGGGTTAGGGTTAGGGTTAGCATTAGTTTTAGGGTTAGGGACAGGATTAGGGTTTGGGACATGGTTAGGTTTACTGTTAGGGTTATATTAAGTTTAGGTTTTGTCTGATGCTTAAGTTTAGGTTTAGGGACAGGGTTATTGACAGGGTGAGGGTTAGAGTTAAGGTTGGAGAGACGGTAAGGGTCAGAGTTAGGTTTAGCGACAGTGTTAGGGTTAGGGATCAGGTTAGGTTAGGGTTTAGGGATAGGGTTAGGGTTAGGGTTAGGAATAGGGGAGGGTTAGTGTTTACATTTTAGGGTTAGGGTTTAGGGATAGGGTTAGGGTTAGGGTTAGGGTTAGAGTTAGGGTTATGGTTAGGGTTAGGTTTTAGGGATACGGTTAGGGTTAGGGTTACGGTTTAGGTTTAGGGTTAGGGTTAACGTTAGGGTTTAGGGTTAGGGGCCGGATTAGGGCTTGGGACATGGTTAGGTTTACTGTTAGGGTTATATTAAGTTTAGTTTTTGTCTGATGCTTAATTTTAGGTTTAGGGACAGGGTTAGTGACAGGGTGAGGGTTAGAGTTAAGGTTGGAGAGATGGTAAGGGTCAGAGTTAGGTTTATCGACAGAGTTAGGGTTAGGGTTAGGGTTAGGTTAGATTTAGGGTTAGGGTTAGGGTTAGGGTTAGGAAGAGGGGAGGGTTAGTGTTTACATTTTAGGGTTAGGGTTTAGGGATAGGGTTAGGGTTAGGGTTAGGGTTAGAGTTAGGGTTACGTTTAGGGTTAGGGTTAGGGTTAGGGTTACGGTTTAGGTTTAGGGTTAGGGTTAAGGTTAGGGTTTAGGGTTTAGGGTTAGGGTTAGGGATAGAGTTATGGTTTAGGCTTTAGGGTTAGGGTTAGTGTTAGGGTTTAGGGTTTAGGGTTAGGGTTAGGGTTAGGGTTAGGGTTTAGTGTTTATGGTTACGGTTAGCGTTAGGGTTAGGGTTTGGGTTTAGGGTTTAGGTTTAGGGTTAGGGTTAGTGTTAGGGTTTCGGGTTTAGTGTTAGGGTTAAGGTTAGTGTTAGGGTTAGGGTTAGGGTTAGGGTTAGGGTTAGGTTTTAGGGATAGGGTTAGTGTTAAGGTTACGGTTTAGGTTTAGGGTTAGGGTTAAGGTTAGGGTTTAGGGTTTAGGGTTAGGGTTAGGGTTAGGGTTAGCATTAGGTTTAGGGTTAGGGACAGGATTAGGGTTTGGGACATGGTTAGGTTTACTGTTAGGGTTATATTAAGTTTAGGTTTTGTCTGATGCTTAAGTTTAGGTTTAGGGACAGGGTTAGTGACACGGTGAGGGTTAGAGTTAAGGGTGGAGAGACGGTAAGCGTCAGAGTTAGGTTTAGCGACAGTGTTAGGGTTAGGAATCAGGTTAGGTTAGGGTTTAGGGTTAGGGTTAGGGTTAGGGTTAGGAATAGGGGAGGGTTACTTTTTACATTTTAGGGTTAGGGTTTAGGGATAGGGTTAGGGTTAGGGTTAGGGTTATGGTTAGGGTTAGGGTTAGGTTTTAGGGATAGGGTTAGGGTTAGGGTTTAGGGTTTAGGGTTAGGGTTAGGGTTAGAGATAGGGTTTAGGATTTAGGGTTAGGGTTAGTGTTAGGGTTTAGGGTTTATGGTTAGGGTTAGGGTTAGGGTTAGGGTTAGGGTTAGGGTTAGGGTTTAGTGTTTATGGTTAGGGTTAGCGTTAGGGTTAGAGTTTGGATTTAATGTTTAGGTTTAGGGTTAGGGTTAGTGTTAGGGTTTCGAGTTTAGTGTTAGGGTTAAGGTTAGGGTTAGGGTTAGGTACACGTTTCGGGTTTGAGACATGGTTAGGTTTAGTGTTAGGGTTATAGTTACGTTTAGGTTTTGGCTGATGGTTAAGGTTAGGTTTAGGGACAGGGTTAGTTACAGGGTGAGGGTTAGAGTTAAAGATAGAGAGACGGTAAGGGTCAGAGTTAGGTTTAGCGACAGTGTTAGGGTTAGGGTTAGGGTTAGAGTTAGGGTTTAGGGTTAGGGTTAGGGTTAGGGTTTAGGATTTAGGGTTAGGGTTATGGTTAGGGTTAGGGTTTGGGTTAGGGGCAGGATAAGGGTTTGGGAAATGGTTAGGTTTAGTGTAGGGTTATAGTTAAATTTTGGTTTTGGCTGATGGTTAAGGTTAGTTTTAGGGACAGGTTTAGTGACAGGGTGAGGGTTAGAGTTAAGTTTAGAGAGACGGTAAGGGTCAGAGTTAGGTTTAGCGACAGTGTTAGTGTTAGGGATCAGGTTAGTTTAGGGTTTAGGGTTAGGGTTAGGGTTAGAGTTAGGAATAGGGGAGGGTTAGTGTTTAGATTTTAGGGTTAGGGTTTAGGGATAGGGTTAGGGTTAGGGTTAGGGTTAGGGTTAGGGTTAGGGTTAGGTTTAGGGTTTAGTGTTTATGGTTAGGGTTAGCGTTAGTGTTAGGGTTTGGGTTTAGGGTTTAGGTTTAGGGTTAGGGTTAGTGTTAGGGTTTCGGGTTTATTGTTAGGGTTAAGTTTAGGGTTAGGGTTAGGTACACGTTTCGTGTTTGAGACATGGTTAGGTTTAGTGTTAGGGTTATAGTTAAGTTTAGGTTTTGGCTGATGGTTAAGGTTAGGTTTAGGGACAGGGTGAGTTACACAGTGAGGGTTAGAGTTAAAGATAGAGAGACGGTAAGTGTCAGAGTTAGGTTTAGCGACAGTGTTAGGGTTAGGGTTAGGGTTAGGTTAGGGTTAGGGTTAGGGTTAGGGTTAGGGTTAGGTTTTAGGGATAGGGTTAGGGTTAGGGTTACGGTTTAGGTTTAGGTTTAGGGTTAAGGTTAGGGTTTAGGGTTTAGGGTTAGGGTTAGGGTTAGGGTTAGCATTAGTTTTAGGGTTAGGGACAGGATTAGGGTTTGGGACATGGTTAGGTTTACTGTTAGGGTTATATTAAGTTTAGGTTTTGTCTGATGCTTAAGTTTAGGTTTAGGGACAGGGTTAGTGACAGGGTGAGGGTTAGAGTTAAGGTTGGAGAGACGGTAAGGGTCAGAGTTAGCTTTAGCGACAGTGTTAGGGTTAGGGATCAGGTTAGGTTAGGGTTTAGGGTTAGGGTTAGGGTTAGGGTTAGGAATAGGGGAGGGTTAGTGTTTACATTTTAGGGTTAGGGTTTAGGGATAGGGTTGGTTAGGGTTAGGGTTAGAGTTAGGGTTAGGGTTAGGGTTAGGTTTTAGGGATAGGGTTAGGGTTAGGGTTACGGTTTAGGTTTAGGGTTAGGGTTAAGGTTAGGGTTTAGGGTTTAGGGTTAGGGTTAGGGTTAGAGATAGGGTTTAGGCTTTAGGGTTAGGGTTAGTGTTAGGGTTTAGGGTTTAGTGTTAGGGTTAGGGTTAGGGTTAGGGTTAGGGTTTAGTGTTTATGGTTAGGGTTAGCGTTAGGGTTAGGGTTTGGGTTTAGTGTTTAGGTTTAGGGTTAGGGTTAGTGTTAGGGTTAGGGTTAGGGTTAGGGTTAGGGTTAGGGACAGGATTAGGGTTTGGGACATGGTTATGTTTACTGTTAGGGTAATATTAAGTTTAGGTTTTGTCTGATGCTTAAGTTTAGGTTAGGGACAGGGTTAGTGACAGGGTGAGGGTTAGAGTTAAGGTTGGAGAGACGGTAAGGGTCAGAGTTAGGTTTAGCGACAGTGTTAGGGTTAGGGATCAGGTTAGGTTAGGGTTAGGGTTAGGAATAGGGGAGGGTTAGTGTTTACATTTTAGGGTTAGGGTTTAGGGATAGGGTTAGGGTTAGGGTTAGGGTTAGAGTTAGGGTTAGGGTTAGGGTTAGGGTTTAGTGTTTATGGTTATGGTTAGCTTTAGGGTTACGGTTTGGGTTTAGGGTTTAGGTTTAGGGTTAGGGTTAGTGTTAGGGATTCGGGTTTAGTGTTAGGATTAAGGTTAGGTTTAGGGTTAGGTACACGTTTCGGGTTTGAGCCATGGTTACGTTTAGTGTTAGGGTTATAGTTAAGTTTAGGTTTTGGTTGATGGTTAAGGTTAGTTTTAGGGACAGGGTTAGTTACAGGGTGAGAGTTAGAGTTAAAGATAGAGAGACGGTAAGGTTCAGAGTTAGGTTTAGCGACAGTGTTAGGGTTAGGGTTAGGGTTAGGTTAGGGTTACGGTTAGAGTTAGGGTTTAGGGTTAGGGTTAGGGTTAGGGTTTCGGTTTTAGGGTTAGGGTTATGGTTATGGTTAGGGTTAGGGTTAGGGGCAGGATTAGGGTTTGGGACATGGTTAGGTTTACTCTTAGGGTTATATTAAGTTTAGGTTTTGTCTGATGCTTAAGTTTAGGTTAGGGACAGGGTTAGTGACAGGGTGAGGGTTAAAGTTAAGGTTGGAGAGACGGTAAGTGTCAGAGTTAGGTTTAGCGACAGTGTTAGGGTTAGGGATCAGGTTAGGTTAGGGTTTAGCGTTAGGGTTAGGGTTAGGGTTAGGAATAGGGGAGGGTTAGTGTTTACATTTTAGGGTTAGGGTTTAGGGATAGGGTTAGGGTTAGGGTTAGGGTTAGAGTTAGGGTTAGGCTTAGGGTTAGGGTTAGGGTTAGGTTTTAGGGATAGGGTTAGGGTTAGGGTTTAGGGTTTAGGGTTAGGGTTAGGGTTAGAGTTAGGGTTTAGGCTTTAGGGTTAGGGTTAGTGTTAGGGTTTAGGGTTTATTGTTAGGGTTAGGGTTAGGGTTAGGGTTAGGGTTTAGTGTTTATGGTTAGGGTTAGCGTTAGGGTTAGTGTTTGGGTTTAGTGTTTAGGTTTAGGGTTAGGGTTAGTGTTAGGGTTTCGAGTTTAGTGTTAGCGTTAAGGTTAGGGTTAGGGTTAGGTACACGTTTCGGGTTTGAGACATGGTTAGGTATAGTGTTAGGGTTATAGTTAAGTTTATGTTTTGGCTGATGGTTAAGGTTAGGTTTAGGGACAGGGTTAGTTACAGGGTGAGGGTTAGAGTTAAAGTTAGAGAGACGGTAAGGTACAGAGTTAGGTTTAGCACTGTGTTAGGATTACGGTTAGGGTTAGGTTAGGGTTAGTGTTTGGGTTAGGGTTAGGGTTAGGTTTTAGGGATAGGGTTAGGGTTAGGGTTACGGTTTAGGTTTAGAGTTAGGGTTAAGGTTAGGGTTTAGGGTTTAGGGTTAGGGTTAGGGTTAGGGTTAGGGTTAGGGGCAGGATTAGGGTTTGGGAAATGGTTAGGTTTAGTGTAGGGTTATAGTTAAATTTTGGTTTTGGCTGATGGTTAAGGTTCATTTTAGGGACAGGTTTAGTGACAGGGTGAGGGTTAGAGTTAAGTTTAGAGAGACGGTAAGGGTCAGAGTTAGGTTTAGCGACAATGTTAGTGTTAGGGATCAGGTTAGGTTAGGGTTTAGGGATAGGGTTAGGGTTAGGGTTAGGGTTAGGGTTAGAGTTAGGATTTAGGCTTTAGGGTTAGGGTTAGGGTTCGAGTTAGGGCTTACGGTTTAGGTTTAGGGTTAGGGTTTCGGGTTTCGGGTTAGGGTTAAGTTTAGGGTTAGGGTTAGGTACACGATTCGGGTTTGAGACATGGTTAGGTTTAGTGTTAGGGTTATGGTTAAGTTTAGGTTTTGGCTGATGGTTAAGGTTAGGTTTAGGGACAGGGTTAGTTACAGGGTGAGGGTTAGAGTTAAAGTTAGAGAGACGGTAAGGTACAGAGTTAGGTTTAGCGACAGTGTTAGGGTTAGGGTTAGGGTTAGGTTAGGGTTAGGTTTAGGGTTAGGGTTAGGGTTAGGTTTTAGGGATAAGGTTAGGGTTAGGGTTACGGTTTAGGTTTAGGGTTAGGGTTAAGGTTAGGGTTTAGGGTTTAGGGTTAGGGTTAGGGTTAGGGTTAGCATTAGGTTTAGGGTTAGGGACAGGATTAGGGTTTGGGACATGGTTAGGTTTACTGTTAGGGTTATATTAAATTTAGGTTTTGTCTGATGCTTAAGTTTAGGTTTAGGGACAGGGTTAGTGACAGGGTGAGGGTTAGAGTTAAGGTTGGAGAGACGGTAAGGGTCAGAGTTAGGTTTAGCGACAGTGTTAGGGTTAGGGAGCAGGTTAGGTTAGGGTTTAGGGTTAGGGTTAGGGTTAGGGTTAGGAATAGGGGAGGGTTAGTGTTTACATTTCAGGGTTAGGGTTTAGGGTTAGGGTTAGGGTTAGAGTTAGGGTTTAGGATTTAGGGTTAGGGTTAGTGTTAGGGTTAGGGTTTAGTGTTAGGGTTAGGGTTAGGGTTAGGCTTTAGTGTTTATGGTTAGGGTTAGCGTTAGGGTTAGGTTTTGGCTTTAGTGTTTAGGTTTAGGGTTAGGGTTAGTGTTAGTGTTAGGGTTAGGGTTAGGGTTAGGGTTAGGGGCAGGATTAGGGTTTGGGACATGGTTAGGTTTACTGTTAGGGTAATATTAAGTTTAGGTTTTGTGTGATGCTTAAGTTTAGGTTTAGGGACAGGGTTAGTGACATGGTGAGGGTTAGAGTTAAGGTTGGAGAGACGGTAAGGGTCAGAGTTAGGTTTAGCGACAGTGTTAGGGTTAGGGATCAGGTTAGGTTAGGGTTTAGGGTTAGGGTTCGGGTTAGGGTTAGGAATAGGGGAGGGTTAGTGTTTACATTTTAGGGTTAGGGTTTAGGGATAGGGTTAGGGTTAGGGTTTGGTTTAGAGTTAGGTTTAGGGTTAGGGTTAGTGTTAGGGTTAGGTTTTAAGGATAGGGTTAGGGTTAGGGTTACGGTTTAGGTTTAGGGTTAGGGTTAAGGTTAGGGTTTAGGGTTTAGGGTTAGGGTTAGGGTTAGAGTTAGGGTTTAGGCTTTAGGGTTAGGGTTTGTGTTATGGTTTAGGGTTTAGGGTTAGGGTTAGGGTTAGGGTTAGGTTTAGGGTTTAGTGTTTATGGTTAGGGTTAGCGTTAGGGTTAGCGTTTGGGTTTAGGGTTTAGGTTTAGGGTTAGGGTTAGTGTTAGGGTTTCGGATTTAGTGTTAGGGTTAAGGTTAGGGTTAGGGTTAGGTACACATTTCGGGTTTGAGACATGGTTAGGTTTAGTGTTAGGGTTATAGTTAAGTTTAGGTTTTGGCTGATGGTTAAGGTTAGGTTTAGGGACAGGGTTAGTTAGAAGGTGAGGGTTAGAGTTAAGGTTAGAGAGACGGTAAGGGTCAGAGTTAGGTTTAGCGACAGTGTTAGTGTTAGGGATCAGGTTAGGTTAGAGTTTAGGGTTAGGGTTAGGGTTAGGGTTAGGAATAGGGGAGGGTAGGGGTTTACATTTTAGGGTTACGGTTTAGGGATAGGGTTAGGGTTAGTGTTAGGGTTAGGGTTAGAGTTAGGATTTAGGCTTTAGGGTTAGGGTTAGGTTTCGAGTTAGGGCTTACGGTTTAGGGTTAGGGTTAGGGTTAAGGTTAGGGTTTAGGGTTTAGGGTTAGGGTTAGGGTTAGAGTTAGGGTTTAGGCTTTAGGGTTAGCGTTAGTGTTAGGGTTTAGTGTTTAGGGTTAGGGTTAGGGTTAGGGTTAGGGTTAGGGTTTAGTGTTTATGGTTAGTGTTAGCGTTAGGGTTAGGGTTTGGGTTTAGGGTTTAGGTTTAGGGTTAGGGTTAGTGTTAGGCTTTCGGGTTTAGTGTTAGGGTTAGGTTTAGGGTTAGGGTTAGGGTTAGGTACACGATTCGGGTTTGAGACATGGTTAGGTTTAGTGTTAGGGTTATAGTTAAGTTTAGGTTTTGGCTGATGGTTAAGGTTAGGTTTAGGGACAGGGTTAGTTACAGGGTGAGGGTTAGAGTTAAAGATAGAGAGACGGTAAGGGTCAGAGTTAGGTTTAGCGACAGTGTTAGGGTTAGGGTTAGGTTTAGGTGAGGGTTAGGGTTAGGGTTAGGTTTAGTGTTAGGGTTTAGGGTTAGGGTTATGGTTTTGGGATAGAGTTAGGGTTAGGGTTTAGGGTTAGGGTTAGGGTTCGGGTTAGGGTTTAGGGTTTCGGGTTAGGGTTAAGGTTAGGGTTAGCATTAGGGTTAAGTTTAGGTACAGTATTAAGGTTAAGGTTAGGGTTAGGTTTAGGGTTAGGGTTAGGGTTAGGGTTTCAGGTTTAGGGTTAGTGTTAGGTTAGGGTTAAGGTTAGGGTTATGGACAAGATTCGGTTTTGGGACATGTTAAGTTTTGTTTTATGTTATAGTTAAATTTAGGTTTTGGCTGATGTTTAAGGATAAGTTTAGGGACAGGGTTAGTGACAGGGTGAGGGTTAGAGTTAAGGTTAGAGAGACAGTAAGGATCAGAGTTAGGTTTAGCGACAGTGTTAGGGTTAGGGTTAGGGTTAGGGTTTAGGGTTAGGGTTAGGGTTTAGGATTAGGGTTAGGGTTAGCGTTAGCGTTAGGCATAGGTTTAGGGTTAGTGTTTAGGGTTTAGGGTTAGGGTTAGGTACAGGATTAGGGTTTGAGACATGGTTAGGTTTTGTGTTAGGGTTAGGGTTAGGGTTTGGGTTAGGTTTAGGGTTATGGTTAGGGTTTAGGTATAAAGTTATGGTTAGTTTTAGGGTTTAGGGTTTAGGGTTTAGGGTTAGGGTTAGCATTAGGTTTAGGGTTAGGTTTATGGTTAGGGTATAGGGTTAGGATTAGGATTAGGGTTAGGGACACGATTAGGGTTTGGGACATGGTTAGGTTTAGAGTTAGGGTTATATTAAGTTTAGGTTTTGTCTGATGCTTAAGTTTAGGTTTAGGGACAGGGTTACTGACAGGGTGAGGGTTAGAGTTAAGGGTGGAGAGATGGTAAGGGTCAGACTTAGGTTTAGCGACAGTGTTAGGGTTAGGGTTAATATTAGAGTCAGAGTTAAGGTAAGATTAGCGTTATGGTTACAAGCAGATTAGGTTGAGTGATACTGTTAGTGTTAGTGACAGGCTTAGTGTTAGGGTTAGGGTTAGGGTTAGGGACAGTGTTAGGGTTAGGTTTGGAGTTGAGTTTAGTTTTAGGTTTCAATTTAGGGCTGGGGTTAGTGTTAGAGTTAGGGTGGCCTCGGATTAGGGAAGGGATACGGTCAGGCACAGGGATTGGGATATGTTTATGGTTAGGGTTAGGGTTATAAACAGTTTTAAAGTTAGAGTCAGGGTTAGAGACAGGTATGGTTAGGGTTAGGGTCAAGGTACAGGTAAGATTTAGTTTAAGATTAGGACTTTGGGAAGTTTTTGTATGAGGAAGAATTTCACAGAGAAAACACCAGTTTCTGATCTCACTTCCTGGTCATAAATCTTAAAAGAACTTGGAACCCTGGTAACCAGGCAACCACATCATAATGCAGCCCTTTCCCAGCTCACTGTGATGGAGATGCTGGAAATAGTACCATGTTTCCATGATGCGGCCTAGTGGCCTCAGGAACTGGCCTCAGGAAAGCCGAAATGGTGAAACTTCACCCATGTTTTAGACTCTGATTTAGGTCTCACACAACATTCTTCTGGCCGTTGTTTCAGAGGTCAATAATATAACACAGGAAGGCCAAGGGCAGACCAGGCCAGGTTAGACAACCATGCTGATCTCACACTGACTGTCGTCCGACCTCTCATTCCTTGTGTGTGTGTGTGTGTGTGTGTGTGTGTGTGTGTGTGTGTGTGTGTGTTTATGTGAGTGTTGGTGGGGAGGGGGAGGATGGTAGAGGGTTTGCTCAGTCTTCTTTTTCAAGGTCCCTCAGTTGTAAGAATAGACTGTTTATTAGAGAATTTTCTTCTTTCTGGAGGTAGGCCTCTATTGCTCTGAAATTGCTTCTTAGGACTGCTTTCGCTGTGTGCATACATTTGGGAACATTGTGTTTTCACTTACTTTAGCCTCAAGGTATTTTTTCATTTCTTCCTTGATGACATTGCTGACCCATTGAGTATCATGTTGCTTAGATCCCATGCTTTTGTGTGTTTTCCCATTATTTTCTTGCAATTGATTTCTAGGTAGATACCAGAGAAGATGCTTGGTACCATTTCAGTCTTCTTGTATCTATGGAGATATGTTTGAGGGTCTAACATGTGACCTATTGTGGAAAATGTCCCGTGTGCCCTTGAAAGGAGTGTATATTGTTCGGATAAGGGGTGAGATGGTCTACAAATATCAATTTAAGTCCTTTAATTCCATTGTTTCTTGGTTGATTTTCTGTCTGGATGATGTATTTGCATGTCATCATCCCCTACTATGACTCACAATGTCTTCATTTATGACTCACCATGTTTGCTTTCAGTGTTAGTTGGTCCTACGTGTGCCATGTATATGATTAGAAGAGTCCCATCCTCTTGTTGGATTGATGGTTTTATCAATATTCCATGTACTTTTTGTCACTTGTTACAGCTTTTGTTTTAAAGTCTATGTTATCTGAGTATTGTTTCCCCAGCTTTTTATTTCCCCATTTCCATTGGTAAAACGTATCTTTTTCCATCCCTTCACTTTCAGTCTCTGTGTGTCTTTCGATATGGAGTGAGTGTTGTGGGAAGCATATGTATTATTTTTTTTGTTTCTTTTATCCATTCTGCGACGCCAGGTTTTATTCTAGGTAACACAACTTTCAATCATTATTTTGATGATGAAATGCTCAATGAGAGGACTTGTTGCATGGTCCTGATAACATGAGAGGCCACCAGGTGCTAAGGCTGCCTTGGAAGTAAGATGGGACACTGTCAGGGCATGAAGTTCCACAGGCCATTCTGCTGGTTGGAAAGAAAACGGCCCCCATTTCCATTTGAGCAGGTCACATGCAATGTGTGACCCTGCCTGACAGACAGTAGGACCTGAAGTTTGAAAGTCAGCATACCCCAGTGTCTCCAGACTCCCTAGGCAATGGGAAAGGTATTTACGATGGTCTAGTAAACAAGGCCACAGGACCCTAGCCTCAACTGGTAGGAAAAAAAGACCCCACCTGAATGCAAATTATGGTTCCCAGACACATTGTTGGAGAGGAGGTAATCCGGCCGCCACCTGGCTTTAGTGGAACAATGCGGCCCTAGCCCTTTCTGTCTGAGAAAGGAGAAACTGCTTGAGTGGGTTGTCAGGAAGCCAGAACATCCTGACAGAGGGTGGAGACCTTGGCCACCCACCAGCAGCGTGCAAATCACAAGTTTCCCTGCCAAAGGCGGGAGACAGATGCCCCACAGCTCGTGCAAGTGGGGCAACATGGACACCAGGCCCTAATGGCAAACGGATGGTGACTTGCCACCTTCCCCCTCACTGCCAGACTGTGAGTGGCACTTGAGACTCCTGGCCCTTCTTGCAGAGGGAGTGAACCCAGGACCCTGTTTGTTGTGCACAACGCCTGAAACCGGTGGCTTTCTTGGAAGAGGAAGTATCCCGCCCATGAAAGCTATGGTCACAAGGGCCTCCTGATAGAAAAGTTTACCCAGGCCTTCAGCTCTCCCAGCAGCTCGCCAGGGACCCAAGACCCTCGTGGATGAGGAATGGTCCACCATGCCTACCAGACATACAAGGGCAAGAAGACTCCAGTTCATTTAGGGTGACCAAGTTGACCCATTCCCCACCTAATGCAGAAGGGAAGGGAGACCAAAACCAGCCCTTATGAGTGAATCAATGAAGCTCTGTGCCCCCGCAATAGCACAACACCTACAACCTCTTCTGGTACAAATAAACCTGGCCTAGGTCTCGCCACAGGAGAGGGGGCTCCAACTACCCCTGACACATCAAATCCTCTGAACAACTGAGCCAGGAGCCAATAAAAGAAGGCCACTGAAGGGGCAACAGAGAGAGACACACAGTGAGCGAGAGAGACCAAAGACAAAATGACAGAAGGAGACACAGGGAGAAGAAATGGGAGGGGGAGCATAGCATCCAAGACCCAGACCTTGAAAGCCATGGGATGGCCGCTCACCGTGGAAAACACACTGAGACTGTCACACCGAGGCTGTGTTGAGGTGGAATCTTACACATTGGAGTGTGGTCGTGCCGGGGACTGAGGTTCTGTGAGGAGGCGGTGCCCTGTCGGTGGCAATCACGGTGGTGACTAAGTGCATGCCACCAGGGTCCCAGCAGTGCTATGGTGCTCCGAGCCTCACCCAGATTTCCACCTTGGGGCGACAAGTTGTAGTAGCAGGTACTCTCTCTGCGTGGGTCACGTGCCACTCAGCTTTTCCCATAGAGGTCTTCTGTCCTGCAGTCAGAGGCCTCACACGACTCACAGGGGTGTTGGTGTTTTTCTCCATAGTTGAGTCTGCTGTTTTGGTCCGGCTCTTTTCCCCTGTGTGATGGGAGTCCTAGGTAGGATGGAGGATTACCGTGCATTGGGGAAGATTGCGAATGAGGGGCACAGCAGCGAAGACAGGGGCCTTCGTTATGGTGGGTCATGTGATACATCCCTTGGTCCTGGGTCGAGCGACACGACAGAGTGGGTGACTCAATGCACACTTGCAGGGAGACAGACGGTTTTCCTTGAGTCCTTGGACTGTGGTGCCAAGGACGTGCATTGCCCTGACTGGAGAAAGCCGCTGTGAAGTGATGCAGCGAAGGTGGAGACATGCGTAGTGGAAAGCCCTGGTCCAGGGCATTGCGGATGTCGGTGATTGCACCAAATGGCTGGGAGCTGCTAGCTTGTGGGCAGGAGCAGGGAGAGAGCTGAAGGAGCACCAGCCAGCGGGCGTCGACATGTGGTTGGGGTTGTGAGGCTGTAGGGCAGGGCGGCGAGTTCGCCGATAGCCTGGGGACCAGCAGCGGGTTGAGTGGCGGAAGAGCGGCAACAGGCAGGAGGTATTGCAACGGAGCCCATCGTGGGGTGGCGGCAACAGTAGGGGAAGGCAAAAGCCTGTAGGACGTGGTATTCCAACAGGTCCTCATGCAAGAACTAACCAGACCCGATCATGCTTACGTTCCGGGATCAGACGACATCATCTAATTCAGGGTGGGATTCCCATAGGCACAGGGACTTGACATTGTTTGCCCAAGGGGACCCCTTCCGGCCGGCCTGTTATGTGTGCGTCACCATGCTGGGTGCTCTCACTTAGCGTGTGTGCCAGAGAGCACTCTCCACCAACCTCATCATCCCATGCTGCACGTTTCGCCGTTTCCCCAACCGCTGATCCGGAAGCTGCTGCCGTGAGTAGTGGCCATTCCAGGCTTGCAGTGAGCCTTCTTCATTGGCCATGTCAGGGGCACTGCCGGCCACTGATGCTCCCCTGGTGGTCACACAGTACTGCTAGTGCTGGCCTGCAGGAACTCTCCAGGCCCTGGATGGCTTGCCTCCACACACACAACTGGCTAATCTGCAGTCCCTTGTTCGGGGCAACTGAGGCTTGGGGACTGTCAGAACCCTGGGATTCCAGGCATGGGCATATCGGCCCTGGCCCCGGGACTTGCACCAACAAGTGCCTTGTCACTGGCTCTGACCCGAACTGCTTGCCAGTGTGACCGGCCATAGTCACGGGATGCCAAAAGCACCATCAGGGTTCATCGGGCCCACATCAATGCCACCCTTCTATACACTGCCGTCCACTTTTCCCACGCTATGAACAGGACCCCCACACTCACATGCTATTTTCCTATACATCACCTCTCCAAACCCTTTGTGCTGAGCGTTATAATGACAGATGGCTAGAGAGAAAGCAAGACCGAGGCAGAGGGAGACAGACTGAATGAGAGAAGGACAAAGGGAAGAAATTGAAGAGATAGACATAGAAGGAGTGCGATATGAAGAGAGATGCACGACAGGTAGACAGTGCGAGAGACAAACAGATAAAGAAACACACACACCCACAGACACACACACTCAGACATGCACACACACCACACTGAAAGAGAGAACCAGAAGCATGAAGAGACCGAGTGTGAGACAGACACAGCATCGCATACAGAGACAGTGATCTAGGAATAGAAAACAAGTCACTGAGAGACACAGAGAGACAGAGAAAGAGAGAAAGAGGGAGCCGGCAGCGTCATAAACTTTCTATTACTCAGTCTGGAAATGACGCCCCAACATTTTCTTTTCTCTATTCCTTAGAAAAGGGTCCCAAACAATGCCAATTCTTAAAAGGCGGGGCTCACGCAGAGATGTGTGACATGGAAGCAGGCACACTGGGAGCCATGGAGGGGCCGCCCCACACGCAGGCCGAGATAGGTGCTTGGCCCCAAGTCTCAACATAATGGAGTCCCTCGAAAGTTCAGTGCCAGAGGGGACTGTGTTGGAAATGGATTTCATTACAGCCCTCTTGAGATAGAGGCAGGAAACCAATGTGCGTCCCTAGGTGCCAGATCAGACGCAGCCCGTAGGCTGTGTTCTGACCTCTGTTCAGCACAAACGTCATCGGTCAGGTCTGCACCCGACAACATGTGACCACAGCCCAGGGTTTCTAGGCACTACACGTGTTCATAATGTGATGACATTTTGAGGTGGAGATGCTAGAACGACCTGTACTACGCACATGGGAAAACTGCGGAGGCCCTGACAGCACATGCTGCTCAGAGTCACATCACTATGAGGAGCGCAAGCCAGCTCTGAACCAAGCTCTGGGTCCTCAAAGCCATGGCCGCGGCTGCACACAGGTTGTCCTGAAACTGTGGCATGGTCAGTGTTAGTGTAACTGGGCGTGGCCTTGTTTTGTGAGGTAGGGTGAGCAATCCCTAACCCAGAGGGACTTTGGGGAGTTTTTGTATGTGGAAGAAGTTCACAGAGGAGACCCCAGTCTGTAATCTCACTTCCTGGTCATAAAGCTTAAAAGAACTTGGAACCCTGGTAACCAGGCAACCACATCATAATGAAGCCCTTTCCCAGCTCACTGTGATGGAGATGCTGGAAATAGTACCATGTTTCCATGCTGCGGCCTAGCGGCCTCAGGCACTGGCCTCAGGAAAGCCGAAATGTTGAAACTTTACCCATGTTTTAGACTCTGATTTAGGTCTCACACAACATTCTTCAGGCCATTGTTTCAGAGGTCAATAATATAACACAGGAAGGCCAAGGGCAGACAAGGCCAGGTTAGAGAATCACGCTGATCTCACACTGACTGTCGTCCACCCTCTCATTGTTTGTGTGTGTGTGTGTGCGTGCGTGTGTGTGTGTGTGCGTGTGTGTGTGTGTGTGTGTGTGTTTATGTGAGTGTTGGTGGAGAGGGGGAGGATGGTAGAGGGTTTGCTCAGTCTTCTTTTTCAAGGTCCCTCAATTGTAAGAATAGACTGTTTCTTAGAGAATTTTCTTCTTTCTGGAGGTAGGCCTCTATTGCTCTGAAATTGCTTCTTAGGACTGCTTTCGCTGTGTGCATACATTTGGGAACATTGTGTTTTCACTTACTTTAGCCTCAAGGTATTTTTTCATTTCTTCCTTGATGACATTGCTGATCCATTGAGTAGCATGTTGCTTAGATCCCATGCCTCTGTGTGTTTTCCCATTATTTTCTTGCATTTGATTTCTAGTTAGATACCAGAGAAGATGCTTGGTACCATTTCAGTCTTCTTGTATCTATGGAGATATGTTTCACGGTCAAACATGTGACCTATTGTGGAAAATGTCCCGTGTGCCCTTGAAGGGAAAGTATATTGTTCGGATAAGGGGTGAGATGGTCTACAAATATCAATTTAAGTTGTTTAATTCCATTGTTTCTTGGTTGATTTTCTGTCTGGATGATGTACTTGCATGTCATCATCCCCTACTATGACTCTCAATGTCTTCATTTATGACTCACCATGTTTGCTTTCAGTGTTAGTAGGTCCTACTTGTGCCATGTATATGATTAGAAGAGTCTAATCCTCTTGTTGGATTGATGGTTTTATCAATATGACATGTACTTTTTGTCACTTGTTATAGCTTTTGTTTTAAAGTCTATGTTATCTGAGTATTGTTCCCCAGCTTTTTATTTCCCCATTTCCATTGGTAAAACGTATCTTTTTCCATCCCTTCACTTTAAGTCTCTGTGTGTCTTTCGATATGGAGTGACATTTGTGGGAAGCATATGTATTATTTTTTTGGTGTCTTTTATCCATTCTGCGACACCAGTTTTTTTTCTAGGTGACGCAACTTTCAATTATTATTTTGATGATGAAACGCTCAATGAGAGGATTTGTTTCATGGTCCTGATAAAATGAGAGGCCAACAGGTGCTAAGGCTGCCTTGGAAGTAGGATGGGACACTGTCAGGGCATGAAGGTCTGCAGGCCATTCTGCTGGTTGGAAGGAACACGGCCCCCATTTCCATTTGAGCAGGTCGCATGCAATGTATGACCCTGCCTGACAGACAGTTGGACCTGAAGTTTGAAAGTCAGCATAGCCCGGTGTCCCCAGACTCTCTAGGCAATGGGAAACGTATTTATGATGGTCTAGTAAGCAAGGCCACAGGACCCTAGCCTCAACTGTTAGGAAAAAAAGACCCCACCTGAATGCAAATTATCGGTCCCAGACACATTGTTGGAGAGGAGGTAATCGGCCCGCCACCTAGATTGAGTGGAATAATGCGGCCCTAGCCCTTTCTGTGTGAGAAAGGAGAAACAGCTTGAGTGGGTTGTCAGGAACCCAGAACATCCTGACAGAGGGTGGAGACCTTGGCCACCCATCAGCAGTGTGCATATCACAAGTTTCCCTGCCAAAGGCGGGAGACCGATGCCCCAGAGCTCATGCAAGTGGGACAACATGGACACTAGGCACTACTGGCAAAAGGATGGTGATTTGCCACCCGCTCCCTAGGTGCCAGACAGTGAGTGGCACTTGAGACTCCTGGCCCTTGTTGCAGAGGGAGTGAACCCAGGACCCTGTTTGTTGGGCACAACGCCTCAAACCGGTGGCTTTCTTGGAAGACGAAGTATCCCGCCCATGAAAGCTATGGTTACAAGGGCCTCCTGATAGAAAAGTTTACCCAGGCCTTCAGCTTGCCCAGCAGCTCGCCAGGGACCCAAGACCCTCTTGGTTGAGGAATGGTCCACCATGCCTACCAGACATAAAAGGGAAAGAAGACCCTAGTTCATTTAGGGTGACCAAGTTGTCCCATTCCCCACCTAATGCAGAAGGGAAGGGAGACCTAAACCAGCCCCTATGAATGGATCAATGAGGCTCTGTGCCCCCGCAATAGCACAACACCTACAACCTCTTCTGGTACAAATAAACCTGGCCTAGGTCTCGCCACAGGAGAGGGGGTCTCCAACTTCCCCTGACACATCAAATCCTCTGAACAATTGAGGTAAGAGCCAATAAAAGAAGGCCACTGAAGGGGCAACAGAGTGAGACACACAGGGAGCGAGAGAGACCCGCAGACAAAATGACAGAAGGAGAAACAGGGAGAAGGAATGGGAGGGGGAGCATAGCATCCAAGACCCAGAGCTTGACAGCCATGGGATGGCCATTCACCCTGGGAAACACTCTGAGACAGTCACACCGAGGCTGTGTTGAGGTGGAATCTTACACAGTGGAGTGTGGTCGTGCCGGGGGACTGGTGTCCTGTGAGGAGACGGTGCCCTGTCGGTGGCAATCACGGTGGTGACTAAGTGCATGCCGCCAGGGTCCCAGCAGTGAGATGGTGCTCGGAGCCTCACCCAGATTTCCTCCTTGGGGCGACAAGTTGTAGTAGCAGGTACTCTCTGTGCGTGGGTCACTTGCCTCTGAGCTTTTCCCATAGAGGTCTTCTTTCCTGCATTCAGAGGCCTCACACGACTCACAGGGGTGTTGGTGTTTTTCTCCATAGTTGAGTCTGCTGTTTTGGTCCGGCTCTTTTCCCCTGTGTGATGGGAGTCCTAGGTAGGATGGAGGATTACCGTGCATTGGGGGAGATTGCGAACGAGGGGCACAGCAGCGAAGACAGGGGCCTTCGTTATGGTGGGTCATGTGATACATCCCTTGGTCCTTGGTCCAGCAACAGACAGCGTGGGTGACTCAATGCACACTTGCAGGGAGACAGACGGTTTTCCTTGAGTCCTTGGTCTGCGGTGCCAAGGACGTGCATTGCCCTGAGTGGAGAAAGCCGCCGTGAGGTGTATTGTGATCAGTAAGAATGGGGGATTGTGATCAGGAAACTAGGGGTATTGTGATCAGGTACCGTGATGTGTAAGACGGGGCATTCTGATAAGCAAACAGGGGGCAATGTGATCAGGAAGAAAGGGGCAGTTGGATCAGCAAGCAGGGAGAATTTTAATCACTAATCAGGGGGTATTGTGATCACAAACAAGGGTCATTATGATCAAGAGCAAGGGGCATTGTGATCACAAAGTATGGGGCATTGTGATCACTAAGAATGGGGATTGTGATGAGCAAGCAAGGGGAATTGTAATCATGAAGCAAAGGGCATTGTAATCATTAGGCAAGGGGTATTGTGATAAGGTAACAAGGAGTAGTTTGATGTGTAAACAGGGGGCAATGTGAAAAAGAAAAATGGGCATTTTGACCAGTTACCAGGGAGCATTGTATCACTAATTAGGTGGTATTGTGATCAATAACAGCGGTCATTATGATTAAGAACAAAGGGCATTGTAATCACAGAGCAATGGGCATTGTGATCAGTAACAGGGAGCATTGTGATCACTAAGGATGGGGGATAGTGATCAGGAAGCAAGGGGAATGGTGATCAAGAAGCAAAGGGCCTTGTGATCAGTAGGCAAGGGGTATTGTGATCAGGTACCGTGATGTGAAAAGACGGGGAATTCTGATAAGCAAGCAGGGGGTAATGTGATCAGGAAGAAAGTGTAATTGTGATCACTCGCAGGGAGCATTTTATTCACTAATCAGGGGGTATTGTGATCAGAAACAGGGGTCATTATGATCGAGAAGAAGCGGCATTCTGACCAGTATACAAGGGGCATTGTGATCACAAAGCAGGGGTCATTGTGATCGCTAACTGGGGTATTGTGATCAGAAAAGATGGGGGATTGTGATCAGGAAGCAAGGGGAATTGTGATCAGGACGCAAGAGTTATTGTGATCAGGAAGCAAAGGGCATTGTGAGCAGTAGGCAAGGGGTATTGTGATCAAAGAACAAGGGGTACTGTGATGTGTAAACAGGGGGCATTCTGATAAGTAAGCAGGGGCATTGTGATCAGGAGAAAAGGGGCATTTTGACCATTAAGCAGGGAGCATTGTAATTACTCTTCAGGGTTCATTGTGACCACAAACAAGGGTCATTATGATCAAGAGCAAGGGGCATTGTGATAACAAAGCAGGGGGCATTGTAATCAGTAAAGATGTGGAATTGTGATCAGGAAGTAAGTGGATTTGTGATCAGGAAGCAAGGGGAATTGTGATCAGTAGGCAAGGGGTATTTTGATCAGTGAACAATGCGTACTGTGATGTGTAAACAGGGGGCAATGTGATCAGGAAGAAAGGGCCATTGTGATCAGTAAGCAGGGAGCATTTTAATCACTCATCAGGGGGTATTGTTATCAGAAACAGTGGTCTTTATGATTAAGAACAAGGGGCATTGTGATCACAAAGCAGGGGGTATTGTGATCAGTAACACGGGGCATTGTGATCACTAAAGATGGGGGATTGTGATCAGGAAGCAAGGGGAATTGTGATCAGGAAGCATGAGGCATTGCGATCAGGAAGCAAAGGGCATTGTGAGAAGTAGGCAAGGGGTATTGTGATCAGCGAACAAGAAGTACTGTGATGTGTAACAGGGGGCATTTTGATAAGTAAGCAGGGGGCATTGTGGACAGTAAAAGGGGGCATTTTGATCAGGAAGAATGGGGCATTGTGATCAGTAAGCAGGGAGCATTCTAATCACAAATCAGGGGGTATTGTGATCAGAAACAAGGGGCATTATGGTCAAGAACAAGGGGCATTGTGATAAAAAACAAGGGGCATTGTGATCACAATGCAGGGGGCATTGGGATCAGTAACGGGGTATTGTGATCAGTAAGAATGGGGGATTTTGATCAGGAAGTAAGGGGAATTGTGATCAGGAAGCAAAGAGCATTGTGAGCAGTAGGCAAGCGGTATTGTGATAATTGATCAAGGGTACTGTGATGTGTAAACAGGGGGCATTCTGATAAGTAAGCAAGGGCATTGTGATCAGGAAGAAAGCGGCATTGTGATCAGTAAGCACGGAATATTGTAATCACTATACAGGAGGTATTGTGATCAGAAACAGGGGTCATTATGATCAAGAACAAGCGGCAATGTGATCAGTAAAGAAGGGGTATTGTGATCACAAAGCAGGGGGCATTGTGATCAGGAAAAAAGGGGCATTTTGAGCAGAAAGAAGGGAGCATTGTAATCACTAATGAAGGGGTTTGTGATCACAACAAGTGTCATTATGATCAAGAGCAAGTGGCATTGTGATCACAAAGCAGGGGGCATTGTGATCAGTAAGGATGGGGAATTGTGAACAGGAAATAGCGGAATTGTGATCACGAAGCAAGAGGTATTGTGATCAGGAAGCAAAGGGCATCGCGGTCAGTACGCAACGGGTATTGTGATCAATGAAGAACGCGTACTGCATGTGTAAACAGGGGACAATGTGATCAGGAAGAAAGGGACATTGTGAGTAGTAAGCAGGGAGCATTGTAATCATTCATCAGGGGGTATTGTGATCAGAAACAGGGTTCATTATAATCAAGAACAAGCGGCATTGTGATCAGTAAACAAGGGTCATTGTGATCACAAAGCAGGGGCATTGTGATCAGTAACAGGGGTATTGTGATCAGGAAGCAAGGGGAATTGTGATCAGGAAGCAATAGTTATTGTTTTCAGGAAGCAAAGGGCATTGTGATCAGTAGGCAAGGGGAATTTTGATCAGGAAGCTGAGGTAATGTGACCAGGAAGCTAAGGGCATTGTGATCACTTGGGAAGGGATATTGTGATCAGTCAACAAGGGGTACTGTGATGTGTAAACAGGGGGCATTCTGAAAAGTCACCAGGCGCATTGTGATCAGAAAGAAAGGGGCATTTTGACCAGTTACCAGGGATCATTGTAATCACTAATTAGGTGGTATTTTGATCACAAACAGGGGTCATTATGATTAAGAACAAGGGGCATTGTAATCACAAAGCAAGGGGCATTGTGATCAGTAACAGGGGGTATTGTGAACAGTAAGGATCGGGGATTGTGATCAGTAAGTAAGGGGAATTGAGATCAGGAAGCAGGAGGTATTGTGCTCAGGAGCAAAAGGCATTGTGTTCAGTAGGCAAGGGGTATTGTGATGTGTAACCAGGGGACATTCTGAAAAGTAAGCAGGGGTCATTGTGATCATTAAAAGGGGGAATTTTGATCAGGAATAAAGGGGCATTTTGACCAGTAAGCAGGGAGCATTGTAAACACTAATTGGGTGGTATTGTGATCACAAACATGGGCCATTATGATTCAGAAGAAGGGGCATTGTGATCACAAAGCAGGGGGCATTGTCATCAGTAACAGGGGGCATTGTGATCACTAAGGATGGGGGATTGTGATCAGGAAGCAAGGGGAATTTTGATCAGGAAACAAAGGGCATTGTGACCAGTAGGCAAGGCGTATTGCGATCAGGGAACAAGGGGTAACGTGATGTGTAAAGACGGGGCATTCTGATAAGCATGCAGGGTGCAATGTGATCAGGAAGAAAGGTGAATTGTGATCAGGAAGCAAGGGGAATTGTGATCAGGAAGCAAGAGTTATTGTGATCAGGAAGCAAAGGGCATTGTGAGCAGTAGGCAAGGGGTATTGTGATCAGAGAACAAGGGGTACTGTGATGTGTAAACAGGGGTCATTCTGATAAGTAAGCAGGGGCATTGTGATCAGGAGAAAAGGGGCATTTTGACCATTAAGCAGGGAGCATTGTAATTACTATTCAGGGTGCATTGTGACCACAAACAAGGGTCATTATGATCAAGAGCAAGGGGCATTGTGATCACAAAGCAGGGGGCATTGTGATCAGTAAAGATGGGGAATTGTGATCAGGAAGTAAGGGGATTTGTGATCAGGAAGCAAGAGGATTTGTGATCAGGAAGCAAGGGGCATTGTGATCAGTAGGCAAGGGGTATTGTGATCAGTGAACAACGGGTACTGTGATGTGTAAACAGGGTGCATTCTGAAAAGTAAGCAGTGGGCGTTGTGATCAGGAAGAAAGGGTCATTGTGATCAGTAAGTAGGGAGCATTGTAATCACTAATCAGGGGTATTGTGATCAGAAACAGGGGTCTTCATGATCAAGAGCAAGGGACACTGTGATCACAATGCAGTGGGCATTGTGATCAGTAAAGATGGGAGATTGTGATCAGGAAGCAAGGGGAATTGTGATCAGGAAGCAAGAGGGATTGTGATCTGGAAGCAAAGGCATTGTGATCAGTAGGCAAGGGGTATTGTGATCAGTGAACAAGGGGTTCTGTGATGTGTAAACAGGGGGCATTTTGAAAAGTAAGCAGTGGGCATTGTGATCAGGAAAAAAGGTGCATTGTGATCAGTAACTGGGTTATTGTGATCAATAAGAATGTGGAGTTGTGATTAGGAAACAAAGGACATTGTGACCAGTAGGCAAGGGGTATAGTGATAGGTGAACAAGGGGTACTGTGATGTGTAAACTGGAGGCATTCTGATAAGTAAGCAAGGGTCATTGTGATCAGGAAGAAAGGGGCATTGTGAGCAGTATGCAGGGAGCATTGTAATCACTAATCAGGGGTTATTGTGATCACAAACAAGGTTCATTATGATCAAGAGCAAGGGGCTTTGTGATCACAAAGCAGGGGGCATTGTGCTCAGTTAGGATGTGGAATTGTGATCAGGAAGTAGGGGAATTGTGATCAGGAAAGAAGAGGTATTGTGATCAGGAAGCAAAGGGCATTGTGATCAGTAGGCTTTGGGTATTGTAATCAGTGAACAGCGGGTATTGTGATGTGTAAACAGGCGATATTCTGAAAACTAAGCAGGCAGCATTGTGATCAGTAAAAGGGGGCACTGTGATCAGGAACAAACTGTCATTTTGACCAGTAAGCCGGGAGCATTGTAATCACTAATCAGGGGGTATTGTGATCAGAAACAGGGGTCATTATGATCAAGAACAAGCGGCATTGTGATCAGTAAAGAACGGGCATTGTGATCACAAAGCAGGCGCTTTGTTATCATTAACGGGGGTATTGTGATCAGGAAGGAAGGGGAATTGTGATCAGGATGCCAGAGGTATTGCGATCAGGAAGCAAAGGGCATTGTGATCATTTGGCAAGGGGTATTGTGATCAGAGAACAAGGGGTACTGTGATGTGTAAACAGGGGGCATTCTGAAAAGTAAGCAGTGGGCATTGTGATCAGTAAAAGGAGCATTGTGATCAGGAACAAAGGGGCATTTTGACCAGTAAGCAGGGAGCATTATAATCACTAATTTGGGGGGATTGTGATCAAAAACAGGGGTCATTATGATTAAGAACAAGGGGCATTGTGATCACAAAGCAGGGGCATTGTGATCAGTAATAGGGGGCATAGTGATCCTTAATGATGGGGGATTGTGATGAGGAAGCAAAGGGCATTGGCATCAGTAGGCAAGGGGTATTGTGATCGGTGAATAAGTGGTACTGTTTTCTGTAAACTGGGGATATTCTGAAAAGTATGCAGGATGCATTGTGATCAGAAAAGGGGGCATTGTGATCAGGAACAAATGGGCATTTTGACCAGTAAGCAGGGAGCATTGTAATCACTAATCAGGGGGAATTGTGATCAGAAACAGGGGTCATTATGATCAAGAACAAGCGGCATTTTGATCAGTGAACAATGGGCATTTTGATCACAAAGAAGGGGGCATTGTGATCAGTAACTGGGGTATTGTGATACGTAAGGATGGGGGATTGTGATCAGGAACCCAGGGGAATTGTGATCAGGAAGCAAGTGATATTGTTATCAGGAAGCAAAGGGCATTGTGACCAGTAGTCAAGGGGTATTGTGATCAGTGACCAAGGGGTACTGTCATGTGTAAACAGGGGGCATTCTGAAAAGTAAGCAGGGGGCATTATGATCAGTAAAAGGGGCATTGTGATTAGGAACAAAGGGGCATTATTACCAGTAAGCAACCAGCATTGTAATCACTACTCAGGGGTATTCTGATCACAAACAGGGGTCATTATCATCAACAGAAAGGGGCACTGTGATCACAAAGGAGGGGGCATTGTGATCAGTAAGGATGGGGGATTGTGATCACTGAACAACGGGTACTGTGATATGTAAACAGGGGGCATTTTGATCAGGAAGAAAGGGCCATTCTGATCAATAAGCAGGGAGCATGTTAATCACTCATCAGGGGGTATTGTCATCAGAAACAGTGGTCATTATGATTAACAACAAGGGGAAGTGTGATCACAAAGCCCGGGGCATTGTCATCAGTAACAGGGGGCATTGTGATCACTAAGTATGGGGGGTTGTGATCAGGAAGCAAGGAGAATTGTGATCAGGAAGCAAAGGGCATTGTGATTAATAGGCAAGGGGTATAGCGATCAGTGACCAAGGGGTAGTGTGATGTGTAAACAGGGGGCATTGTAATTACAAATCAGGGGGTATTGTGATCAGAAACAGGGGTCATTATGATCAAGAACAATCGGCATTGTGATCCGTAAACAAGGGGCATTGTGATCACAAAGAAGGGGGCGTTGTGATGAGTAACTGCGATATTGTGATAAGTAAGGATGGGGAATTGTGATCAGAAAGCAAGGGGAATTGTGATCATGAAGCAAAGAGCATTGTGATCAGTAGGCAAGGGGTATTGTGTTCAGTGAAATAGGGGTACTGTGATGTGTATATAGGGGCAATCTGATAAGTTAAGCAGAGGGCATTGTGATCAGGAAGAAATGGGAATTGTGATCAGCAGCAGAGAGCATTGTAATCCCTAATCTGGGGGTATTGTGATCAGAAACATGGGTCAGTATTTTCGAGAACAAGCGGCATTTTGATCAGTAAACAAGGGGCAGTGTGATCACAATGCAGGTGGCTTGGTGATCACTAACTGGGGTATTGTGATCAGTAATGATGGGGGATTGTGATCAGGAAGCAAGGGGAATTGTGATCAGGAAGGAAGAGTTATTGTGATCAAGGAAAAGGCATTGTGATCAGTAGGCAAGGGCTATTGTGATCGGTGAACAAGGGGTACTGTGATGTGTAACAGGGGACATTCTGAAAAGTAAGGAGGAAGCATTGTGATCAGTAAAAGGGGGCATTGTGATCAAGAACAAAGGGACATTTCTCCAGTAAGCAGGGAGCATTGTAATCACTCATCAGGGGTATTGTGACCACAAACAAATGTCATTATGATCAAGAGCAAGGAGCATTGTCATCACAAAGCAGGGGGCATTGTGATCAGTAAGCAGGGACATTGTGATCAGGAAGAAAGGGGCATTGTGATCAGTAAGCAGGGAATATTGTAGTCACTAATCAGGGGTACTGTGATCAGAACCAGGGGTCCTTATGATCAAGAACAAGCGGCATTGTGATCAGTAAAAAAGGGGCATTGTGATAAAAAAAATCAGGGGGCATTGTGATCAGTAAAAGGGGGCATTGTGATCAGGAACAAAGGAGCATTTTGACCAGTAAGCAGGGAGCATTGTAATCACTAATCAGGGGGTATTGTGACCACAAATAGGTGTCATAATGATCAACAGCAGGGGGCATTGTGATCAGAAAGCAGGGCGCACTGTGATCCGTAAGGATGGGGGATTGTGATCAGGAAGCAAGGGGAATTGTGATCAGGAAGCAATAGTTCGTGTTTTCAGGAAGCAAATGGCGTTGAGATCAGTAGGCAAGGGGAATTTTGATCAGGAATCTGAGGTATTATGATCAGGATGCAAAGGGCATTGTGATCACTAGGGAAGGGGTATTGTGATCACTAGGGAAGGGGTATTGTGATCTGAGAACAACGGGTACTGTGATGTGTAAACTGGGGGCATTCTGAAAAGTAAGCAGCGGGCATTGTGATCAGGAAGAAAGGGGCATTGTGATCAGTAAGCAGGGTGCATTTTAATCACTAATCAGGGGGTATTGTGATAAGAAACAGGGGGCATTATGATCAAGAAAAAGGGGCATTGTAATCAATAAACAAGGGGCATTGTGATCATAAAGCAGGGGGCATTGTGACCACTAACTAGGGTATTGTGATGAGTAATGATGCGGGATTGTGATCAGGAAGAAAGTGAATTGTTATCAGGCAGCAAGAGGTATTGTGATCAGGAAGCAAAGGGCATTGTGATCAGTAAAAGGGGGCATTGTGATCTGGAACAAAGTGCCAATTTGACCAGTTACCAGGGAGTGTTGTAATCACTAATTACATGGTATTGTGATGAAAAACAGGGGTCATTATGATTAAGGACAAGGGGCATTGTAATCACAAAGCAGGGCGCTTTGTGATCAGTAACAGGGGGATTGTGATCACAAAGGATGGGGGATAGTGATTAGGAAGCAAGGGGAATTGTGATCATGAAGCAAAAGGCATTTTGATCACTAGGGAAGGGGTATTGTGATCTGTGAACAAGGGGTACTGTGATGTGTAAACAGGGTGCATTCTGAAAAGTAAGCAGGGGACATTGTGATCAGGAAAAATGGGCCAATGTGGTCAGTAAGCAGGGAGCATTTTAATCACTTATCAGGGGTATTGTTATCAGAAACAGTTGTCATTATGATTAAGAACAAGGGGCACTGCGATCACAAAGCACGGGGCATTTTGATCAGTATCAGGGGGCATTGTGATCACTAAGGATGGGGAATGTGATCACGAAGCAAGGGGAATTGTGATCAGGAAACAAGATGTATTGTGCTCAGGAAGCAAAGGGAATTGTGATCCGTAGGCAAGGGGTATTGTGATCGGTGAACAGGGGGTACTGTGATGTGTAAACAGGGGACATTCTGAAAAGTAAGCAGGAGGCATTGTGATCAGTAAAGGCGGACATTGTCATCAGGAACAAAGGGGCATTTTCACCAGTAAGTTGGGAGCATTGTAATCACTAATCAGGAGGTATTGTGATCACAAACAAGGGTCATTAAGATCAAGACCAAGGGACATTGTGATCACAAAGCAGGGGGCATTGTGATCAGTAACGATGGGGAATTGTGATCAGGAAGTAAGGGAATCGTGATCGTGAAGCAAGAGGTGTTGTGATCAGGAAGCATAGGGCATTGTGATCAGTAGGCAAGGGGTATTGTGATCAGTGAACAACGGGTACCTTGATGTGTAAACAGGGGGCAAAGTGATCAGGAAGAAACGGCCATTGTGATCACTAAGCAGGGAGCATTTTTATCACTCATCAGGGGGTAATGTTATCAGAAACAAAGGTCATTATGATTAATAACAAAGGGCATTTTGATCACAAAGCACGGGGCATTGTGATCAGTAGCACCGGGCATTGTGATCACTAAGGATGGGAAATGTGATCAGGAAGCAAGGGCAATTGTGATCAGGAAGCAAAGGGCATTGTGACCAGTAGGCAAGGGGTATTGTGATCAGTGAACAAGGGGTATTGTGATGTGTAAATAGGGGGCATTCTGATAAGAAAGCAGGGGGCATTGTGATCAGGAAGAAAGTGGCATTGTGATCAGTAACGGGGGTATTGTGATCACTAAGAATGGGGAATTGTGATCAGGAAGCAAGCGGAATTGTGATCAGGAAGCAAAGGGCACTGTGGTCACTAGGGAAGGTGTATTGTGATCATGGAGCAAGGGGTACTGTGATGTGTAAACAGGGGGCATTGTGATCAGGAATCAAAGGGCATTGTGATCAGTAAGCAAGGGTTATTGTGATCCGTGACCAAGGGGTACTGTGATGTCTAAACAGGGGGCATTGTAGTCACTAATCAGGGGATATTGTGATCAGAAACAGGGGTCATTATGATCAAGAACATGCGGCATTGTAATCAGTAAACAATGAGCATTGTGATCACAAAGAAGGGGGCATTGTGATGAGTAACTGGGGTATTGTGATAAGTAAGGATGGGGGATTGTGATCAGGAAGTAGGGGAATTGTGATCAGGAAGCAAGAGGTGTTGTGATCAGGAAGCAAAAGGCATTGTAATCTGTAGGCAAGGGTTATAGATATCAGTGAACAAAGGGTAATGCAATGTGTAAACAGAAGGCATTCTGAAAAGTAAGCAGGGGGCACTCTAGTCAGTAAGCAGGGTGCATTGTAATCACTACTCAGGGGGTATTGTGATCACAAACAGGGGTCATTATGATCAAGAGCAAGGGGCATTGTGATCACAAAGCAGGGGCATTGTGATCAGTACCGATGTGGGATTGTGATCAGGAAGAAGAGGTATTGTGATCAGTAAGCAAAGGGTATTGTGATCAGTATGCAAGGGGTATTGTTATCAGTAAACAACGGGTACTCTCATGTGTAAACTGGGGGCATTCTTAAAAGTAAGCAGGGATCATTTTGATCAGGGAAAAAGGGCCATTGTGATCAGTAAGCAGGGAGCATTTTAGTCACTTATCAGGGGTATTGTTATCAGAAACAGTTGTCATTATGATTAAGAACAAGGGGCATTGCGATCACAAAGCAGAAGGCATTTTGAGCAGTAACAGGGGGCGTTGTGATCACTATGGATGGGGGACCATGATCACGAAGCAAGGGGAATTGTGATCAGGAAGCAAGATGTATTGTGCTCAGGAAGCAAAGGGCATTGTGATCAGTAGGCAACGGGTATTGTGATCGGTGAACAAGTGGTACTGTGATGTGTAAACAGGGGACATTCTGAAAAGTAAGCAGGAGGCATTGTGATCAGTAAAGGGGGACATTGTCATCAGGAACAAAGGGGCATTTTGACCAGTAAGCAGGGAGCATTGTAATCACTAATCAGGAGGTATTGTGATCACAAACAAGGGTCATTAAGATCAAGAGCAAGGGACATTGTGATCACAAAGCAGGGGGCATTGTGATCAGTAAGGATGGGGAATTGTGATCAGGAAGTAGGGGAATTATGATCAGGAAGCAAGAGTTGTTGTGATCAGGGAGCATAGGGCATTGTGATCAGTAGGCAAGGGGTATTGTGATCAGTGAACAACGGGTACTGTGATGTGTAAATAGGGGGCAAAGTGATCAGGAAGATACGGCTATTGTGATCAGTAAGCAGGGAGCATTTTTATCACTCATCAGGGGGTATTGTTATCAGAAACAAAGGTCATTATGATTAATAACAAGGGGCATTGTGATCACAAAGCACGGGGCATTGTGATCTGTAACACGGGGCATTGTGATCACTATGGATGGGAAATGTGATCAGGAGGCAAGGGCAATTGTGATCAGGAAGCAAAGGGCATTGTGACCAGTAGGCAAGGGGTATTGTGATCAGTGAACAAGGGGTATTGTGATGTGTAAATCGGGGTCATTCTGATAAGAAAGCAGGGGGCATTGTGATCAGGAAGAAAGTGGCATTGTGATCAGTAACGGGGGTATTGTGATCAGTAAGAATGGGGTATTGTGATCAGGAAGCAAGCGGAATTGTGATCAGGAAGCAAAGGGCACTGTGGTCACCAGAGAAGGGGTATTGTGATCATGGAGCAAGGGGTACTGTGATGTGTAAACAGGGGGCATTGTGATCAGGAGGCAAAGGGCATTGTGATCAGTAGGCAAGGGGTATTGTGATCCGTGACCAAGGGGTACTGTGATGTCTAAACAGGGGGCATTGTAATCACTAATCAGGGGGTATTGTGATCAGAAACAGGGGTCATTATGATCAAGAACAAGCGGCATTGTGATCAGTCAACAATGGGCATTGTGATCACAAAGAAGGGGGCATTGTGATGAGTAACTGGGGTATTGTGATAAGTAAGGATGGGGGATTGTGATCAGGAAGTAGGGGAATTGTGATCAGGAAGCAAGAGGTGTTGTGATCAGGACGCAAAAGGCAATGCAATTAGTAGGCAAGGGTTATAGATATCAGTGAACAAAAGGTACTGCAATGTGTAAACAGCAGGCATTCTGTAATGTAAGCACGGGGCACTGTAGTCAGTAAGCAGGGTGCATTGTAATCACTACTCAGGGGGTATTGTGATCACAAACATGGGTCATTTTGATCAAGAGCAAGGGGCATTGTGATCACAAAGCAGGGGGCATTTTGGTCAGTATAGACGGGGGATTGTGATCCGGAAGTAAGAGGTATTGTGATCAGTAAGCAAAGGGTATTGTGATCAGTAGAAAGGCGTATTGTTATCAGTGAACAACGGGTACTGCGATGTGTAAACAGGGGGCATTCTGAAAAGTTAGCAGGGGTCATTGTGATGAGGAACAAAGGGCCATTGTGATCAGTAAGCAGGGAGCATTTTAATCACAGATCAGGGGTATTGTTATCAGAAACAGTGGTCATTATGATTAAGAACAAGGGGCATTGTGATCACAAAGCAGGGGGAATTGTGATCAGTTAGAATGGGGGATTGTGATCAGGAACCCAGGGGAATTGTGATCATGAAGCAAGAGATATTGTGATCAGGAAGCAAAGGGCATTGTGATCAGTAGGCAAGGAGTATCGTGATCAGTGAACAAGGGGTACTGTGATGTGTAAACAGGGGGCAAAGTGATCAGGAAGAAACGGCCATTGTGATCAGTAAGCAGGGAGCATTTTTATCACTCATCAGGGGGTATTGTTATCAGAAACAAAGGTCATTATGATTAATAACAAGGGGCATTGCAATCACAAAGCAGGGGACATTTTGAGTTAGGTTTAGCGACAGTGTTAGTTTTAGGGTTAGGGTTAGGTTAGGGTTAGAGAGACAGTAAGGGTCAGAGTTAGGTTTAGCGACAGTGTTAGGGGTAGGGTTAGTATTAGTGGCAAAGTTAGGGTTAAGGTTAGCGTTATGGTTAGAAACAGATTAGGTTGTGTGATAGTGTTAGTATTAGTGACAGGCTTAATGTTAGGGTTAGGGTTAGGGTTAGGGTTTCGGGTTTCGGGTTAGGGTTAGGGTTAGGGTTAGGGACACGATTCGGGTTTGGGACATGGTTAGGTTTAGTGTTAGGGTTATAGTGAAGTTTAGGTTTTGGCTGATTGTTAAGGTTAGGTACCGGAACAGGGTTAATGACAGGGTGAGGGTTAGAATTAAGGTTAGAGAGATGGTAAGTGTCAGAGTTAGGTTTAGTGACAGTGTTAGGGTTAGGGTTAGGGTTAGGTTAGGGTTAGAGTTTAGGGATAGGTTTAGGGTTAGGGTTAGGGTTTAAGGTAAGGTTAGGGTTAGGGTTAGGGTTTAGGATTTAGGATTAGGGTTATGGTTAGGGTTAGGTTTAGGGTTAGGGACACGATTCGGGTTTGGGACATGCTTAAGATCAGTGTTAGCGTTATAGTTAAGTTTAGGTTTTGGCTGATGGTTAAGGTTAGGGTTAGGGACAGGATTAGTGACATGGTGAGGGTTAGAGTTAAGTTTAGAGAGACAGTAAGGATCAGAGTTAGGTTTAGCGACAGTGTTAGGGTTAGGGTTAGGGTTATGTTAGGGTTAGGGTTAGGGTTAGAGTTAGGGTTTAGGGTTAGGGTTAGGGTTTAGGATTAGGGTTAGGGTTAGCGTTAGCGTTAGGGTTAAGGTTAGGGTTAGTGTTTAGGGTTTAGGGTTAGGGTTAGGTACAGGATTAGGGTTTGAGACATGGTTAGGTTTTGTGTTAGGGTTAGTTTTAGGGTTAGGGTTAGGGTTTAGGGTTAGGTTTAGGGTTACGGTTAGGGACTGGATTAGGTTTTGGGACATGATTAGGTTTAGTGTTAGGGTTATAGTTAAGTTTTGGTTCTGGCTGATGGTTAAGGTTAGGTTAGGGTTAGGGTTAGGGTTAGGTTTAGGGTTAGGTTTTAGGGATAGGGTTATGGTTAGGGTTAGGGTTTAGGTTTAGGGTTAGGGTTAAGGTTAGGGTTTAGGGTTTAGGGTTATGGTTAGGGTTATGGTTAGCGTTAGGTTTAGGGTTAGGGACAGGATTAAGGTTTGGGACATGGTTAGGTTTAGTGTTAGGGTTATATTTAAGTTTAGGTTTTGTGTGATGCTTAAGTTTAGGTTTAGGGACAGGGTTACTGACAGGGTGAGGGTTAGAGTTAAGGGTGGAGAGACGGAAAGGGTCAGAGTTAGGTTTAGCGACAGTGTTAGGGTTAGGGTTAATATTAGATTCAGAGTTAAGGTTAAGGTTAGCGTTATGGTTAGATGCAGAGTAGGTTAAGTGATAGTGTTAGTATTATAGACAGCCTTAGTGTTAGTATTAGCGTTAGGGTTTGGGACAGTGTTAGGGTTAGGTTTGGAGTTGAGTTTAGTGTTAGGTTTCAGTTTAGGGCTAGGGTTAGTGTTAGAGGCAGGGTGGCCTTCGGATTAGGGTAGGGATAGGGTCAGGCACAGGGATAGGGATATGGTTATGGTTAGGGTTGGGATTAGAAACAGGTTTAAAGTTAGGGTCAGGGTTAGAGACAGGTATGGTTAGGGTTAGGGTCAAGGTATAGGTAAGATTTAGGTTAAGATTAGGGACAGTTTACAGTTAGATTTAGGGTTAGGAACTAGATTAGGGCTAGGGTTGAGGTGTATGTTAGTGTCAGGGTTAGGTCTGAAGTAGGATTAGAGTTAGGGTTAGAATTAGAATTAGGGGAACGGTTAGGATTAAGGATAGGTTTAGGGTTAACGTTACGGACAGGAATAGGGTTAGTGTTAGGGTTATGATTAGGGATAGGTACAGAGTTAGGTTGAAGAGTACGAACAGGCTTATGGATTATTAGGGTTAGGGTTTATGACACAATTAGGGTCACGGTTAGAGTTACACTTAGCTTTACCGACATGGTTAGCTTTAGGGTTACTGTGAGCGTTAAGTTTAGGGACAGGTTAAGGGTTAGTGTTAGAGTTAGGGTCAGGGCTAGGGTTAGGTTTCTGGTTCGATTTACATTTAGGGTTATGGTTAAGGACAAGCTAGTGCTCAGGTTAGGATTAGGGTTTCCGTTAAAATTAGGGACACAGTTAAGGTTAGTGTAAGGTTTAGGGTTAGTGATAAAGACACGGTTTGGTTTAGGGTATGGGTTTGGTGGAGATTCAGTGTTAGGGACAGGTTAGGGTAGGATTAGTGTTAGGGGTACAGGCAGTTTTCGGGATACAGTTACAAAATTGGTTATGAGTAAGTGTAAAAACAGGGTTAGGGTTAGTGAAGTTGTTAGGGTTAGGGTTAGGGTTAGCTACAGGGTTAGGTTTAGGGAGATGGTTAGGTTTGGGGTTTGTGTGAAGTTTAGAAAAAGGGTTATTTTCAGAGTTCGGTTTAGGAAAAGGCTTACAATAACAGGGTTTGGATTAAGAAGAGTATGCATGGTAGGCACACGGATGGCTTAGGGTTTGCATGAGGGTGAGGAATAAAATTGGGGTTTTCATTTGACATAGGGGAGGTCTTAGGGTTAGAGACAAGGTTAAGGTTAGGGACAGCATTAGGGTTAGAGACAAGATTAAGTTTAGGGACACTGTCAGGGTTAGTGTTAAGTTTAAGTTTAGGGTTACACTTAGGGTTACGGACAAAATTAGGGTTACGGTTATGGACAGTGTTAGGTTTAGGGTTAAAGTTAGGGTCAGCGCTCAAGTTAAGGTTAACATTAAGGTTAGGGATAGGTTTAGGGGTAGGGTTAGAAACAAGGTTAGACTTACGGTTAGGATTAGAGGCACGGTTATTTTTAAATTAGGGTTCAAAACAGAGTTAAGGGTAGTGTTAGGGGTAGGAATACTTTTTAGGGTTAGGGTTTGGTTTAGGGTTTGTTTTAGGGTTCGGGGCAGAGTTAGGGTTAGGAACATAGTTAGTGTTCGGTTTACGGTTAAGCTTAGGGACAGAGTTAGGGTTACAGTTAGGATTAAGGACAGGGTTATGATTAGGGTCAGGGTTAGTGTTCAGGACAGTGTCAGGGCAGGCCGTAGGATCAGGGTAGGGTTTGGGTTCAGGTTAGGATATGCTAGGGTTAGGGTTAGGGGCATATCTATGGTTTAGGGCAGAGTTAGTGTTACGGATAGGAACATGGCTAAGGTTAGGTTTCATGTTAGGGACCGTTTCAGGGTTACGTTTAGTGTTAAGGGTTGGGTTAGAATGGAGGACACGTTTAATGTTAGTGTTAGGGTATCACGTCTCACGTGACATCGGCTGGGGAACTACAGTTAGATGGCGAAGAGTTAAGAAACTCCAGAGCCAAAAATAGAGTTTCTGTGGGCCAGTGTTCTCATCTCTGAGGCCCAAGCCTTAATACTGTGGGCGCATAGCTTTTCTTTACAACTGCCACCAAGAAGTCAATTTGAATATCTATACACAGGGAGTTGATTCTATTTGTCTGGCAGCTGCTTCACCAAAACTCATTGTGATCAAACACAGGTTTTGCTTTCACATGTACGTATGATCCCCTGGATGGACTCAGCATTCCGAGACCACCGGATAAGGAAGTTGTACTGAGATCGTTCCCTCTGGTCTTAGCATTCGGAGACACTTCCTTATGACGTCAAAGGCTCAGTGCACAGGAGCATTAGAATTGGCAGTTCCACGGTGACATTAGGGTTAGGTTTATAAACAGGATGAAGTTAGGTTTAGGGTTAGGGTTACCGACAGAGTTTGCTTTAGGGTAAGGGACAGGATTAGAACTAGGATTAGGTTTAGAGACACAGTTAGAATTAGGGTTAGTTTTAGGTTTAGTGTTGAAGGACAGAGTTAGGGTTTGGGTTAGCATTAGGGTTAGGGTTCGTGTTAGGATTAAGGTTAGGGACAGAGTTGGGAAGAGTGTTAGGGCTCCATTTAGAGTTAGGGCTAGGGATACGTTTAGGTTTAGGTTTTGGGTTAGGAAAAGGTTTAGCTACAGGGGCAGGGATAGTTTAGGGACACAGTGAGTGTTAGAGTTAGGATTAGGGTTAGGGTTAAGGTTAGGGTTTGGGTTAGGGTTAGGGTTATGGTTAGGTTTAGGGTTTAGGGTTAGGGTTAGGGTTAGGGTTTAGGGTTTAGGGTTTAGGGTTTAGGGTTTACGGTTTGGGTTAGGGTTAGGATTAGGTTTAGGGTTTAGGCTTAGTGTTAGGGTTAGGGTTAGGGTTAGGGTTTCGGGGTTAGGGTTAGGGTTAGGGTTAGGGACATGATTCGGGTTTCGGATATGGTTTGTTATAGTGTTAGGGTTATAGTGAAGTTTAGGTTTTGGGTGATGGTTAAGATTAGGTTTAGTGACAGGGTTAATGACAGGGTGAGGGTTAGAATTAAGGTGAGAGAGATGGTAAGGGTCAGAGTTAGGTTTAGTGACACTGTTAGGGTTAGGGTTAGGGTTAGGTTAGGGTTTGGGTTTAGGGATAGGTTTAGGGTTAGGTTTAGGGTTTAAGGTAAGGTTAGGGTTAGGGTTAGGGTTTAGGATTTAGGGTTAGGGTTATGGTTATGGTTAGGTTTAGGGTTAGGGACATGATTCGGGTTTCGGACATGGTTAGGTTCAGTGTTAGGGTTGTAGTTAAGTTTAGGTTTTCGCTGATGGTTAAGGTTAGGGTTAGGGACAGGATTAGTGCCAGGGTGAGGGTTAGAGTTAAGGTTAGAGAGACTGTAAGGGTCAGAGTTAGGTTTAGAAACAGTGTTAGGGTTAGGGTTAATATTAGAGGCAGAGTTAGGGTTAAGGTTAGCGTTATGGTTAGAAACAGATTAGGTTGTGTAGTAGTGTTAGTATTAGTGACAGGCTTCCTGTTAGGGTTAAGGTTAGGTTTAGAGACAGTGTTAGGGTTAGGTTTGGAGTTGAGTTTAGTGTTTGGTTTCAGTTTAAAGCTAGGGTTAGTGTTAGAGGCAGGGTGGCCTTCGGATTAGGGTAGGGATAGGGTCAGGCACAGTGATAGGGATATGGTTATGGTTAGGGTTGGGATTAGAAACAGGTTTAAAGTTAGGGTCAGGGTTAGAGACAGGTATGGTTAGGGTTAGGGTCAAGGTATAGGTAAGATTTAGGTTAAGATTAGGGACAGGTTACAGTTAGGTTTAGGGTTAGGAACAAGATTAGGGCTAGGTTTGAGGTGTATGTTAGTGTCAGGGTTAGGTCTGAAGTAGGATTAGAGTTAGGGTTAGAATTAGAGTTAGGGGAATGGTTAGGATTAAGAATAGGTTTAGGGTTAACGTTACGGAACGGAATAGGGTTAGTGTTAGGGTTATGATTAGGGATAGGTCCAGAGTTAGATTGAAGAGTACGAACAGACTTATGGATTATTAGGGTTAGGGTTTATGACACAATTAGGGTCATGGTTAGAGTTACACTTAGCTTTACCGACATGGTTAGCTTTAGGGTTACTGTGAGCATTAAGTTTAGGGACAGGTTAAGGGTTAGTGTTAGAGTTAGGGTCAGGGCTAGGGTTAGGTTTCTGGTTCGATTTACATTTAGGGTTATGGTTAAAGACAAGCTAGTGTTCTGGTTAGGATTAGGGTTTCCGTTAAAATTAGGGACACAGTTAAGGTTAGTGTAAGGTTTAGGGTTAGTGATAAAGACACGGTTTGGTTTAGGGTATGGGTTTGGTGGAGATTCAGTGTTAGGGACAGGTTAGGGTAGGATTAGTGTTAGGGGTACAGGCAGTTTTCGGGTTACAGTTACAAAATTGGTTATGAGTAAGTGTAAAAACAGGGTTAGGGTTAGTGAAGTTGTTAGGGTTAGGGTTAGGGTTAGCTACAGGGTTAGGTTTAGGGAGATGGTTAGGTTTGGGGTTTGTGTGAAGTTTAGAAAAAGGGTTATTTTCAGAGTTCGGTTTAGGAAAAGGCTTACAATAACAGGGCTTGGATTAAGAAGACTAAGCATGGTAGGCACACGGATGGCTTAGGGTTTGCATGAGGGTGAGGAATACGATTGGGGTTTTCATTTGACATAGGGGAGGTCTTAGGGTTAGAGACAAGGTTAAGGTTAGGGACAGCATTAGGGTTAGAGACAAGATTAAGGTTAGGGACACTGTCAGGGTTAGTGTTAAGTTTAAGTTTAGGGTTACACTTCGGGTTAGGGACAAAATTAGGGTTAGGGTTATGGACAGTGTTAGGTTTAGGTTTAAAGTTAGTGTCAGCGATCAAGTTAAGTTTAACATTAAGGTTAGGGATAGATTTAGGGGTAGGGTTAGAAACAAGGTTAGACTTACGGTTAGGATTAGATGCACGGTTATTTTTAAATTAGGGTTCAAAATAGATATAAGTGTAGTGTTAGGGTTAGGAATACTTTTTAGGGTTAGGGTTTGGTTTAGGGTTTGTTTTAGGGTTCGGGACAGAGTTCGGGTTAGGAGCATAGTTAGAGTTAGGTTTAGGGTTAAGCTTAGGGACAGAGTTAGGGTTACAGTTAGGGTTAAGGACAGGGTTATGATTAGGGTCAGGGTTAGTGTTCAGGACAGTGTCAGGGCAGGCCGTAGGATCACGATAGGGTTTGGGTTCAGATTAGGATATGCTAGGGTTAAGGTTAGGGGCATAGCTAGGGTTGAGAGCAGAGTCAGTGTTACGGTTAGGAACATGGCTAAGGTTAGGGTTCATGTTAGGGACCGTTTCAGGGTTACGTTTAGTGTTAAGGGTTGGGTTAGAATGGAGTACACGGTTAGGGTTAGTGTTAGGGTAACACGTCTCACGTGACATCGGCTGGGGAACTACAGTTAGATGGCGAAGAGTTAAGAAACTCCAGAGCCAAAAAAAGAGTTTATGTGGGCCAGTGTTCCCATCTCTGAGGCCCAAGCCTTAATACTGTGGGCGCATAGCTTTTCTTTACAACTGCCACCAAGAAGTCAATTTGAATATCTATACACAGGGAGTTGATTCTATTTGTCTGGCAGCTGCTTCGCCAAAACTCATTGTGATCAAACACAAGTTTTGCTTTCACATGTACGTATGATCCCCCGGATGGACTCAGCATTCCGAGACCACCGGATAAGGAAGTTGTACTGAGATCATTCCCTCGGGTCTTAGCATTCGAGACACTTCCTTATGACGTGAAAGGCTCAGTGCACAGGAGCATTCGAATCGGCAGCTCCACGGTGACATTAGGGTTAGGTTTATAAACAGGATGAAGTTAGGTTTAGGGTTAGGGTTACCGACAGAGTTTGCTTTAGGGTAAGGGACAGGATTAGAACTAGGATTAGGTTTAGAGACACGGTTAGAATTAGGGTTAGTTTTACGTTTAGTATTGAAGGACAGAGTTAGGGTTTGGGTTAGCATTAGGGTTAGGGTTCATGTTAGGATTAGGGTTAGGGACAGAGTTGGGAAGAGTGTTAGGGCTCCATTTAGAGTTAGGGCTAGGGATACGTTTAGGTTTAGGTTTTGGGTTAGGAAAAGGTTTAGCTACAGGGGCAGGGATAGTTTAGGGACACAGTGAGTGTTAGAGTTAGGATTAGGGTTAGGGTTAAGGTTAGGGTTTGGGTTAGGTTTAGGGTTATGGTTAGGGTTAGGGTTTAGGGTTAGCGTTAGGGTTAGGTTTAGGGTTTAGGGTTTAGGGTTTAGGGTTAGGGTTAGCGTTAGGGTTAGGGTTAGGGTGTAGGGTTTAGGGTTTGGGTTAGGGTTAGGGTTAGGTTTAGGGTTTAGGCTTAGGGTTAGGGTTAGGGTTAGGGTTAGGGTTTAGGGTTAGGGTTAGGGGTAGGGGTAGGGTTAGGGTTAGGGACAGGATTAGTGTTTGGGACATGGTTAGGTTTAGTGTTAGTGTTATAGTTAAGTTTAGGTTTTGTCTGATGCTTAAGTTTAGGTTTAGGGACAGGGTTATTGACAGGGTGAGGGTTAGAGTTAAGGGTGGAGAGACGGTAAGGGTCAGAGTTAGGTTTAGCGACAGTGTTAGGGGTAGTGTTAATATTAGAGGCAGAGATAGGGTCAAGGTTAGCGTTATGGTTAGAAACAGATTAAGTTGAGTGATAGTGTTAGTATTAGTGACACGCTTACTGTTAGGGTTAGGGTTAGCGTTAGGGTTTCGGGTTTAGGTTTAGGGTTAGGGTTAGGTTTAGGGAAACGATTCGGGTTTGGGACATGGTTAGGTTTAGTGTTAGGGTTATAGTGAAGTTTAGGTTTTGGCTGATGTTTAAGGTTAGGAATATTGACAGGGTTAATGACAGGGTGAGGGTTAGAATTAAGGTTAGAGAGATGGTAAGGGTCAGAGTTAGGTTTAGTGACAGTGTTAGGATTTGGGTTAGGGTTAGGGTTAAAATTAGGGTTTAGGGATAGGTTTAGGGTTAGGTTTAGGGTTTAAGATAGGGTTAGTGTTAGGGTTATGTTTTAGGATTTAGGGTTAGGGTTATGGTTAGGATTAGGTTTAGGGTTAGGGACACGATTCGGGTTTGGGACATGGTTAAATTCAGTGTTAGGGTTATAGTTAAGTTTAGGTTTTGCTTGATGGTTAAGGTTAGGGTTAGGGACAGGATTAATGAAAGGGTGAGGGTTAGAGTTAAGGTTAGAGAGACAGTAAGGTTCAGAGTTAGGTTTAGCGACAGTGTTAGTGTTAGGGTTAATATTAGAAGCAGAGTTAGGGTTAAGGTTAGCGTTTTGGTTAGAAACAGATTAGGTTTTGTGATAGTGTTAGTATTGGTGACAGGCTTAGTGTTAGGGTTAAGGTTAGGTTTAGAGACAGTGTTAGGGTTAGGTTTGGAGTTGAGTTTAGTGTTTGGTTTCAGTTTAGGGCTACGGTTAGTGTTAGAGTCAGGGTGGCCTTCGGATTAGGGTAGGGATAGGGTCAGGCACAGGGATAGGGATATGGTTATGGTTAGGGTTGGGATTAGAGTCAGGTTTAAGGTTAGGGTCAGGGTTAGTGACAGGTATGGTTAGGGTTAGGGTCAAGGTATAGGTAAGATTTAGGTGAAGATTAGGGACAGGTTACAGTTAGGTTTAAGGTTAGGAACAAGATTAGGGCTAGGTTTGAGGTGTATGTTAGTGTCAGGGTTAGGTCTGAAGTAGGATTAGAGTTAGGGTTAGAATTAGAGTTAGGGGAACGTTAAGGATTAAGAATAGGTTTAGGGTTAACGTTAGGGACAGGAACAGGGTCAGTGTTAGGGTTAAATTAGGGATAGGTACAGAGTTAGGTTTAAGAGTAGGAACAGGCTTATGGATTGGAATAGGGTTAGGGTTTATGACACAATTAGGGTCACGGTTAGAGATACGCTTAGCTTTACCGACATGGTTAGATTTAAGGTTACTCTTAGCGTTAAGTTTAGGGACAGGTTAATGGTTAGTGTTAGTGTTAGGGTCAGGGCTAAGGTTAGGTTTACAGTTCGATTTACATTTAGGGTTATGGTTAAAGACAGGCTAGTGTTCTGGTTAGGATTAGGGTTTCCGTTAAAATTAGGGACACAGTTAAGCTTAGTGTAAGGTTTAGGGGTAGTGATAAAGACACGGTTTGGTTTAGCGTATGGGTTTGGCTGAGATTCAGTGTTAGGGACAGGTTAGGGTAGGATTAGTGTTAGGGGTAGAGACAGGTTTCGGGTTAGAGTTACAAAATTGGTTATGAGTAAGTGTAAAAACAGGGTTAGGGTTAGTGAAGTTGTTAGGGTTAGGGTTAGGGTTAGCTACAGGGTTAAGTTTAGGGAGAAGGTTAGTTTTGGAGTTTGTGTGAAGTTTAGAAAAAGGGTTATTTTCAGATTTCGGTTTAGGAAAAGGGTTACGATAACAGGGTTTGGATTAAGAACCGTATGCATGGTAGGCACACAGATGGCTTAGGGTTCGCATGAGGGTGAGGAATACAATTGGGGTTTTCATTTGACATAGGGGAGGTCTTAAGAGTTAGTGACAAGGTTAACGTTAAGGACAGGATTAGGGTTAGAGACAAGATGAAGTTAAGGGACACTGTCAGGGTTAGTGTTAAGTTTAAGTTTAGGGTTACAGTTATGGTTAGGGACAAAATTAGGGTTAGGTTTATGGACAGTGTTAGGTTTAGGGTTAAAGTTAGGGTCAGCGCTCAAGTTAAGGTTAACATTTAGGTTAGGGATAGGTCTAGGGGTAGGGTTAGAAACAAGGTTAGAGTTACGGTTAGGATGAGAGGCACGGTTATATTTAAATTAGGGTTCAAAACAGAGTTAAGGGTAGTGTTAGGGTTAGGAATAATTTTTAGGGTTAGGGTTTGGTTTAGGGTTTGTTTTAGGGTTCGGGACAGAGTTAGGGTTATGAACATAGTTAGTGTTAGGTTTAGGGTTAAGCTTAGGGACAGAGTTAGGGTTACATTTAGGGTTAAGGACAGGGTTATGATTAGGTCAGGGTTAGTGTTCAGGACACAGGCAGGGCAGGACAAGGTTTGCTGTAGGATTATGGTAGGGTTTGGGTTCAGGTTAGGATATGTTAGGGTTAGGGTTAGGGGCATAGCTAGGGTTGAGGGCAGAGTTAGTGTTACAGTTAGGAACATGGCTAACGTTACGGTTCATGTAAGGGACAGTTTCAGGGTTACGTTTAGTGTGAAGGGTTGGGTTAGAATGGAGGACACGTTTAATGTTAGTGTTAGGGTATCATGCCTGACGTGACATCGACTGGGGAACTTCAGTTACATGGCGAAGAGTTAAGAAACACCAGAGCCAAAAATAGTGTTTCTGTGGGCCAGTGTTCTCATCTCTGAGGCCCAAGCCTTAATACTGTGGGCGCATAGCTTTTCTTTACAACTGCCACCAAGAAGTCAATTTGAATATCTATACACAGGGAGTTGATTCTATTTGTCTGGCAGCTGCTTCGCCAAAACTCATTGTGATCAAACACAAGTTTTGCTTTCACATGTACGCATGGTCCCCCGGATGGACTCAGCATTCCGAGACCACCGGATAAGGAAATTTTACTGCGATCATTCCCTCGGGTCTTAGCATTCCGAGACATTTCCTTATGACGTGAAAGGCTCAGTGCACAGGAGCATTCGAATCGGCAGCTCCAAGGTGACATTAGGGTTAGGTTTATAAACAGGATGAAGTTAGGGGTAGGGTTAGGGTTACCGACAGAGTTTGCTTTAAGGTAAGGGACAGGATTAGAACTAGGATTAGGTTTAGAGACACGGTTAGAATTAGGGTTAGTTTTAGGTTTAGTGTTGAAGGACAGAGTTAGGGTTTGGGTTAGCATTAGGGTTAGGGTTCGTGTTAGTATTAGGGTTAGGGACAGAGTTGGGAAGAGTGTTAGGGCTCCATTTAGAGTTAGGGTTAGGGATACGTTTAGGTTTAGGTTTTGGGGTAGGGAAAGGTTTAGCTACAGGGGCAGGGATTGCGTAGGGACACAGTGAGTGTTAGAGTTAGGATTAGGGTTAGGGTTAGGGCTAGGGTTTGGGTTAGGGTTAGGGTTTAGGGATAGGGTTAGGGTTAGGGTTACGGTTTAGGTTTAGGGTTAGGGTTAAGGTTAGGGTTTAGGGTTTAGGGTTAGGGTTAGGGTTAGGGTTAGCATTAGGTTTAGGGTTAGGGACAGGATTAGGGTTTGGGACATGGTTAGGTTTACTGTTAGGGTAATATTAAGTTTAGGTTTTGTCTGATGCTTAAGTTTAGGTTTAGGGACAGGGTTAGTGACAGGGTGAGGGTTAGAGTTAAGGTTGGAGAGACGGTAAGGGTCAGAGTTAGGTTTAGCGACAGTGTTAGGGTTAGGGATCAGGTTAGGTTAGGGTTTAGGGTTAGGGTTAGGGTTAGGGTTAGGAATAGGGGAGGGTTAGTGTTTACATTTTAGGGTTAGGGTTAGTGTTAGGGTTAGGGTTAGGGTTAGAGTTAGGGTTAAGGTTATGGTTTAGGGTTTAGCGTTAGGGTTAGGGTAGGGTTAGCATTAGGTTTAGGGTTAGGGACAGGATTAGGGTTTGGGATATGGTTAGGTTTACTGTTAGGGTTATATTAAGTATAGGTTTTGTCTGATGCTTAAGTTTAGGTTTAGGGACAGGGTTAGTGAAAGGGTAAGGGTTAGAGTTAAGGTTGGAGAGACGGTAAGGGTCAGAGTTAGGTTTAGCGACAGTGTTAGGGTTAGGGATCAGGTTAGGTTAGGGTTTAGGGTTAGGGTTAGGGTTAGGGTTAGGAATAGGGGAGGGTTAGTGTTTACATTTTAGGGTTAGGGTTTAGGGATAGGGTTAGGGTTAGGGTTAGGGTTAGGGTTAGAGTTAGGATTTAGGCTTTAGGGTTAGGTTTAGGGTTAGAGTTAGGGCTTACGGTTTAGGGTGAGGGTTAGGGTTAGGGTTAGGGTTTCGGGTTTCGGGTTAGGTTTAAGTTTAGGGTTAGGGTTAGGTACACGATTCGGGTTTGAGAAATGTTTAGGTTTAGTGTTAGGGTTATGGTTAAGTTTAGGTTTTGGCTGATGGTTAAGGTTAGGTTTAGGGACAGGGTTAGTTACAGGGTGAGGGTTAGAGTTAAAGTTAGAGAGACGGTAAGGTACAGAGTTAGGTTTAGCGACAGTGTTAGGGTTAGGGTTAGGGTTAGGTTAGGGTTAGGGTTTGGATTAGGGTTAGGGTTAGGTTTTAGTGATAGGGTTAGGGTTAGGGTTACCGTTTAGGTTTAGAGTTAGGGTTAAGGTTAGGGTTTAGGGTTTAGGTTTAGGGTTAGGGTTAGAGTTAGGGTTTAGGCTTTAGGGTTAGGGTTAGTGTTAGGGTTTAGGGTTTCGGGTTAGGGTTAGGGTTAGGGTTAGGGTTAGGTTTTAGGGATAGGGTTAGGGTTAGGGTTACGGTTTAGGTTTAGGGTTAGGGTTAAGGTTAGGGTTTAGGGTTAGGGTTAGGGGTAGAGTTATGGTTTAGGCTTTAGGGTTAGGGTTAGTGTTAGGGTTTAGGGTTTAGGGTTAGGGTTAGGGTTAGGGTTAGGGTTTAGTGTTTATGGTTAGGGTTAGCGTTAGGGTTAGGGTTTGGGTTTAGGGTTTAGGTTTAGGGTTAGGGTTAGTGTTAGGGTTTCGGGTTTAGTGTTAGGGTTACGGTTAGGGTTAGGGTTAGGTACACGTTTCGGGTTTGAGACATGGTTAGGTTTAGTGTTAGGGTTATAGTTAAGTTTAGGTTTTGGCTGATGGTTAAGGTTAGGTTTAGGGACAGGGTTAGTTACAGGGTGAGGGTTAGAGTTAAAGATAGAGAGACGGTAAGGGTCAGAGTTAGGTTTAGCGACAGTGTTAGGGTTAGGGTTACGGTTAGGTTAGTGTTAGGGTTAGAGTTAGCGTTTAGGGTTAGGGTTAGGGTTAGGTTTTAGGATTTAGGGTTAGGGTTATGGTTAGGGTTAGGGTTAGGGTTAGGGGCAGGATTCGGGTTTGGGACATGGTTAGGTTTACTGTTAGGGTTATATTAAGCTTAGGATTTGTCTGATGCTTAAGTTTAGGTTTAGGGACAGGGTTAGTGACAGGGTGATGGTTAGAGTTAAGGTTGGAGAGACGGTAAAGGTCAGAGTTAGGTTTAGCGACAGTGTTAGTGTTAGGGATCAGGTTAGGTTAGGGTTTAGGGTTAGGGTTAGGGTTAGGGTTAGGAATAGGGTAGGGTTAGTGTTTACATTTTAGGGTTAGGGTTTAGGGATAGGGTTAGGGTTAGGGTTAGGGTTAGAGTTAGCATTTAGGCTTTAGGGTTAGGTTTAGAGTTAGAGTTAGGGCTTCTGGTTTAGGGTTAGGGTTAGGGTTAGGGTTAGGTTTAGAGTTAGGGTTAGGGTTAGGGTTAGGGATCGTTTTAGGGATAGGGTTAGGGTTAGGGTTACGGTTTACGTTTAGGGTTAGGGTTAAGGTTAGGGTTTAGGGTTTAGGGTTAAGGTTAGGGTTAGAGTTAGGGTTTAGGCTTTAGGGTTAGGGTTAGTGTTAGGGTTTAGGGTTTAGGGTTAGGTTTAGGGTTAGGATTTGGGTTAGGGTTTAGTGTTTATGGTTAGGGTTAGCGTTAGGGTTAGGGTTTGGGTTTAGGGTTTAGGTTTAGGGTTAGGGTTAGTGTTAGGGTTTCGGGTTTAGTGTTAGGGTTAAGGTTAGGGTTAGGTACACGTTTCGGGTTTGAGACATGGTTAGGTTTAGTGTTAGGGTTATAGTTAAGTTTAGGTTTTGGCTGATGGTTAAGGTTAGGTTTAGGGACAGGGTTAGTTACAGGGTGAGGGTTAGAATTAAAGATAGAGAGACGGTAAGGGTCAGAGTTAGGTTTAGCGACAGTGTTAGGGTTAGGGTTAGGGTTAGGTTAGGGATAGGGTTAGGGTTAGGGTTAGGTTTTAGGGATAGGGTTAGGGTTAGGGTTACGGTTTAGGTTTAGGGTTAGGGTTAAGGTTAGGGTTTAGGGTTTAGGGTTAGGGTTAGGGTTAGGGTTAGCATTAGGTTTAGGGTTAGGGACAGGATTAGGGTTTGGGATATGGTTAGGTTTACTGTTAGAGTTATATTAAGTTTAGGTTTTGTCTGATGCTTAAGTTTAGGTTTAGGGACAGGGTTAGTGACAGGGTAAGGGTTAGATTTAAGGTTGGAGAGACGGTAAGGGTCAGAGTTAGGTTTAGCGACAGTGTTAGGGTTAGGGATCAGGTTAGGTTAGGGTTTAGGGTTAGGGTTAGGGTTAGGGTTAGGAATAGGGGAGGGTTAGTGTTTACATTTTAGGGTTAGGGTTTAGGGATAGGGTTAGGGTTAGGGTTAGGGTTAGGGTTAGGGTTTAGTGTTTATGGTTAGGGTTAGCGTTAGGGTTAGGGTTTGGGTTTAGGGTTTAGGTTTAGGGTTAGGGTTAGTGTTAGGGTTTCGTGTTCAGTGTTAGGGTTAAGGTTAGGTTTAGGGTTAGGTACACGTTTTGGGTTTGAGACATGGTTAGGTTGAGTGTTAGGGTTATAGTTAAATTTAGGTTTTGGCTGATGGTTAAGTTTAGGTTTAGGGACAGGGTTAGTTACAGGGTGAGGGTTAGAGTTAAAGATAGAGAGACGGTAAGGGTCAGAGTTAGGTTTAGCGACAGTGTTAGGGTTAGGGTTAGGGTTAGGTTAGGGTTAGGGTTAGGGTTAGGGTTAGGGTTAGGTTTTAGGGATAGGGTTAGGGTTAGAGTTACGGTTTAGGTTTAGGGTTAGGGTTAAGGTTAGGGTTTAGGGTTTAGGGTTAGGGTTAGGGTTAGGGTTAGCATTAGGTTTAGGGTTAGGGACAGGATTAGGGTTTGGGACATGGTTAGGTTTACTGTTAGGGTTATATTAAGTTTAGGTTTTGTCTGATGCTTAAGTTTAGGTTTAGGGACAGGGTTAGTGACAGGGTGAGTGTTAGAGTTAAGGTTGGAGAGACGGTAAGGGTCAGAGTTAGGTTTAGCGACAGTGTTAGTGTTAGGGATCAGGTTAGGTTAGGGTTTAGGGTTAGGGTTAGGGTTAGGGTTAGGAATAGGGGAGGGTTAGTGTTTACATTTTAGGGTTAGGGTTTAGGGAGAGGGTTAGGGTTAGGGTTAGGGTTAGGGTTAGAGTTAGGATTTAGGCTTTAGGGATAGGGTTAGGGTTAGAGTTAGGGCTTACGGTTTAGGGTTAGGGTTAGGGTTAGGGTTTCGGGTTTACTGTTAGGGTTAAGTTTAGGGTTAGGGTTAGGTACACGATTCGGGTTTGAGACATGTTTAGGTTTAGTGTTAGGGTTATGGTTAAGTTTAGGTTTTGGCTGATGGTTAAGGTTAGGTTTAGGGACAGGGTTAGTTACAGGGTGAGGGTTAGAGTTAAAGTTAGAGAGACGGTAAGGTACAGAGTTAGGTTTAGCGACAGTGTTAGGGTTAGGGTTAGGGTTAGGTTAGGGTTAGGGTTATGGTTTGGATTAGGGTTAGGGTTAGGTTTTAGGGATAGGGTTAGGGTTAGGGTTACGGCTTAGGTTTAGGGTTAGGATTAAGGTTAGGGTTTAGGGTTTAGGGTTAGGGTTAGGGTTTAGGGTTAGGGTTAGGGTTTAGTGTTTATGGTTAGGGTTAGCATTAGGGTTAGGGTTTGGGTTTAGGGTTTAGGTTTAGGGTTAGGGTTAGTGTTAGGGTTTCGGGTTTAGTGTTAGGGTTACGGTTAGGGTTAGGGTTAGGTACACGTTTCGGGTTTGAGACATGGTTAGGTTTAGTGTTAGGGTTATAGTTAAGTTTAGGTTTTGGCTGATGGTTAAGGTTAGGTTTAGGGACAGGGTTAGTTACAGGGTGAGGGTTAGAGTTAAAGATAGAGAGACGGTAAGGGTCAGAGTTAGGTTTAGCGACAGTGTTAGGGTTAGGGTTACGGTTAGGTTAGGGTTAGGGTTAGAGTTAGCGTTTAGGGTTAGGGTTAGGGTTAGGTTTTAGGATTTAGGGTTAGGGTTATGGTTAGGGTCAGGGTTAGGGTTAGGGGCAGGATTAGGGTTTGGGACATGGTTAGGTTTACTGTTAGGGTTATATTAAGCCTAGGATTTGTCTGATGCTTAAGTTTAGGTTTAGGGACAGGGTTAGTGACAGGGTGATGGTTAGAGTTAAGGTTGGAGAGACGGTAAGGGTCAGAGTTAGGTTTAGCGACAGTGTTAGTGTTAGGGATCAGGTTAGTTTAGGGTTTAGGGTTAGGGTTAGGGTTAGGGTTAGGAATAGGGTAGGGTTAGTGTTTACATTTTTGGGTTAGGGTTTAGGGATAGGGTTAGGGTTAGGGTTAGGGTTAGGGTTAGAGTTAGCATTTAGGCTTTAGGGTTAGGGTTAGAGTTAGAGTTAGGGCTTCTGGTTTAGGGTTAGGTTTAGGGTTAGGGTTAGGTTTAGAGTTAGGGTTAGGGTTAGGGTTAGGGTTCGTTTTAGGGATAGGGTTAGGGTTAGGGTTACGGTTTAGGTTTAGGGTTAGGGTTAGGTTTAGAGTTAGGGTTAGGTTTAGGGTTAGGGTTCGTTTTAGGGATAGGGTTATGGTTAGGGTTACGGTTTAGGTTTAGGGTTAGGGTTAAGGTTAGGGTTTAGGGTTTAGGGTTAAGGTTAGGGTTAGAGTTAGGGTTTAGGGTTTAGGGTTAGCGTTAGGGTTAGGTTTAGGGTTAGGGTTTAGTGTTTATGGTTAGGGTTAGCGTTAGGGTTAGGGTTTGGGTTTAGGGTTTAGGTTTAGGGTTAGGGTTAGTGTTAGGGTTTCGGGTTTAGTGTTAGGGTTAAGGTTAGGGTTAGGTACACGTTTCGGGTTTGAGACATGGTTAGGTTTAGTGTTAGGGTTATAGTTAAGTTTAGGTTTTGGCTGATGGTTAAGGTTAGGTTTAGGGACAGGGTTAGTTACAGGGTGAGGGTTAGAATTAAAGATAGAGAGACGGTAAGGGTCAGAGTTAGGTTTAGCGACAGTGTTAGGGTTAGGGTTAGGGTTAGGTTACGGTTAGGGTTAGGGTTAGGGTTAGGTTTTAGGGATAGGGTTAGGGTTAGGGTTACGGTTTAGGTTTAGGGTTAGGGTTAAGGTTAGGGTTTAGGGTTTAGGGTTAGGGTTAGGGTTAGGGTTAGCATTAGGTTTAGAGTTAGGGACAGGATTAGGGTTTGGGACATGGTTAGGTTTACTGTTAGGGTTATATTAAGTTTAGGTTTTGTCTGATGCTTAAGTTTAGGTTTAGGGACAGGGTTAGTGACAGGGTGAGGGTTAGAGTTAAGGTTGCAGAGACGGTAAGGGTTAGAGTTAAGTTTAGCGACAGTGTTAGGGTTAGGGATCAGGTTAGGTTAGGGTTTAGGGTTAGGGTTAGGGTTAGGGTTAGGAATAGGGGAGGGTTAGTGTTTACATTTTAGGGTTAGGGTTTAGGGATAGGGTTAGGGTTAGGGTTAGGTTTAGGGTTAGAGTTAGGGTTAAGGTTAGGGTTTAGGGTTTAGCGTTAGGGTTAGGGTTAGGGTTAGCATTAGGTTTAGGGTTAGGGACAGGATTAGGGTTTGGGATATGGTTAGGTTTACTGTTAGGGTTATATTAAGTTTAGGTTTTGTCTGATGCTTAAGTTTAGGTTTAGGGACAGGGTTAGTGACAGGGTAAGGGTTAGAGTTAAGGTTGGAGACGGTAAGGGTCAGATTTGGTTTAGCGACAGTGTTAGGGTTAGGGATCAGGTTAGGTTAGGGTTTAGGGTTAGGGTTAGGGTTAGGGTTAGGAATAGGGGAGGGTTAGTGTTTACATTTTAGGGTTAGGGTTTAGGGATAGGGTTAGGGTTAGGGTTAGGGTTAGGGTTAGAGTTAGGGTTTAGGCTTTAGGGTTAGGTTTAGGGTTAGAGTTAGGGCTTACGGTTTAGGGTTAGGGTTAGGGTTAGGGTTAGGGTTTCGGGTTTCGGTTTAGGGTTAAGTTTAGGGTTAGGGTTAGGTACACGATTCGGGTTTGAGACATGTTTAGATTTAGTGTTAGGGTTATGGTTAACTTTAGGTTTTTGCTGATGGTTAAGGTTAGGTTTAGGGACAGGGTTAGTTACAGGGTGAGGGTTAGAGTTAAAGTTAGAGAGACGGTAAGGTACAGAGTTAGGTTTAGCGACAGTGTTAGGGTTAGGGTTAGGGTTAGGTTAGGGTTAGGGTTTGGGTTAGGGTTAGGGTTAGGTTTTAGGGATAGGGTTAGGGTTAGGGTTATGGTTTAGGTTTAGGGTTAGGGGTAAGGTTAGGGTTTAGGGTTTAGGGTTAGGGTTTGGGTTAGAGTTATGGTTTAGGCTTTAGGGTTAGGGTTAGTGTTAGGGTTTAGGGTTTAGGGTTAAAGTTAGGGTTAGAGTTAGGGTTTAGGCTTTTGGGTTAGGGTTAGTGTTAGGGTTTATGGTTTAGGGTTACGGTTAGGGTTAGGGTTAGGGTTTAGTGTTTATGGTTAGAGTTAGCGTTAGGGTTAGAGTTTGGGTTTAGGGTTTAGGTTTAGGGTTAGGTTTAGTGTTAGGGTTTCGGGTTTAGTGTTAGGGTTACGGTTAGGGTTAGGGTTAGGTACACGTTTCGGGTTTGAGACATGGTTAGGTTTAGTGTTAGGGTTATAGTTAAGTTTAGGTTTTGGCTGATGGTTAAGGTTAGGTTTAGGGACAGGTTTAGTTACAGGGTGAGTGTTAGAGTTAAAGATAGAGAGACGGTAAGGGTCAGAGTTAGGTTTAGCAACAGTGTTAGGGTTAGGGTTACGGTTAGGTTAGGGTTAGGGTTAGAGTTAGGGTTTAGGGTTAGTGTTAGGGTTAGGGTTTAGGATTTAGGGTTAGGGTTATGTTTAGGGGCAGGATTAGGGTTTGGGAAATGGTTAGGTTTACTGTTAGGGTTATATTAAATTTAGATTTTGTCTGATGCTTAAGTTTAGGTTTAGGGAAAGGGTTAGTGACAGGCTGAGGGTTAGAGTTAAGGTTGGAGTGAAGGTAAGGGTCAGAGTTAGGTTTAGCGACAGTGTTAGGGTTAGGGATCAGGTTAGGTTAGGGTTTAGGGTTAAGGTTAGGGTTAGGGATAGGAATAGGGGAGGGTTAGTGTTTACATTTCAGGGTTAGGGTTTAGGGATAGGGTTAGGGTTAGGGTTAGGGTTAGAGTTAGGGTTAGGGTTAGGGTTAGGGTTAGGGTTAGGTTTTAGGGATAGGGTTAGGGTTAGGGTTACGGTTAAGGTTTAGGGTTAGGGTTAAGGTTAGGGTTTAGGGTTTAGGGTTAGGGTTAGGGTTAGAGTTATGGTTTAGGCTTTAGTGTTAGGGTTAGTGTTAGGGTTTAGGGTTTAGGGTTAGGGTTAGGGTTAGGGTTAGGGTTTAGTGTTTATGGTTAGGGTTAGCGTTAGGGTTAGGGTTTGGGTTTAGGGTTTAGGTTTAGGGTTAGGGTTAGTGTTAGGGTTTCGTGTTCAGTGTTAGGGTTAAGGTTAGGTTTAGGGTTAGGTACACGTTTTGGGTTTGAGACATGGTTAGGTTTAGTGTTAGGGTTATAGTTAAATTTAGGTTTTGGCTGATGGTTAAGTTTAGGTTTAGGGACAGGGTTAGTTACAGGGTGAGGGTTAGAGTTAAAGATAGAGAGACAGTAAGGGTCAGAGTTAGGTTTAGCGACAGTGTTAGGGTTAGGGTTAGGGTTAGGTTAGGGTTAGGGTTAGGGTTAGGGTTAGGGTTAGGTTTTAGGGATAGGTTTAGGGTTAGAGTTACGGTTTAGGTTTAGGGTTAGGGTGAAGGTTAGGGTTTAGGGTTTAGGGTTAGGGTTAGGGTTAGGGTTAGCATTAGGTTTAGGGTTAGGGACAGGATTAGGGTTTGGGACATGGTTAGGTTTACTGTTAGGGTTATATTAAGTTTAGGTTTTGTCTGATGCTTAAGTTTAGGTTTAGGGACAGGGTTAGTGACAGGGTGAGTGTTAGAGTTAAGGTTGGAGAGACGGTAAGGGTCAGAGTTAGGTTTAGCGACAGTGTTAGGGTTAGGGATCAGGTTAGGTTAGGGTTTAGGGTTAGGGTTAGGGTTAGGGTTAGGAATAGGGGAGGGTTAGTGTTTACATTTTAGGGTTAGGGTTTAGGGAGAGGGTTAGGGTTAGGGTTAGGGTTAGGGTTAGAGTTAGGATTTAGGCTTTAGGGATAGGGTTAGGGTTAGAGTTAGGGCTTACGGTTTAGGGTTAGGGTTAGGGTTAGGGTTAGGGTTTCGGGTTTAGTGTTAGGGTTAAGTTTAGGGTTAGGGTTAGGTACACGATTCGGGTTTGAGACATGTTTAGGTTTAGTGTTAGGGTTATGGTTAAGTTTAGGTTTTGGCTGATGGTTAAGGTTAGGTTTAGGGACAGGGTTAGTTACAGGGTGAGGGTTAGAGTTAAAGTTAGAGAGACGGTAAGGTACAGAGTTAGGTTTAGCGACAGTGTTAGGGTTAGGGTTAGGGTTAGGTTAGGGTTAGGGTTAGGGTTAGGATTAGGGTTAGGGTTAGGTTTTATGGATAGGGTTATGGTTAGGGTTACGGCTTAGGTTTAGGGTTAGGATTAAGGTTAGGGTTTAGGGTTTAGGGTTAGGGTTAGGGTTTAGGGTTAGGGTTAGGGTTTAGTGTTTATGGTTAGGGTTAGCATTAGGGTTAGGGTTTGGGTTTAGGGTTTAGGTTTAGTGTTAGGGTTAGTGTTAGGGTTTCGGGTTTAGTGTTAGGGTTACGGTTAGGGTTAGGGTTAGGTACACGTTTCGGGTTTGAGACATGGTTAGGTTTAGTGTTAGGGTTATAGTTAAGTTTAGGTTTTGGCTGATGGTTAAGGTTAGGTTTAGGGACAGGGTTAGTTACAGGGTGAGGGTTAGAGTTAAAGATAGAGAGACGGTAAGGGTCAGAGTTAGGTTTAGCGACAGTGTTAGGGTTAGGGTTACGGTTAGGTTAGGGTTAGGGTTAGAGTTAGCGTTTAGGGTTAGGGTTAGGGTTAGGTTTTAGGATTTAGGGTTAGGGTTATAGTTAGGGTCAGGGTTAGGGTTAGGGGCAGGATTAGGGTTTGGGACATGGTTAGGTTTACTGTTAGGGTTATATTAAGCTTAGGATTTGTCTGATGCTTAAGTTTAGGTTTAGGGACAAGGTTAGTGACAGGGTGATGGTTAGAGTTAAGGTTGGAGAGACGGTAAGGGTCAGAGTTAGGTTTAGCGACAGTGTTAGTGTTAGGGATCAGGTTAGTTTAGGGTTTAGGGTTAGGGTTAGGGTTAGGGTTAGGAATAGGGTAGGGTTAGTGTTTACATTTTTGGGTTAGGGTTTAGGGATAGGGTTAGGGTTAGGGTTAGGGTTAGGGTTAGAGTTAGCATTTAGGCTTTAGGGTTAGGGTTAGAGTTAGAGTTAGGGCTTCTGGTTTAGGGTTAGGTTTAGGGTTAGGGTTAGGTTTAGAGTTAGGGTTAGGGTTAGGGTTAGGGTTCGTTTTAGGGATAGGGTTAGGGTTAGGGTTACGGTTTAGGTTTAGGGTTAGGGTTAGCTTTAGAGTTAGGGTTAGGTTTAGGGTTAGGGTTCGTTTTAGGGATAGGGTTATGGTTAGGGTTACGGTTTAGGTTTAGGGTTAGGGTTAAGGTTAGGGTTTAGGGTTTAGGGTTAAGGTTAGGGTTAGAGTTAGGGTTTAGGGTTTAGGGTTAGCGTTAGGGTTAGGTTTAGGGTTAGGGTTTAGTGTTTATGGTTAGGGTTAGCGTTAGGGTTAGGGTTTGGGTTTAGGGTTTAGGTTTAGGGTTAGGGTTAGTGTTAGGGTTTCGGGTTTAGTGTTAGGGTTAAGGTTAGGGTTAGGTACACGTTTCGGGTTTGAGACATGGTTAGGTTTAGTGTTAGGGTTATAGTTAAGTTTAGGTTTTGGCTGATGGTTAAGGTTAGGTTTAGGGACAGGGTTAGTTACAGGGTGAGGGTTAGAATTAAAGATAGAGAGACGGTAAGGGTCAGAGTTAGGTTTAGCGACAGTGTTAGGGTTAGGGTTAGGGTTAGGTTACGGTTAGGGTTAGGGTTAGGGTTAGGTTTTAGGGATAGGGTTAGGGTTAGGGTTACGGTTTAGGTTTAGGGTTAGGGTTAAGGTTAGGGTTTAGGGTTTAGGGTTAGGGTTAGGGTTAGGGTTAGCATTAGGTTTAGGGTTAGGGACAGGATTAGGGTTTGGGACATGGTTAGGTTTACTGTTAGGGTTATATTAAGTTTAGGTTTTGTCTGATGCTTAAGTTTAGGTTTAGGGACAGGGTTAGTGACAGGGTGAGGGTTAGAGTTAAGGTTGCAGAGACGGTAAGGGTTAGAGTTAGGTTTAGCGACAGTGTTAGGGTTAGGGATCAGGTTAGGTTAGGGTTTAGGGTTAGGGTTAGCGTTAGGGTTAGGAATAGGGGAGGGTTAGTGTTTACATTTTAGGGTTAGGGTTTAGGGATAGGGTTAGGGTTAGGGTTAGGTTTAGGGTTAGAGTTAGGGTTAAGGTTAGGGTTTAGGGTTTAGCGTTAGGGTTAGGGTTAGGGTTAGCATTAGGTTTAGGGTTAGGGACAGGATTAGGGTTTGGGATATGGTTAGGTTTACTGTTAGGGTTATATTAAGTTTAGGTTTTGTCTGATGCTTAAGTTTAGGTTTAGGGACAGGGTTAGTGACAGGGTAAGGGTTAGAGTTAAGGTTGGAGAGACGGTAAGGGTCAGAGTTAGGTTTAGCGACAGTGTTAGGGTTAGGGATCAGGTTAGGTTAGGGTTTAGGGTTAGGGTTAGGGTTAGGGTTAGGAATAGGGGAGGGTTAGTGTTTACATTTTAGGGTTAGGGTTTAGGGATAGGGTTAGGGTTAGGGTTAGGGTTAGGGTTAGAGTTAGGGTTTAGGCTTTAGGGTTAGGTTTAGGGTTAGAGTTAGGGCTTACGGTTTAGGGTTAGGGTTAGGGTTAGGGTTAGGGTTTCGGTTTAGGGTTAAGTTTAGGGTTAGGGTTAGGTACACGATTCGGGTTTGAGACATGTTTAGATTTAGTGTTAGGGTTATGGTTAACTTTAGGTTTTGGCTGATGGTTAAGGTTAGGTTTAGGGACAGGGTTAGTTACAGGGTGAGGGTTAGAGTTAAAGTTAGAGAGACGGTAAGGTACAGAGTTAGGTTTAGCGACAGTGTTAGGGTTAGGGTTAGGGTTAGGTTAGGGTTAGGGTTTGGGTTAGGGTTAGGGTTAGGTTTTAGGGATAGGGTTAGGATTAGGGTTATGGTTTAGGTTTAGGGTTAGGGTTAGTGTTAGGGTTTAGGGTTTAGGGTTAGGGTTAGGGTTAGGGTTAGGGTTTAGTGTTTATGGTTAGGGTTAGTATTAGGGTTAGGGTTTGGGTTTAGGGTTTAGGTTTAGGGTTAGGGTTAGTGTTAGGGTTTCGGGTTCAGTGTTAGGGTTAAGGTTAGGTTTAGGGTTAGGTACACGTTTTGGGTTTGAGACATGGTTAGGTTTAGTGTTAGGGTTATAGTTAAATTTAGGTTTTGACTGATGGTTAAGTTTAGGTTTAGGGACAGGGTTAGTTACAGGGTGAGGGTTAGAGTTAAAGATAGAGAGACGGTAAGGGTCAGAGTTAGGTTTAGCGACAGTGTTAGGATAAGGGTTAGGGTTAGGTTAGGGTTAGGGTGAGGGTTAGGGTTAGGGTTAGGTTTTAGGGATAGGGATAGGGTTAGAGTTACGGTTTAGGTTTAGGGTTAGGGTTAAGGTTAGGGTTTAGGGTTTCGGGTAGGGTTAGGGTTAGGGTTAGCATTAGGTTTAGGGTTAGGGACAGGATTAGGGTTTGGGACATGGTTAGGTTTACTGTTAGGGTTATATTAAGTTTAGGTTTTTTCTGATGCTTAAGTTTAGGTTTAGGGACAGGGTTAGTGACAGGTTGAGTGTTAGATTTAAGGTTGGAGAGACGGTAAGGTTCAGAGTTAGGTTTAGCGACAGTGTTAGGGTTAGGGATCAGGTTAGGTTAGGGTTTAGGGTTAGGGTTAGGGTTAGGGTTAGGAATAGGGGAGGGTTAGTGTTTACATTTTAGGGTTAGGGTTTAGGGATAGGGTTAGGGTTAGGGTTAGGGTTAGGGTTAGAGTTAGGATTTAGGCTTGTGGGATAGGGTTAGGGTTAGAATTAGGGCTTACGGTTTAGGGTTAGGGTTAGGGTTAGGGTTAGGGTTTCGGGTTTAGTGTTAGGGTTAAGTTTAGGGTTAGGGTTAGGTACACGATTCGGGTTTGAGACATGTTTAGGTTTAGTGTTAGGGTTATGGTTAAGTTTAGGTTTTGGCTGATGGTTAAGGTTAGGTTTAGGGACAGGGTTAGTTACAGGGTGAGGGTTAGAGTTAAAGTTAGAGAGACGGTAAGGTACAGAGTTAGGTTTAGCGACAGTGTTAGGGTTAGGGTTAGGGTTAGGTTAGGGTTATGGTTAGGGTTAGGATTAGGGTTAGGGTTAGGTTTTAGGGATAGTGTTAGGGTTAGGGTTACGGCTTAGGTTTAGGGTTAGGATTAAGTTTAGGGTTTAGGGTTTAGGGTTAGGGTAGGGTTAGGGTTAGCATTAGGTTTAGGTTTAGGGACAGGATTAGGGTTTGGGACATGGTTAGGTTTACTGTTAGGGTTATATTAAGTTTAGGTTTTGTCTGATGCTTAAGTTTAGGTTTAGGGACAGGGTTAGTGACAGGGTGAGGGTTAGAGTTAAGGTTGGAGAGACGGTAAGGGTCAGATTTAGGTTTAGCGACAGTGTTAGGGTTAGGGATCAGGTTAGGTTAGGGTTTAGGGTTAGGGTTAGGGTTAGGGTTAGGGTTAGGTTTTAGGCATAGGGTTAGGGTTAGGGTTACGGTTTAGGTTTAGGGTTAGTGTTAAGGTTAGGGTTTAGGGTTTAGGGTTAAGGTTAGGGTTAGAGTTAGGGTTTAGGCTTTAGGGTTAGGGTTAGTGTTAGGGTTTATGGTTTAGGGTTACGGTTAGGGTTAGGGTTAGGGTTAGGGTTTAGTGTTTATGGTTAGAGTTAGCGTTAGGGTTAGAGTTTGGGTTTAGGGTTTAGGTTTAGGGTTAGGTTTAGTGTTAGGGTTTCGGGTTTAGTGTTAGGGTTACGGTTAGGGTTAGGGTTAGGTACACGTTTCGGGTTTGAGACATGGTTAGGTTTAGTGTTAGGGTTATAGTTAAGTTTAGGTTTTGGCTGATGGTTAAGGTTAGGTTTAGGGACAGGGTTAGTTACAGGGTGAGGGTTAGAGTTAAAGATAGAGAGACGGTAAGGGTCAGAGTTAGGTTTAGCAACAGTGTTAGGGTTAGGGTTACGGTTAGGTTAGGGTTAGGGTTATAGTTAGGGTTTAGGGTTAGTGTTAGGGTTAGGGTTTAGGATTTAGGGTTAGGGTTATGTTTAGGGTTAGGGTTAGGGTTAGGGCAGGATTAGGGTTTGGGAAATGGTTAGGTTTACTGTTAGGGTTATAGTAATTTAGATTTTGTCTGATGCTTAAGTTTAGGTTTAGGGACAGGGTTAGTGACAGGCTGAGGGTTAGAGTTAAGGTTGGAGTGACGGTAAGGGTCAGAGTTAGGTTTAGCGACAGTGTTAGGGTTAGGGATCAGGTTAGGTTAGGGTTTAGGGTTAAGGTTAGGGTTAGGGTTAGGAATAGGGGAGGGTTAGTGTTTACATTTCAGGGTTAGGGTTTAGGGATAGGGTTAGGTTTAGGGTTAGGGTTAGAGTTAGGGTTAGGGTTAGGGTTAGGGTTAGGGTTAGGTTTTAGGGATAGGGTTAGGGTTAGGGTTTAGGGTTTAGGGTTAGGGTTAGGGTTAGAGTTATGGTTTAGGCTTTAGGGTTAGGGTTAGTGTTAGGGTTTAGGGTTTAGGGTTAGGGTTAGGGTTAGGGTTAGGGTTTAGTGTTTATGGTTAGGGTTAGCGTTAGGGTTAGGGTTTGGGTTTCGGGTTTAGGTTTAGGGTTAGGGTTAGTGTTAGGGTTTCGTGTTCAGTGTTAGGATTAAGGTTAGGTTTAGGGTTAGGTACACGTTTTGGGTTTGAGACATGGTTAGGTTTAGTGTTAGGGTTATAGTTAAATTTAGGTTTTGGCTGATGGTTAAGTTTAGGTTTAGGGACAGGGTTAGTTACAGGGTGAGGGTTAGAGTTAAAGATAGAGAGACGGGAAGGGTCAGAGTTAGGTTTAGCGACAGTGTTAGGGTTAGGGTTAGGGTTAGGTTAGGGTTAGGGTTAGGGTTAGGTTTTAGGGATAGGGTTAGGGTTAGATTTACGGTTTAGGTTTAGGGTTAGGGTTAAGGTTAGGGTTTAGGGTTTAGGGTTAGGGTTAGGGTTAGGGTTAGCATTAGGTTTAGGGTTAGGGACAGGATTAGGGTTTGGGACATGGTTAGGTTTACTGTTAGGGTTATATTAAGTTTAGGTTTTGTCTGATGCTTAAGTTTAGGTTTAGGGACAGGGTTAGTGACAGGGTGAGTGTTAGAGTTAAGGTTGGAGAGACGGTAAGGGTCAGAGTTAGGTTTAGTGACAGTGTTAGGGTTAGGGATCAGGTTGGTTAGGGTTTAGGGTTAGGGTTAGGGTTAGGGTTAGGAATAGGGGAGGGTTAGTGTTTACATTTTAGGGTTAGGGTTTAGGGAGAGGGTTAGGGTTAGGGTTAGGGTTAGGGTTAGAGTTAGGATTTAGGCTTTAGGGATAGGGTTAGGGTTAGAGTTGGGGCTTACGGTTTAGGGTTAGGGTTAGGGTTAGGGTTAGGGTTTCGGGTTTAGTGTTAGGGTTAAGTTTAGGGTTAGGGTTAGGTACACGATTCGGGTTTGAGACATGTTTAGGTTTAGTGTTAGGGTTATGGTTAAGTTTAGGTTTTGGCTGATGGTTAAGGTTAGGTTTAGGGACAGGGTTAGTTACAGGGTGAGGGTTAGAGTTAAAGTTAGAGAGAAGGTAAGGTACAGAGTTAGGTTTAGCGACAGTGTTAGGGTTAGGGTTAGGGTTAGGTTAGGGTTAGGGTTAGGGTTAGGATTAGGGTTAGGGTTAGGTTTTAGGGATAGGGTTAGGGTTAGGGTTACGGCTTAGGTTTAGGGTTAGGATTAAGGTTAGGGTTTAGGGTTTAGGGTTAGGGTTAGGGTTAGGGTTAGCATTAGGTTTAGGGTTAGGGACTGGATTAGGGTTTGGGACATGGTTAGGTTTACTGTTAGGGTTATATTAAGTTTAGGTTTTGTCTGATGCTTAAGTATAGGTTTAGGGACAGGGTTAGTGACAGGGTGAGGGTTAGAGTTAAGGTTGGAGAGACGGTAAGGGTCAGAGTTAGGTTTAGCGACAGTGTTAGGGTTAGGGATCAGGTTAGGTTAGGGTTTAGGGTTAGGGTTAGGGTTAGGGTTAGGGTTAGGTTTTAGGCATAGGGTTAGGGTTAGGGTTACGGTTTAGGTTTAGGGTTAGGGTTAAGGTTAGGGTTTAGGGTTTAGGGTTAAGGTTATGGTTAGAGTTAGGGTTTAGGCTTTAGGGTTAGGGTTAGTGTTAGGGTTTATGGTTTAGGGTTACGGTTAGGGTTAGGGTTAGGGTTAGGGTTTAGTGTTTATGGTTAGATTTAGCGTTAGGGTTAGGGTTTGGGTTTAGGGTTTAGGTTTAGGGTTAGGTTTAGTGTTAGGGTTTCGGGTTTAGTGTTAGGGTTACGGTTAGGGTTAGGGTTAGGTACACGTTTCGGGTTTGAGACATGGTTAGGTTCAGTGTTAGGGTTATAGTTAAGTTTAGGTTTTGGCTGATGGTTAAGGTTAGGTTTAGGGACAGGGTTAGTTACAGGGTGAGGGTTAGAGTTAAAGATAGAGAGACGGTAAGGGTCAGAGTTAGGTTTAGCAACAGTGTTAGGGTTAGGGTTACGGTTAGGTTAGGGTTAGGGGCAGGATTAGGGTTTGGGAAATGGTTAGGTTTACTGTTAGGGTTATATTAAGTTTAGATTTTGTCTGATGCTTAAGTTTAGGTTTAGGGACAGGGTTAGTGACAGGCTGAGGGTTACAGTTAAGGTTGGAGTGACGGTAAGGGTCAGAGTTAGGTTTAGCGACAGTGTTAGGGTTAGGGATCAGGTTAGGTTAGGGTTTAGGGTTAGGGTTAGGGTTAGGGTTAGGAATAGGGGAGGGTTAGTGTTTAAATTTCAGGGTTAGGGTTTAGGGATAGGGTTAGGGTTAGGGTTAGGGTTAGAGTTAGGGTTAGGGTTAGGGTTAGGGTTAGGGTTAGGTTTTAGGGATAGGGTTAGGGTTAGGGTTACGGTTTAGGTTTAGTGTTAGGGTTAAGGTTAGGGTTTAGGGTTTAGGGTTAGGGTTAGGGTTAGAGTTAGGCTTTAGGCTTTAGGGTTAGGGTTAGTGTTAGGGTTTAGGGTTTAGGGTTAGGGTTAGGGTTAGGGTTAGGCTTAGGTATTAGTGTTTATTGTTAGGGTTAGCGTTAGTGTTAGGGTTTGGGTTTAGGGTTTAGGTTTAGGGTTAGGGTTAGGTACACGTTTCGGGTTTTAGACATGGTTAGGTTTAGTGTTAGGGTTATAGTTAAATTTAGGTTTTGGCTGATGGTTAAGGTTAGGTTTTGGGACAGGGTTAGTTACAGGGTGAGGGTTAGAGTTAAAGATAGAGAGACGGTAAGGGTCAGAGTTAGGTTTAGCGACAGTGTTAGGGTTAGGGTTAGGGTTAGAGTTAGGGTTTAGGGTTAGGGTTAGGGTTAGGGTTTAGGATTTAGGATTAGGGTTATGGTTAGGGTTAGGGTTAGGGTTAGGGGCAGGATTAGAGTTTGAGACATGGTTAGGTTTACTGTTAGGGTTATATTAAGTTTAGGTTTTGTCTGATGCTTA